>CM059199.1:43904408-44504408 GCA_030323885.1 Branchipolynoe longqiensis | reverse complement strand
TCTAAATAACAGAGCTATAATACTGCCAAACAGTAGGATCTCCTCCATAAAGGCCTAGAATACTTCACACAATGCGTTAGAATAGGGCACTTCCGGTCTGATAGCGTCATGCGCAAAACAGTGGTTCATGCAACATATCAAGCTGATTTATAGTTAGTACTGAGACACTGCTCAAGCATGTTTATAACATCATTTCTTTGATTAAATTGAGTCAATTTACGAGTAAATTGACAAATGGTGTTTCTCCACGCGTTCACCTCTTCTTGCTGTAGATTAGATATGTCCTGGTTCATGGTTAGTTGTTGGAGTTTTCCGTCCTGTCAACATCTAAGGCTATATCAGGACGGGTACCGACTTGTGACAGTGCACACTCATGACAACTTTATAGTGCTGCCCTACTGTGAAATCAGGCCACTGGCACCAGGACTCAATATCCCACTTCATCACATTATCATGACACTGGGCTAACCAGTCCATGCCCTATCCTATTAATGCTGAGCGCCAGGCTAGGAAGCGACACGTATCAATTTTTATTAAGTCATTGGTTTGACTCAACTGGGAACCGACCTCCCGTACGTGAGGCCCGCGCTCTACCGATTCAGCCACCGCGCCCGGTGCACAAATTCATAGACACCTAGACAATACATTACAGGATCAGCTGCAATAACAGATATGGCGTGACAGGAGTTATTGCTGCGTGACTTATATTTACAACTCCTGCTTCAATTATGACCTAATTCGGCATGCACTGGGGGAAAATCTGTCACCAGACAACAATTAGGTCTCACACGCACCCACCCAGGTAATCGCCGTTTAATGCCTGGCGCCAACTGGGTTGATTGTGTCCAACTATTAGACATGCTTTGAAATGGAAGCATGCTGGACAGTTGGGAGCGGGAGCAGGTTGGGGAAATGGCCAGGAACATATGAGCCAGTCTCAAAAGGTGAAAACTCTTTTTTTTCCCTCCATTGTAACGATTGACACAAAACAGCACAGAAACGGTTACACTGAAAACACAAGGACATTTGCTTCAAATCAATATGTATTCTATTGGGATTATGAAACACCACGTAAAAAACAAATCAGTTTATCCTGAGCAAATGCATAAGCAGATAGTATGTTGATTGTTACAATGGACAAAGTTTTGTCCCATATTGCTTAGCACCTTTTAATAAATTGAGACAGTCTCATATAGGTTCTCATTGTTGTGGGAAACCTCCAAATGACCAGATGGGATGGCCGAATGTGTTGAGCCTCCGTCTCCCATTTTGGTCGATCGTGGAATTCGAACTGACAGATTCCGGTTCTAACCCTGGTCGATTAAAACCAATGACTTAAAAACTGATACTTGTCGATTCCTAGCCAGGCGCTCGGCATTATTAGGGTAGGGATAGGACCGGTTGGCTCAGTATCAGGATAATGTTACTGAGTGGGATATCAGGTCATCGCAGCCTGGTCTCCATGTGGGGCAGCAGTATAAAGTCACCATGAGTGTGCACTGTAGCAAGGCGGTACCCATCCTCGTGTGACATTAGATGTTGCAAGGATGCAAATCCCAGCAAAGAAACATTTCCGCCACGATGAAGCCATGCGTCAGCTTAATGCCTGTGATGTGTTTTACCGTGAGTGACACTTGGAGGGGGGGGGGGAGGGCTTGCAGGAGGGGAAATAATAAAATAAGGCCGTAAACCATCCCTCGAATCATTGGGGCCGTATTCGATTAAACAACTTTTTGGCGCATGTGCAGGCCATATATTTTTTTAATAACCGATATAACTACAGCAAATTAGGATTTTAATTATTTCATGATTGCATAGTGTATCTATATTTCCATTTAATTAATCTGGGTCAATAAAAAAAAACACACATTAAAAAAACACATAGGACTTGTACTGGTACAGGACGGCACCAGCACACATGTGACGTCATCTCTCCTAGCCACTCCCAGCCAACACATGGGTTACTGGGGTCGGGTCGTTTTGCACACGGCACATTTATTTTTAGACTCCACTCGCGGTGTTCTATTTGAACTTCTATCATCTCGGGTGACCTGAGTTGCACGGGTATTCATAATCGAATACGGCCGAGGTGTCTCGGTAAATACAACCATTAAGCGTTATGCATGCTTCTTCCTTTTGAAAAAATACCAAAACTGCATCTATTTTCAAATAAAGGTCTCAGTGACGCGCACGGTTCAAGGAGCATGCATTTAAACGCAAATTAAAAGGCTAACTTTAGAGATATTTTAAGGACAAATGTGGAAGATAATGTTGGTGTGCACAATGCCATGCCGGAAGTTGTTGTTGTTGTTTGTTGTTGTTTTACGTCCTAACAACATCTAAGGTCATATCAAGATGGGTCCCGACTTGTGATAGTGCGCACTCATGGCAACTTTATAGTGCTGTCCCACTGGGAAACCAGGCTGCCGGCACCATGACTTGATATCCCACTCAGTCACATTATCCTGACACTGAGCACACCAGTCCTTGCCCTATCCTAATAATGCCGAGTGCCTGGCTAGGAAGCGACAAGTATCAATTTTTAAGTCATTGGTTTGACTCGACCAGGGTTCGAACCCACGACCCCACGATCTACCAGAATGGGAGACGGACGCTCTAATGCCAAGTACACACCTACCATATAGGATTCGGGCACTAAAACTCGCGACGACCTTATGACTGAAAACGGGCCGATTCATTTTTCGAATCACGAATCGTAATCGCAAGCAAGCAGTTTTAGCCCTGAAACTGAGTTTTAAGTCGCGAATCGCAATCAGTAGATGTGCTAGGGTATCGCACACCTACCGACTTTTGGGCAGTTTTAGATCATAAACGGTAGTTGGGTGCAGATAAACAGTAGGTGTGTACCTGGCATAACTCATTCGGCCATCCAGTCTGGTCCATGCCGGAAGTAATGGGCCTGTAATCTTACCTCACTGGCACGTTCTGTTGCAATGTTTTAATATTCCTTCTCTGCAGCATTAAATATACTAAAAGTACACCATTATCTGAGATTGATATACAAGTATTATTAACAACCCCACCCCAACAACATAATTCATAGACTCACATAAGTAACTACACTAGAGTTACACTAGAATATTTCTAACAAACTGACATTTATATACCGCTTGCCTAACTGCAACTGAACATTAAAACTTACTACAACTTTACCAACTGCTTACATTCTAAATACTATGTAAATACTCACATTGATCTGACTAATATTGATCTAATTATATGACTCTACTGTTACTATATTGCTATGGAACTTTTGGGTTACAGAATTTCATTGTGTTACATGTTGCAAATTGTGTATTCAACAGTTATTGTATACCGTATTCTATATACGTTTTGTGTAAATAACCCTGAATTGAAAAACGGCTGGAAGACCAGTGCTTCGGCACTGACAAAAGACTTATTCAGCAGAATAAACATAATTACCAAAAGTATATTGTCCAGCGTTGAAAACAAGCACTCTCGCGGGAGCTTATACGTTATGGGCAGAGTAAATAAATACCTTGTCAATAAATAAAAATTAAAAAAATTAGAAAAAGAAATACAGTAAAACCTCTCTAAATCGACCGACCGTCAGACCGACTTTAAGTGATCCATTTAGGGAGGTGGTCGGTTTAAGGAGTTAGAATATGTTACAATGGTATTGTTTGGATTCAAATAAAGCGATCGATATAGAGTAGTGGTCGATCTGTGGAGGTGGTCGGTTAGAGAGGTGTTACTGTACACTGGTACATGACTTCATCGGAATTGTGACTTTCAGGAAGGTTCAGTCTACTCCAAAATTATGCCGGGTTCATAGTTCGTCATTAGCTTCCATGCTTCAAACTATAACAAATGGCTACAATTAATTAAAACTGCAGAATCCGATGAAAACATCAACTTTTATTAACCAAAGCACTAATTGAAATATGATTCTCCCGACCCAACATAAATACTGGTGTAGTTATTATACATATGTTCCTGCATAGAGGGGTATGGTAATTCAATTTAATAGATTACATCACCATTCCAGCCGTGCCGTCCATTGTGGGATGCGTAGAAGAAAAACAAACCCGTGACAAGCACATGGCACATGCTAATAAACTGGATCAGCTGTGAAATGTGCTAGTTTCAGCTCATCTCAGCTCTTGTTTGAAACATAGAATGCTGTAGTGGTCTGCACTGACCTCTCAGGCAAGGAGCCGCATAGACAGGTAGGCGTGGGTAGTGTGTTGATATTAGGGAGCCTAGGTGGTGTAATGCTTAGCACACTGGCCCGGAATGCAAAGAGATGTGGGTTCGAGTCCGACTCTAGGCGCAACATTTCCCATTCTCATCACCCCCACGACACTGGTTGCCATGACCATGATCCTGTACAACCTACGCGCTGCATAGTTGTTGAACCTACCTTGTGTATGTATGTGTAAGTGCATTGCCTGTATGTATGTAATTGTAAGCATTAAAAGACTTACAATTCCAGGGGGATGAGTGTAGTGGTCTGCACTGATCTCTCAGGCAAGGAGCCGCATACACAGGTAGGTGTGGGTAGTGTGTTGATATCAGGGAGCCTAGGTGGTGCAATGGTTAGCACACTGGCCTGGAATGCAAAGAGATGTGGGTTCGAGTCCCGCTCTAGGCACAATATTTCCCATTTTCATCACCCCCAACTAAAAAGTATAGATATAATAAATTAGGATATTAATCTTTTATCCAGCATTGCATTTACATCAATATAATCAGCACATCTTATGCCATGTGTATTTAGATCTAGACAAATCTGGGCACTCAGACTAGTGTTAGAGCCATTGCCAGAGTCAGTTTTACTTATTTTATTAATATTTTTATTTATATCCTATGGTTAATGACATATGGAGAACTAGAAAATGAGTAGGGTTAATCAGATATTGGTTATATATTTCTCTGAAACAAGTGTATGTTCACACAATTGTCATTTTAATATTTAGAACAAGAATGAATAATGGTGATGTGGATATCAACCTTAAAGTGACTGATTGTTTTGTGTGGAATTGTATGTTTCTTAGCTCAAAATGTTTAATTATGGCTAGTTTTGTCTGAGCTATATTCATCAGATCATTATATTGCATGTGTGCATACATGTTTATGCCAAATTGTTATGTATTTCTATTCATTTTGAATAAAATTGAAGTTTTGCCCTACGTGTATCGGCAAACTCAATGGCCAGACGCATTTGCTTTGCTGCCAACGCCATTTTCAGCTCATGCGCAGTCGGAATGGTGATCTCGTCTATTCAACCCGTTCCTGTTGGAGCCCATGATGTCATAATTATATTTCCATGTCAACAATTTTACATGTTTTCACTTCAATCACCTCCAAAGCTAACCATTTATTTAAAAGCAAACTAAAATAACACTTTAACAGATTATAACTATCAACCTAGTATATTAAATCATTGCGAGCAGAAACTTCAAACCATTGGACTATGCAACTTTAGCCGAATGACTCTACGCCGGAGGGGGTCCTATTTATAATTTTCTTTCTTGGGTATGTCACCTACAAGATTGGTTAATTACATCAAAGAAGTGTCGGTTTTTAAGAGACACAAAACAACAGCCAACAAATTGGTTACAGCCGCACCACGCGCACTGCCACCTGGTGGCGGTGGTGGTGATTACTTTGGCTGGCAGACATGGTTGTTTTACAAGGCCCACTTCGGTCATGACCAGAGTTGTTTGTTGACACAAGTAGATGCCAGCTTAGATATATGACAACCCATGCAAACCCACTTAGCGACCAACTCAGGGAGTCTGTTTTTCTTTCTTTGTCATTAGTTCGGGTTTTCGGAGCTTAGAGGTCAGAACCCTTGAGTTACACATGTTTAACAGACGGCATTGGTTGGAGCCAACTGTTAATGGGACATCCATGAAAGAGAGTCGGGTGCGGTAAATCCCGTCTGCTGCAGAGATCAAGTAAAATTGTGGAGATCAAAGAAAGCTATTGCTCTTCAGCAGTGGCAGTTGGAACACTGTTTGTTCTTGTTTGTCTAGGCGCTTCAGAATAAGTGGGCTCTGAGATCTGCTGGTTTCTGAGGGAATGACTGCAGCGTGTCAGGGACCAGATGGGATGTCCGAATGAGTTGAGCGTCCGTATCTCGTTTTTGTAGATCGTGGAATTCGAACCCCATGGGTTCGAACCCTGATCAAGTCAAACCAATGATTTAAAAATTGATACTTGTCGCTTCCTAGGCAGGCGCTCGGCATTAGTAGGATAGGCCAATGACTGGTTGGCTCAGCCTCAGGATAATGTGACTAAGTGGGATATCAGGTCATGGTGCTGATTGTAAAGATGTGATTAAGAACTGACTACACACGTTGATGTACGGTTGCTTAATGACTTTATTACGGTGCCTCCCAGTCTGCACTGGTTGCCCATTCGCTGGTCCCGGCCCACTGGCTCCTGGCGTGTCATGTCTTAGTACATACATAACATCTTCCTTTCAAACAGTACTAGTGCGTGTGTTATCATGTGCTTTAATTTGTCAAATGGCTTTTCCTGTTCCATTTGCCAGTGCCATGCCGTTTCTTTGTTTGTTAGAATGCGTAGCGGTTTTGTTATTTCTGCTAAGTTAGGTAGGAATTTACTGACATATGCTACCATGCCTAAGAATCGCTGTCCTGCTTGTTTGTTAGTAGGAGTGGGCATGTCAGTGATTGCTTGGACTCTCTCATTGTTGGGTTTGATCCCTTTCCCTGAAATAACATGACCGACATAATCTATGCTGGTCTGACATATGCTGGATTTATCAGGATTTAGATTCAAGTTAACTTGCCTGGCTCACTCAAGGACAGCTCGGAGGTTGTTGTTGTGTTCCTGTACCGTTTTACCATAGACCAATATGTCATCGGTTATAACATTGACACCCTTTAAATCATGCAGAATACGGTTCATTTCATAAATGAATATGTCACCCACCGTCTTAATGCCGAACGGTAACCTTGTATACCTGAACCTCCCCCATGGAGTATTGAAGGTGCACAATTTTGAGCTCTCAGTGTCGAGTTGGATCTGCCAATAGGCACTTTTGGTGTCGATGACCGAAAAGTATCTTGACCCTTCTAGTTTTGAAACGACCTCGTCTATAGTTCTCATGGGATATGGTCCCCGCTTTATAGCCTTATTTAGTTTACCCAAATTTTGTCTTACTATGGTAATAAAATTGACCCATGGTGTAGGTTCAGTTTCCTCTACTATCACTCCTAAATTGATCATTCTGACCAATTCCTCACATACTTTAGTTTCGATAGCATGGGGAATTTTTCTAGGAGGATCTATTATGGGTTGAACATTGTTATTGACATGAATTTTAGCCGCTACTTTGATAGTTCCTAAACCTGTGAATACATTGTTAAATTCTTTACCATTTGCCGTGCTTCATTGCTGTCTTCGCTGGCCTCCGATCTGATGCTGTCGATGTGTGACAGGATGCGCAACCGAATGCACGCAACCATGCCGAGGATGGGACATCCACTGTCGATCACCTGGAAACGCAGCCACTGATCCCGTACCTGAAGTGTAGTTTCGCCTCTTGGGTTGATTCTCTGTCCTGAGTATGTGACCAAGCGACATCTGGGTTTGGTGAACTCAGCCTTGTCGAGTTTCTTGAACACGTCCATAGGAATGATGTTCGCCTTGGCACCAATGTCTAACTTAAAGTTGACATCCGTTGTTCCGATCGGAATGTCAGCGAACCACAAGTCAGTTGATTTGTCGTCGTCGGTTGATATTGCTCCAATGAACAGGTCCTCCTCCAGCTGCTCGGGCTGCCACTCCTCCATGCCATCGTCGTTATCGACGGTAATTACGTTTATGGCCATCGTCTAGCTATGGCACACTCTCGCAAAGTGGCCGATTTTCTTGCATCTGGAACATGCCTTGCCTTTGGCGGGGCACGCGTCGCGGTCATGCTGGTGGGAGTATCCACATCAACCACACTCCGTACGTGTGCCGGTGTTTTTGTTTTGTTGCTCGCGTCCCCATCTGGCAGGTGGCCGCTGCTGTTGTTGTCTCATCATCCGTGGAGACTGTCATCTTGTTTCGTAGCATTGTATGGCATCCACTGCGTATTCAGAGCTACTAGGGCTAGCTAGTTGTTTCGCCCGATGTTCGCTCATCTTGCACATCTCCTCGCACAGCTGGAGTGACAACTTGGGAGTTTGAACCAGACGGTCCCTGAGGGTATTGCATTTAATACCGCTTAACAACGTGTCGCACATGAGTGATTCCTCTAAATCACCATACTGGTAATGTCCGATTTTGTTTCGTACCTCCCGGAAGTATGCATCCATGTTCTCCTGTCCCTGATTGTATGTATTGAATCTATACCTTGTCGCCATAATGTTCTCCCTTCGCAATATATGCGGAAAGCTTCCCTCACCTCTCCCACAGCAAAGCTCATGGACTGGTGGAGTGTCTGTGCCTCCGCACCGGCCACATGGAGAAACACACAGAATTGTACTTTCTTGCTCCGACTAAGAACTCCCGCTGCGGTGGCATAAATCCTGTAAGCATGTATCCAGGCCTTCCAGTCGTCTGCTAGATTTTCATCTAGATTCAGTGGTCTGGGTGGTTTTAACCCAGAGAGAGCCATAGCTGATCAGAAGGTTTCAGCTTTAGGACAGGTGGAATTTGGGGTTGGTGCTCCTACCAGCCCTATCATTCACTATAGACCCTATTCTTTAAACCTGCATAGTGCGATGAAATCATCAAATTTTCAAAACAAAAACACTTACCTGGATTTGATCCTACATATCAGTGGAATTCCGAATACCCAGTTTGAATGAGTCACTTAAGGTCTTATATCACTTGTGATTTAATTCGGACAATTGTCAATTGGTGACTGGACATGGTGGCCAAATTCGCAAGAGCGCTGGCTTCATGTTTGGAAAGCCCAACATTCGAATCCCAGCCAAAATCAAACAAATGCCTTAAAGAATTGATACTTGTTGTTAACTAGCCTGGTAGTCTGCATTGATAGGATAGAGCAAGGACTGCTTTGCTCAAACAGTTCTTCTGTGTCAGGTGGCGGAATGCTAGCCTACTGCATCTGGTTAGTGGCTCGCCCTGCTGTCAGAGGTTACCAGCGACCTGGCTGGGCAGGGAGCAGGTCACTTGGTCTTATGACGCCACAATGGGTGGAGATCAACATCAAACATGGGAAGTATATGTTACTGCCTTGTCTTCATTCTTCTGCATGTGCTACAGACACAGACCGGGGAGGAACCAGCCATACATGGCCTATCAGTATCACAGTACCGTAGCTTTCGGCCGGACTAGTGACTGCCTGGGTGAGTCCTAACTTTGGTAACTCGGAACTGACCTATTATCTCACTCTGGCGACTCTGTGTGTTAGACTGGTGAGATTATTCCAGACTCGTGACTGCCTGGGCGAGCCCCAACTTTGGTAACTTGGAACTGACCTATTATCTCACTCTGGCGACTATGTGTGTTCGAGTGGTGATATTATTCCAGACTCGTGACTGCCTGGGTGAGCCCCAACTTTGGTAACTTGGAACTGACCTATTATCTCACTCTGGCGACTCTGTGTGTTCGAGTGGTGATATTATTCCAGACTCGTGACTACCTGGGTGAGTCCCAACTTTGGTAATTCGGAACTGACCTATTATCTCACTCTGGCGACTCTGTGTGTTACATTGGTGAGATTATTCCAGACTCATGACTGCCTGGGTGAGTCCCAACTTTGGTAACTCGGAACTGACCTATTATCTCACTCTGGCGACTCTGTGTCTTAAGAGTGGTGAGATTATTCCAGACTCGTGACTGCCTGGGTGAGTCCCAACTTTGGTAACTCGGAACTGACCTATTATCTCACTCTGGCGACTCTGTGTCTTAAGAGTGGTGAGATTATTCCAGACTAGTGACTGCCTGGGTGAGTCCGAACTTTGGTAACTCAAAACTGACCTATTATCTCACTCTGGCGACTCTGTGTGTTAGAGTGGTGAGATTATTCCAGACTCGAGACTGCCTGGGTGTGCCCCAACTTTGGTAACTTGGAACTGACCTATTATCTCACTCTGGCGACTCTGTGTGTTCGAGTGGTGATACTATTCCAGACTAGTGACTGCCTGGTTGAGTCCCAACTTTGGTAACTCGGAACTGACCTATTATCTCACTCTGGCGACTCCGTGTGTTAGAGTGGTGAGATTATTCCAGACTCGTGACTGCCTGGGTCAGTCCAAACTTTGGTAACTCGAAACTGACCGATTATCGCACGCTGACGACTATGTGTGTTCGAGTGGTGATATTGCTCCAGACTCGTGAGTCCGAACTTTGATAATTCGGAACTGACCTATTATCTCAATCTGGCGACTCTGTGTGTTCGAGTGGTGATATTGTTCCAGACTCATGACTGCCTGGGTGAGTCCCAACTTTGGTAATTCGGAACTGACCTATTATCTCATTCTGGCGACTGTGTTGGAGTGCTGAGTTTGTTCCAAACTGCTGCTTTATGACTTGTCCCCCCCGAGCTGTTAGCCGTATCATCAGGTAGTAGTTTTACTTACACCCGCAGGCTCAGGCCAATCACAGAGCCCGGAGGACCAGCAGCGCTTGCAGACTAATTTGCATAAGGCTTCTTTCCGCAGCGGCCTCTTGGACTAACCATATGACTGTATGTAGGACACCCACAATGCTCTATATCTTGGCAGAAGAGACCGGACGGGATGGCCGAATGAGTTGTGCATTCGTCGAGCGTTTTGGTAGATCATGGGATTCGAACCCACAGGTTGCAACTCTGGTCGAGTCAAAACAACGAGTTAAAAATTGATACTTGTCACTTCCTAGTCTGGCACTTCGCATTGTTAGGATAGGGCAAGGACTGGTTGGCTCAGTGTCAGGATAATGTGAGTGGATAGGATATCTGTTCATCGTGTTGATGGCCTGGTCTCCGAGTGGGGCAGCACTATAAACTCACCATGAGTGCACACTGTCACAAGTCCGTACCCGTCCTGATATGACCTTAAATGTTGATAGGACGTAAAACCCCAATAACGAACCAACCTAGCAGAAGTTGTCTCCTTTTTAATTTTTTTAATTTAATTTGTTTAATTTTATTCATTGAATAATGTCTCTAACTTGTCAACAAAATTGGTCAGGCCTTGTTTGAATGCAGTTCACCCATATTCACTCAGATGAATAATACTGCCAAGTAAGATGATTCTTTAAGCTTAAACCTGCATCACCCTTTGAGAATTTAAAATTACATTCATGCTTGAAATTCCTGACCCAGAACCAGGTCTCGCAAACAAATGGGTCCTCTTCAATTCACTAACTACATTGTATCGGTCTATGCAAACAGAAATGAAGAATCCATATATCCTGAAAACTGGCCAGAAGTGTCACATGGAGGGTTAAAATCTAATATTTGAATTTTTAACATTGTTTGGTCGCAAATGAAAGCTGGAAATCTCCCCTTTACAACTATGTCAAATATAAATTGATGACATAAAACATAAAGGTGTAGTCCTTGAATAAGCTATGTCATATGGCAGTAACACATGTGTTGCTCAGATGTAACACATGTTTAGGACACCACACAGTCTGTTTAATAACAATCTAAACAGAATTAAATAATTTCATACTGAGAAGTATATTAATCATGGCATAATATAAAGAAATATGTAGTGCTTATATTGGTAAAAAAAAGTAATTCCCAGCCATCCTTTATTCACTGAATAATTAGTGTTCAATATTTGTGAGGCATCCAGACACCACTGGTTACATCTGTGACGGAAATTTGTAATGTTATTTCTGAAGACATCAAATACATTTTTTTTTTAAATTAGGCATGCATACATGTTAATAAATACTTCCTTTCGATTTGAGAACTGTGTTGTTTGATATATCAATGCAATACAAGCTGGTAGTAAGGATCCAACCATGTCCCATATCTCATGTTACAAATGGCTGACTGTAAAATGTTTTTTTTTGGTGCAAAAACATTTCATAACTAAAAAGACCAAAGTTGCATGCAGTTTATTTTATTTCCATTATTTCTTACATCAAATCTGAACATGAATATGAAAAGTATAAGGAAAAAATAAGTAGGACGTTTTTTTTATTGATGTTTTAAAATCTCATCTCATGCTGACCAGTTTTCAGGAGAGTGACCCATATATATATATATAGACATATATATGTGTATTGGTTCAACCATTAAGTCATTGTCACACCGTACCGGACTGAGTACCGGAGACCACCGGACAAAGAATTTTCTAGTCAGGTGTTGTCCGGTGAAGAAATCTATCGAAATGTATCGAAATGGAGAGTAAAATTGGGTTAATTGCCGCCGGACAACCGGATAAGGACGTACATGTACCGCACATGTACTGGACGAGAACCAGACGAGAACCGGACACGTAATGGATGGGTACCGGACATGTACCGGACAAAACAGATAAACCGGTCACCAACGGATGGGTACCGGATGGGTACAGGACATACCGGACACCAACCGGACACGTCAGTCCGACGGTGTCCGGCAGAAGTTTTGAACATGTTCAAAACTTGTACCGGAGACCACCGGACACCACCGGACACCGCCGGATGGGTACCGGACGGCACCAGAACATCGCCGTACAGTACCGGACAGTGTCTGACAGAGGCTTTAAGCTTTCATTGTACAAATATATGCAAAGTAATCCATAATATAGGCATGTCACATATTTGATTAAGATCGACACTGAGCTTGTTTGCGGTGTTAACCTCGTTCAGGAATCAAGATTAAAGCTGCGTAGTCCGACGGTTATTGAAATGCTGCCATATTTGTTAGATTTGATTATGTGTTGTTGTTTTACGTCCTAGCATCATCTTAAATCATATCAGGACGGGTACTGACTTGTGACAGTGCGCACTCATGGTGACGTTATAGTGTTGCCCCACTGGGAGACCAGATCACCAGCACCATAGCCTGATACCCCACTCAGTCACATTATCCTGACACTGAGCCAACCAGTCCTTGCCCTATCCTAATAATGCCGAGCACCTGGCTAGGAAGTGACAAGTATCAATTTTTAAGTCATTGGTTTGACTCGAACAGGATTCG
Source organism: Branchipolynoe longqiensis (assembly GCA_030323885.1). Taxonomy (NCBI): domain Eukaryota; kingdom Metazoa; phylum Annelida; class Polychaeta; order Phyllodocida; family Polynoidae; genus Branchipolynoe; species Branchipolynoe longqiensis. Next base: position 44,491,312 of record CM059199.1, on the reverse strand, counting down.
AACCCATGAACCCATGGGTTTGGATCCCCCTGTTAACTAGCGGTATTTTACACACTAGAATCTTTATAGGAAATATAACCCTAACTTCTGTGTGTGGAGGCCGGAAAGCACTAATGTATGATATTACTCAAGCGATGATCCGCTTACTGTATCTGCTTACTATATCTGCTTACTATATCTGCTTACTATATCTGCTTACTATATCTGTTCCAAGAAATATCAAACCCCACAGAAATTAAGTGTGGTAAAGTCTAGTAGGGAGGGGTGGCTGGCTCCTCCTGCTGTCCTGTCTCCAGGTCATCTGCCTGCCACACCCCTTGCCCAGCTCTTTTATTCAGATTCAACACATTCAAAATACAGGTACACAGTTGCTGGGAGTCTCCTCAGTCAGAGAGTGTCACATGGCATTTCATTGGCTGAACCCCTCCAGTCAGTGGTGGGGGTGGGGTGTGGTGGGGGGCCAACCCACCCACCCCAAGTCAGATACATATTTTTCCATCAAGTTCACCAATTACACTTATATGGGAATATCAACCCTGTTTATATTGACATAACACCTGTGGTCACCAGTCCCTTAGATTGGGACAACTCCAAAATAGTAGGAGTTTCTACATGCCTTACTTTGAGAATTACATATTTTATCATCTTTAGTTCAGCAAACTGCCACCAGGTGGGGCAGGGAGGGCTCACCACACACACACACACACACTCCTCCCACCTCCAGCCTGACACCTGGCTTTGGCAGGTCCTGCAAACACACACACACACACAGCTGTGTGTGTGTGTTTGCAGGACCTGCCAACACTCCCTCAGATACTGGCTAACACTCCCTCAGATACTGGCATCTGTAAGTCATACCATAACAATAACAGGCACACAGAAATTCTTGACTTAATTATTATACCCATAGTGTGGCATTCTTCACAGACTATTTGTCTGGGTGAAGAAACCAGTCTGCATCAACTGTATATGCTGCCCTTAGTTTCAGCATTTACCTCCTTTCATACAATATATAATACAAACAGACTTCAATTCAGTAATACATGTAAATATACCAATACAGTCATAATTTTCCAGAGTTCTTATCTCCAGTGGTTATATTTGATGTAGAACCTTAGAACAATCTGATATTAATTATCACTTCACTTAATATACATAATCTACCATCGTTTCACAACTTGGTTTGAATATTATGCATATGTATTTAGCAACATGATAGAATGAATTAGGTATTATTAGAGAGGTTTTATAGTGGTATTTATATAATTTGAATATTATTATAATGACTTTATAGAAATAACTGGATGATTTAAATATGATTAAAACAGTTTTCTCAATGCTTCACATATGAGTTTTATGAAAAGGGGATATTTTAGAATTTATTTAAACTATTATTTATTTATGAACCGGACCTAAAAAGTCGGAATATTTTACACCCCGATCTCCCAAAACAGGAGACGGACGATCAACTCCTTCGGCCACCCCATCTGGTCTATTTGTTAGATGACGTACTAAGTTAATCGCTATTATCTACATTATTTTGTTTGAAGTAAGTTTATTATAAAAGCTAACTCTGGGAGATAATTGAACTGAAAGCAATGCTGAATTAATTTGTACATGCACGTCAAAATGTGAAACAGATACAATAGGTTTCACTTTCAGCACTGACGGGTTCTATTAACAGCATCGATATGGCAAGGACTGGTTACCCCAGTGTCCGAATAATGTGACTCAGTGGGATATCGGGTCATGGTGCTGGCGACCTGATTTACCAGTGGGACAGCAATATAAAGTCACCATGAATGCACACTGTCACAAGTCGGTACCCGTTCTGATATGACCTTAAATGTTGCCAGGACATAGAACTCCAACAACCACCTAACCAACACTTCAAATAACTCCTAAGTTATTCATTTCAAAGTAAAATTACTTTAAAGTAAAGTTAGGTCGATTATAAAAATCAACCTAACATATTATTTATATCAGAAAATTATGGAAACTGAAAAACACCGAACTATGCAACTTTAAGAGGCTGAGTTAGACCCCCCCCCGCCCCCCAACCACCAACCTCCCCCTCCCTGAGTGGCATATCAGGTTATGGTGCTGGCGGTCTGGTCTCCCAGTGGGGCAGCACTATGAAGTTGACATGAGTGCGCACTGTCACAAGTCAGTACCCATCCTGATATGACTATGTATATATGTATATATATGTATATATATGTGTGTATATGTATGTATATATATATGTATATGTATATATATATGTATATGTGTATATATGTATATGTATATATTAGTATATATGTATATGTGTATATATATGTGCATATATATGTATATATATGTATATGTATATATGTATATGTATATATATGTATATGTGTGTATATGTATATGTATATATGTATATATGTATGTATATATATGTATATATATGTACATATATGTATATATATGTATATATGTATATATATATGCATATATATATATATATATTTATAAGATCACCTTAATAATAATATATTTACCTCAGAAAATGATGGAAGCTGAAAACCATCGAACTATGCAACTTTAAGAGGCTGAACTAGAACCAACCCCCTCCCCAACCCCCCACCCACCACCCACCTCACATCTCTATGCTCTTATGTTCTGCCAGGTCACGGTCCGCTGGTCACACGCCCCCTGTGTTTCTTTCCGGTTCTTTCCCATCGTGTTTTCTTTTTGTCCGCTTTATTTTTATACTCGACTTTCTTTTCCCAATAGGTTTATATCAAGGAAACCCGCCCGTCCTGGTGTGACCTTAGTTGTTGCCAGGACGTAGTACTCCATGCAATCAACATGTTTCTGCTTCTTTCCCACTGTGATTTCTATTTGTCGGCTTTCTTTTTATATTTGATATTTTTTTCAATAGGAGACCCGCCCGTCCTGATGTGACCTTAGTTGTTGCCAGGACGTAAAACTCCCTGCAAGCAACATCAAGGAGACTCATTTTATAATACAAGAACTTTACCCTTATATGGTGAAGTTATAGATACGGATTATCAGGGAGTGGATGATGCCTTGTGTGTCATGTGTGAGTTTATTAATCCACTTCTTTGCTATTTTATATTATACAGAGTTCGCTTTTATATTATACAGAGTTCGTCAGGAATATGGCCTATGCTGCCGACACGACGTAAAGCAACCACCAATCAATCAATCAACCAATCAATTAGCTTAAAAGCCGCGCTCCAAGTGGACGTTAAAGCTTGTTCACGAGGAGAGCTACTTGAGTATTCGGACATTATAACAAAGCGTTTAGAATAATTTAACAAAAACTGTTTTAATGAGTAAACAATTTGTTGGAGTAAATAATCAAATATATAAAATATAACTATCACAATCCATTTGAGTTCATTGTAATGAAGTTCTTACATGAGCCCATTTCATTTTAGTCGGCATGGATGACATCTTGCTTACATTACCTTCCACCCCAGTCACACTACAGCTTGCGACCACTTTGCGACCACTTTAGACCAACGAACCCACAGTCACCAGTGACACCCAGCATCAGCAACCATTGTTTTGATCGCAAGTACGTCACTGGTGAGTGTGCGTTCTTTGGTCTGAGGTCGTCGCAAAGTGGTCGCAAGCTGTAGTGTGACTGGGGCTTTAAGATGACCACGGTTGAGGTGATGGATGCTGCTGACATGGTGGACATCACTGACATGAATGTTGCCAACATAGTGACATCGCCGACATCATAATCACAATCATAGTCCCAACCGATGTCATATTCAGCACCATTTAAGACTCTTTTGGCAATATCTTTTGTGAAGACACTGACAAACAAACACACATATTGATCATTATTTACCTAGATGACCTGTCACATTCATAAATATATATATACATATATATATATATAATTATTTCCATGTCTACAGAATATATACACCATATACACTGTCAATAATATATGCCAATATAGATATATAAGTGCGTAATGTTTAAGACAATCATTATAGGACAGATGTATTAGTGAACGAATACAAGTAATCATATATGCTATAGGTTATATATATTCTATGTTCTAGTGCAAAGGTAAGCGTGATATATGTGATGTATAAAACGTATGCGAGTATAAAGGCATGTAAGGAAATATTCCTTATTGGCCACCCTGATGTTGTGTACTACATTGTGGGTGACCCCCTCTTCACAGTGGGACAGATGGCGCTACCACCCCCCACTGCTACCACTGCTGCGAATACTGTCATCATATCTCCAAAGCCAGAGAATATATCATCTCAACCCACGTCCTTGTCTTGTCTCCTCAATGTATTGTTGCAAAGACTTTATATATATATATAGCATATATGATTACTTGTATTCGTTCACTAATACATCTGTCCTATAATGATTGTCGTAAACATTACGCACTTATATATCTATATTGACATATATTATTGACAGTGTATATGGTGTATATACTCTGTAGACATGGAAATAATTATATAGATCTAGAATCATACTTAGCACGCATAAGAACTTATATGTATATAATATTAGCTACTAATTGTCTACCGAGATCAGGGCCCGTATGCATGGGGCGGTGGTAGCGCTCTACCCCTGGTGGTAGAGGGGATATCCGGGTTAGCAGCGAAAAGTCGGTATGCATGTGACCGGAGTAAGCAAACCCCAGGGGGTAAAAGTATGGTAAGCAACCCCCACTCAGTAGCAGGTATAAGGGCTGGGGTAGGGACTGACTCGGGCCAAATCTATTGAATGCGATCATATGTAACAGAATTACATATGCAATAAGTGAAATTTGATCAATTTAACCCTAAATTTGAAGCGTTATTAAGGCTACCGCCGCATTGGAGGTGATATTAATAGTGTCGAATTGACGAATGTAAAGTAAACAAATCGCCGCCGCCGCCGCCGCCGCCGAATCGGCGGCTATATATTAAGCCCAAATCTATTCAATGCGACCATATTTAACAGAATTACATACGCAATAAGTGAAATTTGATTAAATTAACCCTAAAATCGAAGCGAGATTAACGCTACCGCCGCAACGGTGGCGATATTAATATTTTCGAACCGACGAATGCAAGCAGGCACAGAGGGATTTCCCAAATCTATAAATAAATACAAGGGTAGCTACCTCCTCGCCGCTTTGGCTCTGTGCATACCCCATGACCCATTTCTTACCCCCAGCGATAGCTACCCCAAACTCGGTCCTTACCACCAGGGGCGATAAATAATTCTTCATGCATATGGGCCCTGGAGGATTGCAGCTGCAAAACCCGGTGAATGCATCACATTTTCAAATCCAAAACACTTAGCTAGATTTGAACCCATACATGAAGATGTCAGGCGCATGTAAACGCCTATCCAAATTTGTAGCTTAAATAACAGATTTTGACCTGACAATAATTTTAAAGCTCATTACTTCCAATTTTCATATCAGGGGCGTAGCTAGGCATACGCGCATACGCCAAAACATCCACATCGTTTTGTCAAACAAACAAACAAAAAAAATAAATAAAGAGAGAGAGAGAGGTGGGGTTACTTAGATATGATTTCATATTCGGAAGGGGGTGATGCCATAAGCAGCCCCCCTAAACACCCCGCCGAAATTAGGAGTACACATCGTTAAAGGTCTAGCTACGCCCCTGCATGTGATCACATGGTTGTGGAGCAATGAACAAAAGAGTAGAAATATGTGGACAAAAAAACCTTTTTGATGGTTTGATTCCAATGGTTATCTCCATTTTTGATTGGCGTTTACGTGGTTTTGCACCTGAAGTCTTCACATGTAACTTATAGACTGATGCACTTATTAGGTATTTGTTGATGCATAGAAGGGTGTAGTAAGTCAAGTTAGTAGAGGATATCTTACTGTTGAAGCCTATTGTGTCAGCATTTCAACATTCATGCCAACATTAACATAGCAAGTTTTCAATTCCAATATCTCAAAGGCTAGCCATTTATAATAAATATAACTTGAAACTAAAGTAACTTTGAATACAGTCAGCAAGCAAAACTAAATCTCCGAAAGTTAAAACCACTGGACTATGAAACTTTAAGGCCTAATACATATCTTATGCTAATTGAATTAATGCATGAATCTCATTAATTAGTGGCTTTATATGTAAACATGAACATATTAATGTGACCTCTCTCAAGACCCTATAATAAAAACGCAAGTAGCAACAGGAAAACGTTAGCAATACATCAAATCCTTCTAATTAAAAACTGCTCAGGGAATAAATGAATACTAAAACAAACCTCGACAATCCTATGAATTTCTAATTAACCTGTGTGTAGCGTATGGACAACATGTAGTAGTTTCCATGGGGAGGTGCAGCATGTTTATTTATTAAAACAAAACTAGTATTTCATTAGACAAAATGGTTGGGATTAAGGACAACTTCACAGCTTACAGAAAAGAAACCAGGCATTCAACATGCACATTTAATAACGAAGCAGTTGATAAACCAGGTTCCTCCTCAGAACATATATTCTTAACACGTTGAAGCACTGGTCTTCCAGTCATATATAACAGATTGTAGATATATATCAGCGTAGGTATCAAGTTCGGGTGTGATAGTAAATTAAGATGGAGGTTCAGAATGTTATGGTTGAGAGAGTAGGCACTTATGAAAATACATAGGCTACATTTACTATGTGGTGCCAGACTAGCATTCTCTCCCAAGAAGGGTGAGATAATAGGTGAAGTGATATTTGAAAGGTGAAATAAGTGAAGTAATAGGTGATAACTGGTAGATGGTAGGTGATATGTGATAGGTTGTAGGTTACGGGGTGCATGAAATAAAAGAGAGAAGGTATGGGGTATCAGGTACTGGGGCTATCTATATGCATGGAGCGGTGTTAGCGTGCCAAAACGTGTTTAGGGCGGGAATCCCCGTTTAAGGGGCTGTCACATTACGGCGTATGGAGGGAGCGTATTGAAAACCTACGTACGCCGTGCTGGTGCCACTTTCGGGTGTGTTTGAGCGTATGGGGGACCTATGAGGAGCGTACGAGGAGCGTATGAGGAGCGTATGGGAGCGTATGGGAGCGTGCTGTGACATTTTTTGACATTATGGGCCATACGCCCTCATAGGTCGTGTTTTTTTTAGCATGCACAAAAAAAATTGGACGGACGAATTTATGAAAGCGTATGGCGGCGTATGCCTCATACGCTTCACATACGCCGGCATGTTGCGGCACTGGCGGCGTATGAGTAGCGTATGAGTAGCGCATGAGTAGCGTATGAGTAGCGTATGCGGCGTATGCCGACGTATATGGCGTAAAGCCGCTACGCCGCCATACGCTCCCGCCATACGCCGTAATGTGACAGGGCCTTTAGCAGCGAAAAGTGGCATGCACGAGTCAGTGATAGGCCTAACACCAAAAGCTTAAACTAGGTTACGGTAAACCAGAAAAATAGGTGGTTTACAGGCAGTGTTAGTGTTAGGTTAGGCCCAAATCTATTCAATGCTGTCATATTTAACAGAGTTACATAGTCAAATAGTGAAATTTTATTAAATTAACCCTAAAATCGAAGCGAAAATAACGCTGCCACCGCAATGGCGGCAATATTAATATTTTCGAATCGACGAATGTAAACTAAACAAATCGCCGCCGCCAGTATGAAAGCAACGTCGATGCGGTGGCGGCGCAATATATTAAGCCCAAATCTATTCAATGCTGTCATATTTAACAGAGTTACATAGTCAAATAGTGAAATTTTATTAAATTAACCCTAAAATCGAAGCGAGAATAACACTGCCGCTGCAATGGCGGCGATATTAATATTTTCGAATCGACGAATGTAAAGTAAACAAATCGCCGCCGCCGTCACCGAGTCGGCGGCGATATTGTCAAATAGCAGTGCTCGCCAGCTACAGCCGCAGAGGGATCTCCCAAATCAATAAATAAATTCACGTTTAGCTATAATGAAAGTGTTAAGCGCTCCTGCATACCACTTGACATACTTCCCGACTTCGGCGATAGCTAAACGGTATCAGGCGGTAACACCAAAAGCCGCTAACACCGAGTCATGCATATGGCCCCTGGGTATGGGGTAGGGGGCAGCCGGTATGGTTTGTTTGTTCTTGTTTTACGTCCTAGCAACATCTAAGATCATATCAGGATGGGTACCGACTTATGACAGTGCACACCCATGGCAACTTTATAGTCCTGCCCCACTGGGAAACCAGACCGCTTGTACCATGACATGACATCCCACTCAGTCACATTATCCTGACACTGAGCCAACCAGTCCTTGCCCTATCCTAATAATGCCGAGCGCCAGGCTAGGAAGCAACAATTATCAATGTTTAAGTCATTGGTTTGAATCGACCAAGATTCGAACCCACAAACTCATGGGTTCGGGTCTCCCAATCACCCAAAACAGGAGACGGACCCTCTACTCATTCGGCCACCCCGTATGGTCAGGGGAGAGGGAGTAGGGTATACTGTACAGGGGATAGATAGTGTACAGCAAATAATGGATAGACCATATTGGATATATGCTAGAGGAAATAGGATATGTGATATGGATTTGATGATAGGAGATACATGATAGATGATAGATGACAGATGATACTATAGATGATGCATGCTAGACGATAGTGGTTAGGAGATGGGGAATGGGGGTGTGGGATAGGGGATGGCGGATATGAAATGGAGATGAGAGAGGGGTAGGGGATATGGGATATGGAATAGAAGATATGGGATGTGGGAAATGGGATATTGGATAATGTATAGGGAGTATGTGATATTGGACAGGGGATGTGTGATATTGGATATGGGATAGGGGATGGGGGAGATGGGATATTGGATAATGGATAATGGATATGTTATATGTGATATGTTATATGGTGTATGGGATAATGGATAAATGATATGGGATATGCGATATGGGATAGGGGATAGGGTGTGATAACACATGGGGAATGAATAACTAGCCTCCCTGAAGCAATCAACCTCTCCATGCCTACCTGTGTATGTGGTATTACACCTGGGGAGGCCAGTGCACCTCACCACAGCGCCATTGAGGTGGGGCAGAGATGCCACACACAGAGCACCGGTGTAGCCACGGTAGGTGTGGGGAGAGGGGGGTGGGGGAAGGAGGTGGGGGGGAGGAGGTGGGGGAGGAGGTGGAGGAGGAGGTGGGGGGAGGTGGGGAGGTGGGGGAGGAGGTGGGGAGGAGGTGGGGGGAGGTAGGGGGAGGAGCTGGGGACAGGAGGTGGGGGGAGGTGTGGGGGGAGGTGGGGGGAGGTGGGGAGGATGTGCGGAGGAGGTGGGGAAGGAGGTGTGGCAGTTGGGGGAAGAAGGTGGGGGAGGAGGTGGGGGAGGAGGTGGGGGTGGCAGCCGGCACTCTTCTTCAAAGACGCGTTACATCTGCAAACTGCGTACATTCCAGGGAATGCTCACCTCAGGGCACACTCTGTGTGTCGTATCAAGACAACCACGCCTCTATATGGTGTCGTAAAAACAGCCAGAGGCACCTGGGCACCGTGAGAAACCAGCAATATCTTTTGTATTGTCAGTGACCACCAAAATATAAGTTATTGATCTCCTGGTTTTTTTTTTGGTTTGCTTTCATATATTTATGAGACTATATATTCAGGAAAGAAGAGAAGGAAGAATATGGTCGGTGGTAGTAAGGTTTGTTTCTTTGTTGTTTTACGTCCTAGCAACATCTAAGGTCATACCAGGATGGGTACCGACTTGGGACAGTTCACCCTCATGGCGTGCTGCCCCATTGGGATACATGGCTGCTGGAACCATGACCCGAAATCCCACCCCATTACATTATCCTGATACTGCGCGAACCAGTCCTTGACATATCTTATTAATGCCGAATGCCAAGGTAGGTAGTGAGAAATATCAATTTAATAAGTCATTGGTTTGACCCGGCCGCGATTCGAACTCCCGAACTTCCGCATCGGAAGCCTGCGCTCTACCGATTCGGCCACCGCGTCCGGTCTTGGTATTAATGGGCTGCAGAATTATTTCCTGAGCGTCTCTTATATTAGGTACCAGACTAAACCAAATTTTGGGAGGGGGCGGGGGCTCGTTAAACAAACAAACAAACAAACAAAAACTAAATTGAGCATAGGAACCTATTGTAATATAACTGGAATGCCCGGCCATCTGAGCCCCAGAAATACTTCTTACTATCCCCAGGTGCGTTCAGACAACTGTCTGTCAGTTCACACCTGATGCCCCTCTCCAACAAACTCATAAGCAAGAAAGGGAAGACAAGTCATGCACGATTGACAGTGAAGAAGTTGTGCTTTATTGGCATCAACTCCTATTCACCTACTAGTGACCTATCACCCTGACTCCTTACCTTCTGTGCACACAGAGCCTCATGACTCTCATTAGCATATATAGGAATCAGTGCCTACAGCCCATTGAACTGGAGTCCCATGGTTGTTGCACACAGCTCAGTGCCTTTTGAATAGCTGCTGCTGGTTTGTATATAGAAAGTGGAGCCTCAGACAATAAATATATATATTAAAAATGTCCTTCTCCTCCACTTGCACTCTTAGTGGTGCATAGAGGGAACACTTCACCAAACATTACTGTCTCTTACATAGGAACATCTCGTCATAATCCCGGCCACCATGTGTTAGCAGAGTTTCCACATAGTCTCATATGTCACACAGCGAGTGGGGCACCCACTGCTTCTCTGATACATCACCTTGGTCCCCACTCCATCGCCCGAGAATAGTAATGCTCTCTGCCAATATATAAATCGAAACCGAAAATCCGTATATTTTTACAACTTGATGATGGTGCCATCTCTCTAAACAAAACACGCCTGGCCTGAAAGTCCTCTGCGCTGCTGTGCGTAAGCATCTGACACATCCGCCATCTAGTGGATCTCAGCCAAACCAAGCACTGACTGTTGACTTCGCCGCCAGCACCTGAACACTACGCGCCGTGTGTGGAGCCTTTCCACGTTTTCCCGTCCCACCCACCTCCAGCAGAAGATATATATATGGTTGAGCGACCTGGAACCCCAATAACACCCCCGATCAAACCGCAAACTGGGCGTGGCCCGAATCTGCCTTTGAGTGTGTGATTAAAGTTGAATAGTCCGATGGTTTTGAGTTTCTGTCATTTTCTGAGATGAATATATTACTATATTGATTGCTATTATCTATCTTCCTTTAAATTGAAGTAACTTTTATTTTAAATGGTTAATCTTTGATATATTTGAAGTGCAACCATGCCAAACTAATTTTGGCAAGCATGCCAAAACTCTTGACACCTTAGACTTCTGCTGGAATAGGTTCTATTAAATTCCTCGGTATTCCCTTCTATGTGGCATCGAATGTTTAATAAGTGGGACAGTACAATATTTAAGTTAGACAGAAATAATCAAATCTAGATAATTTTGTTGGTTTTGAAAATTTGATGTTTTATCAGACTAATCAACTTTAATAAACTCCACTATCATACCAGCATGTCGTCCTATTTTAAAAATTAGTATGATACAATCTGCATTTTGATAGACTGCTAAAGGATGTATGGGAGGATTTGCTTGGTTAAAATGAGTAGGATGACCTTGTTTTCGGACAATGACCAAACTCCCTTTTCGGCTTGACAGCTATGGTCCTCATAGCAAGATGTATTTTTGTTGTAAGGATCTTAGCAATCTGTAAACTTACATGGTGACTTTTAGCTGTAATAATAACTCCGGTCCGACAGTCTGACAGTTGGTGAAAAACGATTGAAAGAAACTGGGAAAACCTTCCGTCCCGCAGGTTCTTAAAGCCCCATGTAAAACCTTCCGATATTATGACATATGAACTCTACTATAATAAATTGCAACTTGTCTATAAAATGGTAAATGGTAATATATAAAACCAAAGGCATATGAGGGATATGTGGAGTTGGTAAACTATTACTCATAAGTATGGAAATTGTATAGTAAAATAGTATAGGGGAAGAGTGTCACTTCTTAGGTGGACAGTCTTTGAGAAGTTGCCTCACATACCCCTTCCCCTCTAGAGTTATTTATGGATCTCTGCCCCAGAGACAGACCTAACCATGCCTTGGCAACAAGGATATTGAACCCTCATTGGTGGTTAGAGGAATGCTTGTTAGGGATTGGAAGATTGGATCATGTGATCACCACCATCTTGTTCTGGAACCTATACAAGTAATAAATGAGAGAGTCTCACCCTCCTACCTTTCACTCTTTATCTACTTTCCTTCATTACCTGTATTGATTTCTCATTAGCCTGTCCACACCGCTCACACTGCCAGCCGTCGACTTTGCACCCAGTCACACGACGGTTTGCGACCATTTCGCGCCCACTTTAAACCAAAGCATACCCACCTCCTTGCAACCTCCTTGGGACCTCCTTGTGACCTCCGTGTGACCTCCTTGTGACCTCCTTGCGACTCCTTCTGAGCTCATTGCAACCCGTTGCGACCAAAGCAATGGTCGCAAACCACTTTGAGACCACGTTGCGACCACTTTAAGCCAAAGAACCCCTCATTGCGACCTCCTTCCGACAAAAGCAATGGTCACTGACCTATGGACGACCATTTTGGTCGCAAGGAGGTTTTTTTATGCAGTAGTTGCAGCCTCCTTGCGATCAAAATGGTCGCAATGAGGTCGGCGAGCACTGCGGACCACCTTCTGACCACTTTCGACCATTTGGTGACCATTTTGCGACCACTTTCGACTTCTTTGTGACCTCCTTCTGACCTCCCTTTTTTTTGTGGTCGCAAAGTGGTCGCGAGCAGGATTGTGACTGGGGTATTAACAACAATGTACGTTCGATGCATCAATATGTCATAATATGATCTGTGCATAGAACACAACATTAACATCAAATATAATATATGTACATACCAAAACATACATCTAAAAGTAAAGATCTGTAAGCGTTGTAGGGCATTAGTATGCAGATCCTATGAGTTTCAAATGCGATTTTATTTGTCTTCTCTTTCAGAAGTAATCCTTGATGCACACAAAACAGCTAGAATTTTCCATTCGGTATCAATTCAACATTTAAAAATAATAATGCACATTACATAGGGTGTTTATCTTGGTGATGATATTTTATTCTGGACGAGCATATCAAATATGCGCACATATGAAAACATGGTATCGTGACTACATTTGGTTTAATGTATTCTATTGCAAGAAGGAAGTGGTTATTGTGGCTGTGAGGCCCGAAGACCTCTGGACATTATGGCATGGCAACCAAAATTAATCTGACATGTCTTCACTTCAAATATCTCAAAGATTAGCTATTTATCATCAAATTTACTTCGAAATAAGGTAAGGTAATTAATAACGATCAAGCTAATCTATTCATCTAAAGGAATTGGTCGAGAGTAAACAAAAACACCAAAAAACACCAAAAAACACCAACAAACACCAAAAAACACCAAAAAACACCAAAACATCTGCAACTTTAAGCAAACAAAGTTCTGGTGCAATTTCTTCACAACAATTGATTGGGCAAAATAAAATCAATTACGACCATTGTAATAGCTTCTCTGGGTACACGAGTCCAAAACAGAAATCGGTTGCCATGGAGATCACGTATTGATCTTATCTAGTTGTTATTCATAGCTGGTTCGATTCAAAACAAACCCCCGCCAAAACCCCATAAATAATTACCAATGTAATGAGCATTTTACACCGAGGACTCTCATGATTGATCGCTTCCAAATGGGAAAGGTTAACTACTGGTGCCATAAATAACTAGAGTTTACATTGTACTAACACAAACTAGCAGAGGATTTTTTTTGTTAGCACATTGAAACTTGGGAGGAGGTGGTGTGTGGGAGGGAGGAGGTGGTGTGTGGGAGGGGGGAAGTTGGGTATGGGAGGTAGGAGGTGGTGTGTGGGAGGGAGCAGGTGGTGTGTGGAAGGGAGGAGCTGGTATGTGGGAGGGAGGAGGTGGGGTATGGGAGGGAGGAGGTGGTGTGCGGGAGGGAGGAGGTGGTGTGTGAGATGGAGGAGGTAGTGTGTGGGAGGGAGGTGCTGTGTGTGAGGGAGGAAGTGGTGTGTGTGTGGGAGGAGGTGGTGTGTGGGAGGGATGAGGTGTGTCGGAGGGAGGGAGGAGGTGGTGTGGGAGGGAGGAGATGGTCTCTGTGAGGTTGTTGTGTGTGGGTGGTGTGTGGGAGGGAAGACGTGGTGTGTGGGAGGGAGGAGGTGGTGTGTGGCTGATGTGTGGGAGGGCGGAGGTGGTGTGTGGGAGGAGGTGGTGTGTGGGTGGAATAAGATGGTCTGTGGGATGGAGGAGGTGGTGTGTGGGAGGGAGGAGGTGGTGTGTGGGTGGTGTGTTGGAGGGAGGAGCTGGTTTTGGAGAGGGATCAGGTGGTGTGTGGGAGGGATGAGGTGGTGTGTGGGAGGGAGGAGGTGGTGTGTGGGAGGTAGGAGGTGGTGTGTGGGAGGGATGAGGTGGTGTGTGGGAGGGAGGAGGTGGTGTGTGGGAGGGAGGAGGTGGGGTGTGGGAGGGAGGAGGTGGTGTGTGGGAGGGAGGAGGTGGTGTGTGGGAGGACAAGAAGAAGGTGTGTCTGGTAAACTGTTCAAATTAGATGGGGACTCATGGGTGGCGAGGTACGATGATGGATTACAGATAGTTTTTAATCACCTTTCCACCTTTGTCAAATTACATTTTCTTTAGTCAGACACAACCGGAAATAGCAGTGAATTTAATGTGTATATAATATATAGATGCAGCACATGTCATGTAACTAGTAGTTGACCTATGACCTATGGGTGTCGAAAGAGGTGATGTTCTGGAAGAGATGATCGTATTCTTTAATTTTAAGAGAGTTAACCCACGTCATAGGTTTCCTTGAGAGGCTTATCACGCACCAGACCTCTATGTTGTTAAAGCTGCATAGTCCGATGAAAGCATCACATTTTCGATATCAAATTACTGACCTATATTTTATCCTCATGATCCACCTATGCTCTATTCTTTCCTTTTTTAAATGTAGTTTTTTACTCAGATATGTACTAATGCACGCATTAAGCATTTATGGTATAGGAGGAGATTCCAAATACAGTTATTTGTTTTAGATAAATAAGCAAAAATATCTCTTTAATTGGCAACATTGGGACCAGGTCAATGCTGATTTAGAGAAAATGCCTGACTACAAAAACATTAATGCTTCCATTCCAGGGTTTTATTTGTTTCGGTAATATCCATCATAAAACCACAAATAAAACCTGTAGTGCCCGTGCCGGGCCATGGGAGTTGCTAAAGTATGAGATGTGGTTATTTGTTGGAGCTTTACATCCTGGCAACATCTAAGGTCATATCAGGACGGGTACAGACTTGTGACAATGCACACTCATGGTGACTTTATATTGCTGCCCCAGTGGAATATCAGGCCACCAGCGCCATGATCCGATATCCCTCCCATTCACATTATCCTGATACTGAGCTAACCAATCCTAACCCTATCCATTACAACTAAAACTGAATTACTACTAAAACTGAATTTAAAAGATTTGAATCAAATTGGACTAGTGCTGCCCAGTGGTGAAAACAAGCATTAACACAGTTATCCGTTATGAGCAGGGTAAATAAATTCATTAAAAAAAACAAAGAAATCCTATTAATGCAGAGCACCAGGCTAAGAAGAGACAAGTATCAATTTATTCGTTTGACTCAACCAGGAATTGAACTCCTGATCTCCCGCATAGGAGGCCTACACTCTACTGCTCTACTGATTCGGCCATCGCAACCAGCCACCAATGTATCATAAGTGCAATATATATCTGACTTCATTACAGAACTAGCATCAAGTGTTAACCAGAACTAAATATGCTAATAACATCACAAATCAACCACCACCTTGTTTGTTTATATGTTGCTTGGTTGGTTTGCCAAAGTCTTTTCTTCTATAGAAAATCATGAAAAACAATGCTCTTTGTAAAACTGCCCCTGAGGATCGCTGAGGGCTGGAATACCAATGTCCCTGACTTACAAAGGGATTGCTAGACCTTCGCACATAATACAAACAAAGGGTAGTGCTATTTCTACTAGAATCCATGATATTTTAGCTGGAAATAAAAATAGACCAAATCTCATGTCTTAATTTAAAGAAACAAAGCAATAGCGAATATTACAAAACCGTAAAGGACATGCTGGAAATGGCTACCGAGGTGTGGAATGCCCAAACGGTAAAGGAACGACAAATTCCTGACCTAAAAACTTACAAAAAATATCTGTGCAAAATAACGCTAGGAAACCCCCACTAAGCTGCACTGCAAAGGGGCATGTGATATGTCACAGCCCACCAGCGGGATGCCCAATGGAAGGTAACCATGCCAAAAGTAGCCAGATAACACACCACACAGATACGTACAAGCCTATGATATGTAAATAGGAGTAGGTTAGCCTAGTAATAAGAGTAGAACAAAATAAAATAATACATATATGCCAAGAAAATCCAAAAAAACTAACATAGGCTACTAACCTTACCATCCAATTATCTATCTGCTACTGAAATGCAGGCAATCATATACCTTATCAGCAGCTACAACTGGCCTGCATTGAAAAAAAGCCTGGGTACCTGGGCTTTTATGCTATCGATAAATACAGCCTCAATACAAAAAAAGCTATAATATTCAATAGAAAACTAAATTAGCAAAATCATGCCCATTTTCCATGGTTTGGTCTCATATATCTCACCACACATAATTTAGTGGAGTGAGTTCCACTCAACTCCCGAGGTGGGCATGGGTTGGTTTATTTCATCAGGTAGCCTCGATAGCCTAATGGGAAGAACGCTCGTGCCGGGAAGGCAGAAATGTGGGTTTGAATCCGCTCCAGGCATTGTATCGTGAAAGTAGCAACACGTCTGCTGATATTACTGCCAGTGGAATTATACAAATGTGAGATAAATTCTTTTAATTATATTTATTAACTATATAGTATTTATATCTTCGGAAACAAGGGTTGAAATGCATACTTATATAAATAAATGTTTTGTCAGTAAACCAGGAAGCACTTCTTGAAGTTTGCTGATCTGGTAGATTTGAATTTCAGCCATTATTTAAATAATTATATTAAGTTGATCATCATAATATACCTTTAACTTTGAAGTAACCTTGATTTTAAATGGCCAAATTTGCAGTTATTTGAAGTGACAAAATGCTAAATAAATGTTGGAATACATATCGAAATTTTAAGTTCATAGGCTTGATCAGAAATAGGTTCTATTGCACTGACTTAGTACTCCCTCATATGCAGCAATACATGCTTAATAAGTGCATGAATAGTTAAATTGGTATAGCCTTATCTATGTAACAACCAATGCTTTATAAAGGCATTGGTATCTAAGTTGGTATATACCCTTATCTATGTAACAACCAATGCTTTATAAAGGAATTGGTATGTAATTTGGTATATAGTAGATAATATACCTTATCTATGTAGTAACCAATGTGTTATAAAGGCATCAGTATTTAAGTTGGTGTATATCCTTATCTATCTAGCAACCAATGCTTAATAAAGGCATTGGTATCTAAGTTGGTATATATCCTTAGCTATGTAGCAACCAATGTTTAATAAAGGCCTTGGTATCTAAGTCGGTATATACCCTTATCTTTGTAGCAACCAATGCTTTAAAAAGGCATTGGTATCTAAGTCGGTATATACCCTTATCTTTGTAGCAACCAATGCTTTAAAAAGGCATTGGTATCTAAGTTGGTATACCCTTATCTAAAGTAGCAACCAATGCTTTATTATACAGCCATGTGTATGTAAGTTGGTATATACCCTTATCTATGTAGCAACCAATGCTTAATAAAGGCATTGGTATCTAAGTTGGTATACCCTTATCTATGTAGCAACCAATGCTGTATACAGGCATTGGTATCTAAGTTGGTATACCCTTATCTATGTAGCAACCAATGCTGTATAAAGGCATTGGTATGTAAGTTGGTATATACCCTTATCTATGTAGCAACCAATGCTGTATAAAGGCATTGATATGTAAGTTGGTATATGCCCTTATCTATGTAGCAACCAATGCTGTATAAAGGCATTGGTATGTAAGTTGGTATACACCCTTATCTATGTAGCAACCAATGCTGTATAAAGGCATTGGTATGTAAGTTGGTATACCCTTATCTATGTATCAACCAATGCTGCATAAAGGCATTGGTATGTAAGTTGGTATACCCTTATCTTTGTAGCAACCAATGCAGTATAAAGGCATTGGTATGTAAGTTGGTATATACCCTTATCTATGTAGCAACCAATGCTGTATAAAGGCATCGATATGAAAGTTGGTATATACCCTTATCTATGTAGCAACCAATGCTGTATAAAGGCATTGGTATGTAAGTTGGTATACCCTTATCTATGTAGCAACCAATGCTGTATAAAGGCATTGGTATGTAAGTTGGTATACCCTTATCTATGTAGCAACCAGTGCTGTATAAAGGCATTGGTATGTAAGTTGGTATATACCCTTATCTATGTAGCAACCAGTGATGTATAAAGACATTGGTATCTAAGTTGGTATATACCCTTATCTATGTAGCAACCAATGCTGTATAAAGACATTGGTATCTAAGTTGGTATATACCCTTATCTAGGTAGCAACCAATGCTGTATAAAGACATTGGTATCTAAGTTGGTATATACCCTTATGTATGTAGCAACCAATGCTGTATAAAGACATTGGTATCTAAGTTGGTATATACCCTTATCTATGTAGCAACCAATGCTGTATAAAGATATTGGTATCTAAGTTGGTATATACCCTTCTATGCAGCAACCAATGTATCATAAGTGCATTATATTTTAAGTTGATTTACCAATCTATGCGCCAACACATGCTTAATAAACACACAAATATCTAAATCATCTATGTGGAATCAAATCTCGATAAGTGTTTTTGGTTTCGGAAACATAACACTTTCATTGTATGCATCTTTAAGAACAATATGTATCATCGAAGCAGTCCCGACAGACAAGTCAGGTAAACATTGAATGTATGTATGTCATATTCACAACAACAAAAGGGAGAACTGTTTTGTCAACAACATGAGCAACACATTTTAAAAGTACCCGCGGCGATAATCTGTATCGGTTGTTTCAACGAAGGGATATAGTTAGTAACGAAAATGTAAATGGCATTTTGCCAATGGGGCCATTTTGTTAGTAAATCACCGATACTATTGCTATCAAGATAAAGATAAGGGCTCATTGCCAGGGTTGCAGTAGTGCTCAATGCTTAGTCAATGTCAACCCACTTGTGTTAAGGCTCCATTTTCAGTTAAAAGTACCTAATCGGTAGAGCGCAGGCCTCGCGTGCGGAAGGTCGGGAGTTCAATTGCTGGTCGGGTCAAATCAATGACTTACAAAATTGATTCTTGTCACGTCCTAGACAGGTGCTTGGCATTATTAGGATTGTGCAAGCACTGGTTGACTCTGTGTCAGGATAATGTGACTGAGTGGGATATCAGGTCATGGTGCTGGTGGCCTGGTCTCCCAGTGGGGCAGAACTGTTCAGTCGCCATGAGTGCACACTGTCACAAGTCGGTTACCATCCTGATATGACCATAGATGTTGCCAGGACATAAAACTCCAATAACCAACTATTTGACTTAGATATTGACGTACTCAGTAAACATTTATTGGTTTGTTTGTTGTGTTTTACGTCCTAGCAACATCTAAGGTCATATCAGGACGGGTACCGACTTGTGACAGTGCGCACTCATGGCGACTTTATTTTTTTAATATTTTTTTAAATATTTTTTTATTGAGGCTGTATTTATACTGTCCATAGCATATAAGCCCGGGTACCCAGGCTTGTTTTCAATGCTGGCCAGTTGTAGTGTTGGTGTTATCTTACCACACAGTGGCTGCTGATAAGGTATTTGATTGCCTGCATTTCAGTAGCAGATAGATAATTGGTTGGTATGGTTAGTAGCCTGTGTTATTTTTTTGTGGATTTTCTTGGTATATATGTATTTATTTTTCTACTCTTATTACTAGACTAGCCTACTCATATTTACATATCATAGGCTTGTACGTAGCTGTGTGGTGTGTTATCTGGCTACTTTTAGCATGGTTACCTTCCATTTGGCGTCCCACTGGTGGGCCGTGACATATCACATGCCCCTTTGCAGTGCAGCTTACTGGGGGTTTCCTAGCCTTATTTTGCACAGATATTTTTTGTAACTTTTTAGGTCAGGAATTTGTCGTTCCTTTACCTTAATAGTGCTGTCCCACTGGGAAACCAGGCTGCCGGCATCATGACCTGGTATCCCTCTCAGTCACACTATCCTGACACGGAGCACACCCGTCCTTGCCCTGTCCTATGTTCGAAAATGAGTGACCACAGCCCAGCATTTTGGTGTGCACGCCGAAATTAATGTGGACTATTTTGAATTCAAATATCGCCAAAGTTAACTGTTAAAAAATAAAGCTTCAAATTAGTGTAAAGTAGATTATAACGTTATCATGTCACTTTAGAGAAAATCCTAAAAAAATAATTGGATTAATCAACTTTAATGCTAATTGCATTCTTCAGGGTATCGGCTGAAATTGCACTTAACATTGTAGGTTGACATGCTGGGGACCTTGTGGGGCAAACTGGGTCGAGAGATCGCCCGCTTTCTGGGAAGGAATTGAAGGTGTCAAATCGATGCTCCAGTCAATCCAAGGATTAATTAAAACTTGTGACAATGTTCCTTGGCGCCCGGCATCATTGGGGTGTGGTAAGGAGCAGTGCAAGAAAGAAGGCATAATTTCAGCGATTGAAATGTCCGCTTCTTAATCAACTATTATAACAACAACAATAAAAGAGAGAGAACAGATATAGCAAGAGAGATGATAGTGTCAAGGAAAGTTTGAGATGGTGGAAGGTGATGTATGGGGAGAGGGATGCAAAATAAAAATTGCCGGCGGTAAGTGAGTAGGATACTGAGCAGGCGAGCAGTGGCGCCACCGTCGGAGCTGAGGGGAGTAGGCTGAGCAGTAGATGAGTAGTCTGAGGCTCTACCACCCGATTACTGGTGGGTAGGTGTTAGGAGGAAGAATATAATCCGGGTTATTATACTCGTATAATTCTTATACAGCATATATATATATGTATATACATGTTTAACCGTTTCGTTATCCTCCACGCTCAGCTTAATGTGAGCCTATGTGTTATTTCTATAATTCAAAAACTCGACACAGTGATTTATCTTTTGGGCCAAAATTTATTAAACATTCTTAATAAATTTCACAATAGCCATTGATATATCTATCCCTAGCTAACAATGTCCAAGCGTGGTCGATCAGAACAGATGACCTAAGGGCTTGTTACTCTACTTCTGCGATAGTACAACCCAGAAGAAAGAACTATCAGCCTGTCTAGCCTTACATATTTGCAGGGTATGATGGTTAGCTAATTACTCTATTCACATTACATTAGGCTTAGTTATATATATTCATTTTTGGTTGAAGTTGAAGATTGGAGGCAGCAGCTGCGGGCAGATAACGGTCATACAAATGAGCATATCAGACACACTTCACACATACCGACTCGTACTTGTCAGATATAACAGGACATGGACCATCTAACTCTCAGCCCCTAAAGATAATGGGATATAGATGGGATGGTGGGATGGATTGTAAAAATATGTAGCAGACAGACAAGCAGGTCTTTGCAGTGCGAGGATACGGTAAGGAATGATTCAACGTGCGTCGAGCAACCGGAAATCAAATCGCCCGAGTTACCGAATGCTATACTACAACGGTATCCAGGTTGGCATCACTATGGCGCCCGTTGTCAAGGTTTTGAATTACGCATGTTACCGGCAACATGTACAATTCAAAAACTCGACACAGTGATTTATCTTTTGGGCCAAAATTTATTAAACATTCTTAATAAATTTCACAATAGCCATTGATATATCTATCCCTAGCTAACAATGTCCAAGCATGGTCGATCAGAACAGATGACCTAAGGGCTTGTTACTCTACTTCTGCGATAGTACAACCCAGAAGAAAGAACTATCAGCCTGTCTAGCCTTACATATTTGCAGGGTATGATGGTTAGCTAATTACTCTATTCACATTACATTAGGTTTAGTTATATATATTCATTTTTGGTTGAAGTTGAAGATTGGAGGCAGCAGCTGCGGGCAGATAACGGTCATACAAATGAGCATATCAGACACACTTCACACATACTGACTCGTACTTGTCAGATATAACAGGACATGGACCATCTAACTCTCAGCCAAATTGGGACAGGAGAGTGGATGGTCCTTTGTTAATTAACTGTTTATTTACGTAATTAAAAATGGTATTTGACTTCCAGCATCCTAATCGTCTTAAACAGTCCAACGGCACTCCTAAGCGCGCATACTCTTGTGCCGCTCCACGTCTCAGGCTATGAGTTGTTACCATTGGCCACCACGATAACTTGGCTCCCTTGAGAATCAGGCGTATACACTTGATAAATGTTTGGTTAGTCAGTGGGTCCCCGTTCGCGAGTGCAAATGCTGGGGAGTCTCGATGACGCCGGGTACTCTGGCAGTATTCAGTCCACGCACTTACAGGGCAGAAGACGGACTGTGGCATCTTAGCCAGCCTGACGTGGTAGCTTTCGTCCGGCTTGCATACTGTTTTTGTGCTACGGATGTGCACCAGTAGGTACGATTTATGTGCCACGATGTCTCCGCTCAATAATGTATGACCGCCATCACCCAGCATGTCGGAATAAAACAAGTTAGATTGTCTTAATAAGCAGGTATAACCAATTATCAAAGCAGCAATAAAGACAAGACCGTATGTTCCCATTTGTCTACATTTTAATATTATCATTTTTATGTGTTTTATTTTTAACGGATATGCTCTGTTTACAACATTACATTTTAATTTACACACACCTTTTTTAAGCACCGATTCGGCATAACAATCGAATACGTCCCACCTCCCCCTTACTAACTTTACCCATGATTTTGCCCCGCACAGATAGTTCTTTATTGCACCCTCTGTGCTCAATTTGTCATTTAAGTATAAAGTATATAACATTGCCGTTCTTAGATTAGGGTTCCTGGGGCTAACCTTCCTATGTTTGCAAAATTTCAAGTATTCCTCAAAGTGCACCCTTTTGTTCCTCCACGTTCCTTGCGTTAATCCCGCTCTGAAAAATATGCCCAGCCTGCTAACCAATGCATACTCATAGTCTGCGAGAGAAGAGGGGCAAGGAGACAAATCAGAACAAGCAGTGAATTACAAATACATGTCAAATACATTGTCGTCATGAACAGCACTCACTTTAGTCAACTGACGATCAGCACATAATTTAACAGCCAGAAGATGAGCCTGCTCATCGAAGAACAACCTACTCAGTGCATCAGCCAATACCAGGTCCCTCCCCGGCTTGTGTAACACTTGTACCTCACAGGATCTGCAGGCTGCAAACCGCCAGATCTCTCTGGCACAAGCACACAAAACCGGGTCTTTCCCAGCACCAGTGGATAGCACTTTTTGTGAAGCTTCATTATCAGTGTGAATGATAATAACGAAATCTTCAGGCCGGGGAGGACATAATACCTTTAAAGCAACCACTAAATTAACCGCCTCTAATTGGGCTATATGGAGATTTTTGTTACCCAGAAAATCAGAAGAGTATAATTCCGAGAAGAAATGTGTACTACTGAAACCACCCCCCGCGAGCAAAGATGAATCGCATTCGATTATCCATTTCTCCTTCGGATATGGCCGCAGCAGCACCAGGCCATTACCACCCTCCGCATACCGTAGAAACCAACTAACATCCCTTACTAGTTCTAGAGTAACTATCGTCTTCCCCACAAACGGGCAACCCCGCAAGAAATCTAGTATCCTATTCATGAAAGTCCTAGCCTGCACCACACATTTCGAAACGAACTGAAGTCTACCCACCAACCTTTGGACATGTTTGCGAGTCACCTTGGTGCCTATTTTCCATTTTTTACATTCTTTCAATATATCTAAAAGCTTGTCACGGGGTATTTTCAACACCATATTTTCCGAGTCCAATTGATAACCCAACCATTGCATAAGCATTTCGGGAGGGGTACATTTTTTAACCGAAAGATCAAGACCAAGTAACTTTGTGAGACTCAAAATGGAATTACAACTCCGAAGTGACTCCTCAAACGTACTTTCAACCCCAACGAAATCATCTAAATAACACGCCACAAAAAACCCCCTTTTTTCGTATTAAATGGACCATGGTCGACGTGGTCCTGGCACAAGCCATACAAGAAGTCCTACAGCCGAAAGGCGGCGCAACATCAAAATAATATAAATTCCTAACCGTAATGCCGAAAAGCGGGACACTTAAAGGGCAAGTGCGCAGCTGCCTATATGCCCTAGCCAAATCAATGGACCACATAAAGCAACGTCTACCTAACCTAGTTACCTGCTCGGCCAACGTCATTATAGATGGCAAATTAAAAGAAAACCTCTTACCCTGATAAAAACCTTTTATAATCCCCCCATTAACGCTGTGCCTTTTCAGATAGCTAAGGTCCACAATGATTCTACGCTCCTTGGTGTTTTTCTTAGGGCGGGTCATAATGGGGCTGATCTGCGCCCACGGAGAGATTGGCACAGTATCAAATGGACCCAGTAGTGTCCCATGGGCAGTTTCAGTAGTAACATAATTGTCTAACCAAAATAAGTCTTCCTCAAGACGACGATGATTAACCTCTGTAGAAACAGGACATACAGCACCCGTGTAGTTGGCTGGCCAACCAAACTCCAAGTAGTCAACCACTGCGTAATCATGATAACCAACAAGCAACCGACGCCATACATCAATGTTTAAGGCAGAGGGAACGGGAATCTTAGCGCATAAATAGCTAGGCAAACCAGTCGCCCACACAGCAGAGTACAAGGCCTGATAGGCTGTTGCAATATTGGATAGTGGCTGCCAAGTAGGCCAAATTTTCAACAGAACGGATTTATATTGGAACGGTGAAGGTTCACAGAATGGGGGGTGAGCTGCCGTACCGGCACTTTCAACTAACCCATCAACAAACTCGTTAACAAAACAATCACCAACGCCGAAACCATCCGACAAGTTACCACTGTCGCAACGGAGATGGTCAGAACCGCGGGGTGACGCAACAACACACAACCTGCCAAACAACTTATCATTTACTACATTAGTACAACTGGTAACATTAGCCACAACAGTATTGGCTAGAACATCAACAACAACGGGCGCAGAATTATTGGAAAAGGGAGCCGCAGGTGCAACATGACAGTCAGCATAGTCAGAACATGAAAAATCAGCAGGGCAAGCATGTGCCAGCAATGAGTGCCGTGTAGCAGTACATCGGGTGCAGCCGGCAGGCGGACTATGCACATGGTTGATAGCAGGACCAACAATTGACAGAGGTGCGGAGGTTGGATTCAACCCCAAAGGCACAGTAGTATTAGCACCATGGCATGTGGAGCAGACTGGCGACTCAAGTTCATTGTTCAGCAATAGCAAGGCAGAATCATTGTTATTAGATGGAAACGAGTTGTCGACAGTCAACGCCGACTGGGAGCTGTGGTTAATGGAAGCATAACCATGACAACTAGCAGATGCCGACCCGGCCCCCGCTATGTTGACGCCAGCTGACGCACCAGTCGATGATGTGGACACACCTACAAGTTTTTCACAACCGACACTCCCCGTCTCAAATAATGTCCGTTTACGACTCCGTAAAGCAACATTAAACCACTTATATTCACCCCGCACCCATCTATCGTGTTTTTTCCCAACAGGAAATATACCAACATTATCAGAGCTCAGATCAACTTTCACATTCACATAGTCATTAGAATTTTTAGCCGGGGAGTCAGCCAGCCCATGAACAACAGGATTGGTAATAGTCACACACCCCACTGACCTAGTACTATAAACTGCGTCACTGACCGACTGATTGAAGAGGGCGACCGGGTCAGCAAGGTCGACTGGATGACGAAGCGAAAGCTGCTTGACATCATCACCGCCAGGTAGCAGGTAGCGATCGACCGGACACAAGGAGAGCTGTGAAGCATCGAAGAGTTCGTCCTCAGGCCGACCGACATCTAAACATTTTTGGAAGCAGAGGCAGAGGCAGTATCTGAGCCTCTCACATCGCGAGCACGTATCTTACTTTTGCAGTCAATCTCCTTATGATAGTGTTTGCGTTTAAGGTTATAGGCACACCACGTACAGACATGAATATACCGATCGGGCCCGACACCGTGACTAGCCGCAAACGCGGAGTCTTTACCCCTATTCCATATGGTACAGACACGTCCATCAACATCCCTATTAAAATCAGCCCCGACACTGTCCTTAGCTGGCCTGGCAGCATTACGTGGCAATCGACGGCCTAGTCCACTCTCGTCCCTGCGAATGTCTTGAATCATACCCGTATCATTCCAACCATTGGGGAGCCTTTTATCGGCTATCATATTGAAGACTCGCTCTGAGTAAGCAAGACAAGTCTCCCAAGTGTAGTTTTGGGCCATATCCAATAGGGAGTCGACATGCTCCTCCACATGCGGCACACAGTCTGCAGCGAAATCACCCCGACGAATCATACGGCGTATCGCCGCCAAATACTCGAACCAGGTTGACTGGCCTTGTGATACTTTCCCTTTACGCTCACCCCGAATTACATACCGAAAAGGAAGTAGTTTACCCTTACCTGCCACTTTACGGGCCTTCGCCCCTGCAACCCTCATCAAGTCTCTCATAAGCTCCTCGTCTGAATCCGTTGCGTCACCAACGCAACGTTCCAAATTCAACCGCCGACTGGCAATCCTAGACCGCAACAAGCCACTAACAGAACTAGCCATATCATCACTATCATGTCGTGACACTTCCGACATAGGCGTGCGCGGACTTTCAGCACACCCAATGCACGATTTCGCCGGCGTAGCTGGCCTGCGCCTTTTGCGCATACCTGATACGGCCAGGCCGACCCTTGACGACACTTCCGGTGCGCCCAATGCATGCACCGACAACGGCGAATCAGAAACATTAGACTCTAGTGACGTTAATCTAGCTAATAAAGGTTCAGTAACAGCACAGAGTTTAACATCAAGTAGGCGGGACAGATCCTCCAGCGACACCCCTTGTGATGAACCACTCACCGTCGACGGCACACATCCAGATGTAGAAGCTGCAAGTCTATCCGCCGTCGACGGCGAGCTTGACATACGCCTCGCAGCACTACACATAGGCGACAACTCATGACGACCTCCAGAGGCAAGCAGCTGCTTGGAGTACCTGCCACTGCCAGTGGACCTAGGTTTACCAATTTTAGGCATGATGATGATGAACAAGCAAAGTTCACCGAGACAGAGATGCTGAGCAAGCTAGTACACCGACAAAGGTACTGTAACAGCCAAATTGTAAAAATATGTAGCAGACAGACAAGCAGGTCTTTGCAGTGCGAGGATACGGTAAGGAATGATTCAACGTGCGTCGAGCAACCGGAAATCAAATCGCCCGAGTTACCGAATGCTATACTACAACGGTATCCAGGTTGGCATCACTATGGCGCCCGTTGTCAAGGTTTTGAATTACGCATGTTACCGGCAACATGTACAATAATTTCCAAGTGAATTTCCTTGGCCTGCCACGGGCCGACGCCGCCTCTCGTCCTGCCGCCGGTTGACCATCTTCATGCTGTGCAACCCGGGCTAAGGGCGGAAAGCCAGAGTGCCATAGAGATACGGATAGACCCTCTTCCCGCATTTAATAGACGTATATTAATTATTCCCTTAATTCACTGGCTCTCCTCCCCGCCATTTATCTTGTTATGTAATACTTCAAATAGTCCAGACCAAAGCAGCCTCTCTATGTAGTGCCGCCGCTGTCACTTATAAACAGCCTAGACAGTTAGATGCTATTACAGTAATTCATGCTTTTATTAAGAAGGTGGTTACTATGTCCCCAGAGGGGTGATCGGCTTCATACATCCTGCCGGGCGGAAGGCCCTTAATTATATATAGAATAATCGAATAGAAATATCAAGTTGACCATAGCGGTTAATATACTTAGGGACTGAAGAATAGTAAAGAGTGCAAGGAATGTTCCAATCACCTTGTTGAGCTCACAACTTTATTCATGTTCCTACTGGTACAATCTAAGTTCTTTAATAATGATCGATACAAATAAATACGTCCTCTCCCATTTCATTAAGTTAAAAACAGTTTGGAATTCCGACAATTAAAGCCTAAATCTTGTCTAAAACATCAGAGCATGTAGCAACACATCTGATCGGTCGGAGCCCGAGCGCTCGACCTCCTTACATTGCTAGGAAAGTAATAACCTGCGTCTCCTAGCAATGAGTTACCGCAGTGAACCCGGCCCTGCATTTGATGGCCAATGCAGGTCTGTCTTGGTGAGCAGCCCGCATTTACCAATGCGGGTTGATCAGCCCGCAATGGTCACAGCTCGAGTAGAGTCTTGCCCACTTCACATGTATATATATGTATATATAAAGAGACAGAGAGAAAGACAGGGATAGGGAAGGCTGACATTTGAGAAAGAGGCAGAGAGTGTGAGCGTGAGGGAAGAAGGGTTCAAGTAGCTGGAGCGTGAAGAATAGAAGCATTGGCTTCGTCTAGTAGTGACAGTGTTTCCATCGCGAGTGAACTTCTCCACTAGCCAAGATTTAATAAATACAACAAGAAATTCCTCAATATAACGACGGTTATTGACCAATTGCAATCGTCCATGGAGGAGTAAACAATGTTATCCGAATAATCAAGTTGATGAAATTGGACAGGGTCTATTCTAACAGGTCTAAAGTGGACCATTTAAGTAATATTTCACAAATATTGGTGGTAGAGGAGAATGTGAGTAGAATGTTGGTAGAGGTGAATGTGAGTAGACCACGTGACCGATGTGTTTGTTTGTGGAACCAGGCGGGTGGGTGGGAAATTGTAACTTGAGAAGAAAGAAGAACAAAGAGGAGGAATGTCAGAAAGCTGAGGTGGAAGGTGGTAGAGTTGAGGGTTAGGAGAGGAGGCGGAGCTGGGTGTGGGTGTGTGGGTAGGGATTGGGGTGTGGGTGAGGGGTGGAGGTGGTGAGTGGTGGGAGGGGTCGTGACGTGCTGGTATGTGTGGCAAATATACATGTCATGTTGGATGATGATAGATGTGACCGTCCATATGTGACATAGAACACTGGAGTTGTAACAAATGTCACTAAGATGTCGCAGTACCCATGTCGCCATAAAGTATGATGCCTCCTCCTCACCCCCACCCAATGCACCCTGATTCCTTTCCCCCTCCGCCAGCTCCCCCTCCCTCTCCTCCTGCTTCCACTCCCAGTCCTCCTGCTTCCACTCCCAGTCCTCTTGCTTCCACTCCCCGTCCTCCGGATTCCACTCCCCCTCCTCCTGTCCCACTCCCCCACATCCTGCTTCCCGACTCCCCCTCCTCGTGCTCCCACTGCCCCCCCTGCTGCGTCCACTCCCCCTCCTCCTGCTCCCCATTCCCTTCCTCCTGCTTCCACTCCCAGCCCTCCTTATCCCCATCCCCCTCCTCCTGACCCCACTCCCCCTCCGCCTGCTTCCACTTCCCCTCTCATGCTCCCACTCCCCGTCCTCCTCCACTCCCCTCCTCCTGCTCGAACTCCCCCTCCTCCTGCTTCCACTTCCCCTCCTACTCCTCCCAATGCCCCTCCTCCTGCTCGCACTTCCCTTCCTCCTGCTCGCACTCCCCGTTATCCTGCTCCCACCCCCCTCATGCTGCTCCCCCTCCCCATCTCCTACTCCCACTCCCCCTCCTCCTGATCCCATCCCCCTCCTCCTGCTCCCCCCTCGTCCTTATCCCCATCCCCTCCTCTTGATTCCACTCCCCTTCCTCATGCTTCCACTCCCCCTCCTGCATCCACTCCCCCTCCTCCTGCTCCCACCTCCCCTCCTCCTGACCCCCCCCCCCCCTCCTGCTCCCACTCCCCCTCCTCCTGCTCCCCCCTCGTCCTTTCCCCATCCCCTCCTCTTGATTCCACTCCCCCTCCTCATGCTTCCACACCCCTCCTCCTGCTTCCACCCCCCACTCCTCCTGCTCCCACTCCCCCTCCTCCTGCTCCCACTCCCCCTCCTCTTGCTCCCACTCCCCTCCTCCTGCTCCCCCCCTCCTCCTTATCCCCACCCCCTCCTCTTGATTCCACTCCCCCTCCTCATGCTTCCACTCCTCCTCCTCCGGCTCCCACTCCCCCTCCTCCTGCTCGCACTGCCCCTCCTCCTGCTTCCACTTCCCCTCCTACTCCTCCCAATGCCACTCCTCCTGCTCGCACTCCCCTTCCTCCTGCTCGCACTCCCCGTCCTCCTGCTCCCACTCCCCCTCATGCTGCTCCCCCTCCCCATCTCCTTCTCCCACTCCCCCTCCTCCTGATCCCATCCCCCTCCTCCTGCTCCCCCCCTCCTCCTTACCTCCTCCTGTACTCTACTGATTCCCTGCCTCTTCTGATGGACCCCGCGCCACCTTCCCGTTCCCACTCCTCCTCCCTTTCCTCCCCTTGCTTCTCTTCCCTCTCATCTCGATCACCATCAAGCTTCCCCATCTCCTCCCATACCCCTCCTCCTCTTCTGCCTCCTCTTGGTTTGCTTCCTTCTCCTCTCGATCATACCTCTCTTCCTCCTCCGCCTCACTCCTTATTCTGCCCCCTCTTCCTCTCCTCGTCCCAATCCTCTTCTCCTCCCTTTCTTCTTCTTGCCTTCCTTCCTTCTCCCCTCGATCGTCTTCCTCTGTCCTCTCCTCGCCGCTCCTTCTGTCCCCCCCCCCCCCGTCAGGTCATCAACTATACCTGTATTTGCCTACCTGGGTTTCCTTCGCTGCCACTCCCCCCGACTCCCACTCCACCCTCCTTCCCCATCCCATTCCTCTCCATGGCAATAGCCTCTCAAGGGTTGACCTCTCCAGAGCTCAGGTCAGAACCCCCCTATGCGCCTTCATCCAACTAAGTTTACAGTAAATTGACCTAAACTGTCAATATCCAGTAATAACGCCAACTCCATGTCGCGCAGTTCACGTAGTTCACGCAGGTCACAGGTCACGTGAGCAGGTTAGGCGGGTCAAGCCAAAACAGTTTCCAACAGCATTCTGTTTGCATCGACCCTCGATCTGGTTGGTGACAGTAGAGAGCTGAAAGAGCAATGCGACAAAATCAGAACCAGCATTAATCCATGTGCTACATAACCAAGATTAATGGAGCTAATATTCAAGATAGAGTTACTTTCAATAGAACTATTAGAAATATTATATATTTCCCAAGCAAGAGAATTTTGCATATTTGTGATGTGGGATTCAACATGTTCAATCCAGTTGAAATAACTCTTTTTGCCAGCACAGATGCATTGGATTTCAAAGATTAGTAATTCAAGTTAGTAGTCCGATGGGTTTGAGTTTATGTAATTATTCTGAGATAAATATATGTATTTGATTGTTATAATGTACCTTAATCTAGTTTGAAGTAACTTTTATTCTAAATGGCTAGCTATTGAGATAGTTGAAGTGTAAACATGTCAAATTAGTTTTGGTAAGCATACCAACACTCTAAAGCCATGGGCTTCTGCAGTAACATGTTCAATTCAATTGACTCAGTATTCCCTTCTTTTTTTTTCTCTTTTTTTTTTTTGGTCCATTAGTTGTTTAAGCAGGGGAAATTTCAGTCATAGACGACTGGTCTTCCTCATTCCACTGCTGGTCAATAGAATGCCCGAGTCTACACTTTTACCGACCCAAGGGATTTTTAACCTCCCACACCACATAGACATGGTATGAGAGCAACCGGCCTTTGATGACGCTGTGAGTTATAGACAGCGGTGGAAATCCAAATTGGCAGAGCTGGGGGCACAGGGAATCGAACCACCAACCCTCAGATTAGGAGTTTGACCTAGAAAATAGTCAGACACTCTAACCACTCCGCCACAGAGTGCGGGACCTTCTCACCTAGAATATGTAGCTAGATTATTGTTTTGGTTTTGAAAATTTGATGCTTCATCGGACTACACAGCTTTAAGGCACATCTGAATTGTTTATGGATGGAATTATGTGAAGGTATGGGCAATATAAATAATATATGCAATGATGCAGTGGTGTGAACAACACAACTAACACCATAGAACGATCACTGATGCTTTGCAAATAATATGGGGATCTTATTTTGTACAAGAGGATTGGAGAGAGGATAGTCCGATCCCAGCTAACACATAACGTTAAGTAACATCAGGCTAACGTTATTATTTGTCACAGTAACGTTAGACTGACATTATACCATGTATTCTAATGTTATAATATCACAGTAACGTTATACTGATGTTATAATATGTACCCAGATATCACAGAGCCAACAGTGGCTAATGGTTGGATGGTCACCACACATTTTCCACCGTTGGGCCACCAGTGGTGTAAAATCTATTCTTTAACAAAAGAAAATGTATTTAATCTTAACCAAAAGGATTTTACAATGAAAATGGTGTTTAATGAGCACTGGCAGGCATTTATAACTTCTGACTCTCCACTGACCTGCCACTGACCTGTTTATTGAGCACTGACGGGCATTTATAACTTCTGACTCTCAACCGACCGGCTCCGAAAGCAACTGAATTACACCTCACCTATGCTTGTTAGTTAGGCACATTGTAACATCCTTCTCAATCATATCTCTTTACCACTTGATGGATGGGGGAGATTGAAGACCTGAACATAGTCTCTGTAGTTGCCTGTCTATTAGCATGTCATAACTTGGGACCCATATGGGATCAACATGGGTCCCAAATTATGACATGCCAAAAGACAGGCAACTACAGAGCCTCTGTTCGGGTCTAGAATCTCCCCCATCCATCAAGCGGTATAAAGATATGGTTGAGAAGGATGTAAAAAGGATGCAAAAACTGCTTTGGTATGAATCAACTGTACCCCCAATAGCCGATGTTTACTTTTTGTGCTGGGTGGGGGGGAGGGGGGAGGTCGCTAAATAAACAAGAATCAACTGTAAGTAAGAGGTAGAGCTCCTTGTTCCATCATCCAGTGGTTATCTACACTCAAGTACAGATGATGAGATGGGAGAGAATGCAAACAAGATGGCATCCACTGAATGGTCTTGATTCAACTTTTAAAGTCTGTTAATTTCATGATTTCATACATTATTCACCCCAAAGGGAGTGGGCTACGATATATAAACCGTTGGACCATATATGTAGCACATTGCATTGCAAATTCATGTGGTTATATCTAGAACCAAGCTAACCCACACTTTTGGTGTATGATTATTTAATAACCCTATCCTAGATGGAGACAGTGCTGCGAGAATAACTATAATTAGCCATGTTGGCAAGAATATGGACGATTCAGAGAGGCGGGGACAGGATGATGATGTAACTATATAAATATAAGTTCAACATACCCTTATAAGGCCATCTGAAGTGATCTCAGCTACTGACTCAGACCGTTTACCATATTTGGGCATTGTTCCAAACCCACCCTCTCACCACCCAATCAGGTAATTCGAATTTGGCTGTTCTAGGCCTGAGCGCCTGATGTCTTTAGCTGAAACATCTCGAATCAGCCTTCTGCCATGGATCCCCTGATGCTGAACCCATGCATGACCCCCACGGACGACCTCTTACCTTTAGGGGCCATCCCCAGTTTTGCAAGATTTTCACAGCCATACAAAGTATATTCCGAGGAAGATGTGGTGTGGGGGGATGTCAGTCCAGTACAACTTTTATCATTTACATTTGATATTTAAAATGGTCCTATTCTTGTCTCTATGTTTTGTATTAAAATCTTGATATGCACTATTTTGGCAGGGGGATGCCGGAAGTCTGGAAAAGTAGTATGCTTTGCACGACTGTGAAAATATTGAAAACTTTGAATGCCTTCTCATACAAACAACTCATCCAGTTGAGAGTGGCCAGTACTGTTCCTTCTCCCATTGCCTATATGGCATTATATCACAAGTATCGCTGGATAGGATCTGGTGTCTGACAAGAACCTCGTTGACCTTGAACTTTGAACTTTGAACTTTGTCCCTGTGAATAACTTGTGGATGCACTTTATTGGGGCGTTCATTTGGAATCTATAATTCCCAGCTCACTCTTATCGTGTGTACCCTCTGTGAATTACACTTAAAGCTGCATAGTCCGATGAAGCATCAACATTTCAAAATCAAAACAATTATCTAGATTTGCTTTTACATATCTAACTCAGATGCAGACACTTATTAAACATGTATTTCTATATAGAAGAGAACACTGAGTCAATTTAATAGAACCTGTTTCTGCAGAAGCCAATGGTGTCAAAGTGTTGGTGTGCTTGACAAAACTAATTTGAGATATTTACTTCAATTATCTCCAAAGTTAGCCATATACCATAACAGTTACTTCAAACTAAGGTAAAGTAGATAATTATGATCAATCTAATATATGTGTCTCAGAAACATGACATGATGGTTCCAACGGTTAAAACCAACCCAGTAGAAAAACTGGCAAAATTTGTTGACTTGCTGGGGAAATAAAACTGAGCTGATAAATTCTTATATTAGGAAGCAAAGTATATTATTCTTCACATACATCTTCATATTTACCCGCTACTTCTGATTTGAAAAATATTTTAAAATGTGTAGTTTAAGGAACTTTAAAAGTGAAATTGACAGCCTTCCATCACCGCCATCTTGTCTTTTTGCATTCTCTCTCAATTCACCAACTCTGTGCTGATATAAGTAGCCATTTGAAACTGGAGCAAGGGATTCTACTTCCTGTTCCATACTAAAGCAGTTTTCGAATTATTCAACTTTAAGCACAGCAGAACTGGTCCTAACTTTTTTTTTAAAGCTCTGCCTCTATCCATTTTACTGTCCTCCCATTCACCCCTGCTTCCAGGACTGCAGCCCCTCTGGCATGGTTAAAGTAAAACTTTAAATTAAAAAAAGACAACGTGACGCCCAGGTAATGCACCTGCAGTTGTAATTACCTGGCTAGACCTGTTAACCTCCAGTGGCTGTCTCTGCACCTGCAGTTGTAATTACCTGGCTAGACCTGTTAACCTCCAGTGGCTGTTTCTGCACCTGCAGTTGTAATTACCTGGCTAGACCTGTTAACCTCCAGTGGCTGTTTCTGCACCTGCAGTTGTTATTACCTGGCTAGACCTGTTAACCTCCAGTGGCTGTCTCTGCACCTGCAGTTGTAATTACCTGGCTAGACCTGTTAACCTCCAGTGGCTGCCTCTGCACCTGCAGTTGTAATTACCTGGCTAGGCCTGTTAACCTCCAGTGGCTGTCTCTGCACCTGCAGTTGTAATTACCTGGCTAGACCTGTTAACCTCCAGTGGCTGCCTCTGCACCTGCAGTTGTAATTACCTGGCTAGACCTGTTAACCTCCAGTGGCTGTCTCTGCACCTGCAGTTGTAATTACCTGGCTAGACCTGTTAACCTCCAGTGGCTGTCTCTGCACCTGCAGCTGTTATTACCTGGCTAGACCTGTTAACCTCCAGTGGCTGTCTCTGCACCTGCAGTTGTAATTACCTGGCTAGACCTGTTAACCTCCAGTGGCTGTCTCTGCACCTGCAGTTGTAATTACCTGGCTAGACCTGTTAACCTCCAGTGGCTGCCTCTGCACCTGCAGTTGTAATTACCTGGCTAGACCTGTTAACCTCCAGTGGCTGTCTCTGCACCTGCAGTTGTAATTACCTGGCTAGACCTGTTAACCTCCAGTGGCTGCCTCTGCACCTGCAGTTGTAATTACCTGGCTAGACCTGTTAACCTCCAGTGGCTGCCTCTGCACCTGCAGTTGTTATTACCTGGCTAGACCTGTTAACCTCCAGTGGCTGTCTCTGCACCTGCAGTTGTAATTACCTGGCTAGACCTGTTAACCTCCAGTGGCTGTCTCTGCACCTGCAGTTGTTATTACCTGGCTAGACCTGTTAACCTCCAGTGGCTGTCTCTGCACCTGCAGTTGTAATTACCTGGCTAGACCTGTTAACCTCCAGTGGCTGCCTCTGCACCTGCAGTTGTAATTACCTGGCTAGACCTGTTAACCTCCAGTGGCTGTCTCTGCACCTGCAGTTGTAATTACCTGGCTAGACCTGTTAACCTCCAGTGGCTGCCTCTGCACCTGCAGTTGTAATTACCTGGCTAGACCTGTTAACCTCCAGTGGCTGTCTCTGCACCTGCAGTTGTAATTACCTGGCTAGACCTGTTAACCTCCAGTGGCTGTCTCTGCACCTGCAGCTGTTATTACCTGGCTAGACCTGTTAACCTCCAGTGGCTGTCTCTGCACCTGCAGTTGTAATTACCTGGCTAGACCTGTTAACCTCCAGTGGCTGTCTCTGCACCTGCAGTTGTAATTACCTGGCTAGACCTGTTAACCTCCAGTGGCTGCCTCTGCACCTGCAGTTGTAATTACCTGGCTAGACCTGTTAGCCTCCAGTGGCTGTCTCTGCACCTGCAGTTGTAATTACCTGGCTAGACCTGTTAACCTCCAGTGGCTGCCTCTGCACCTGCAGTTGTAATTACCTGGCTAGACCTGTTAACCTCCAGTGGCTGTCTCTGCACCTGCAGTTGTAATTACCTGGCTAGACCTGTTAACCTCCAGTGGCTGTCTCTGCACCTGCAGCTGTTATTACCTGGCTAGACCTGTTAACCTCCAGTGGCTGTCTCTGCACCTGCAGTTGTAATTACCTGGCTAGACCTGTTAACCTCCAGTGGCTGTCTCTGCACCTGCAGTTGTTATTACCTGGCCAGACCTGTTAACCTCCAGTGGCTGTCTCTGCACCTGCAGTTGTTATTACCTGGCTAGACCTGTTAACCTCCAGTGGCTGCCTCTGCACCTGCAGTTGTAATTACCTGGCTAGACCTGTTAACCTCCAGTGGCTGTCTCTGCACCTGCAGTTGTAATTACCTGGCTAGACCTGTTAACCTCCAGTGGCTGTCTCTGCACCTGCAGTTGTAATTACCTGGCTAGACCTATTAACCTCCAGTGGCTGTCTCTGCACCTGCAGCTGTTATTACCTGGCTAGACCTGTTAACCTCCAGTGGCTGTCTCTGCACCTGCAGGTGTAATTACCTGGCTAGACCTGTTAACCTCCACTGGCTGTCTCTGCACCTGCAGTTGTAATTACCTGGCTAGACCTGTTAACCTCCAGTGGCTGTCTATGCACCTGCAGTTGTTATTACCTGGCTAGACCTATTAACCTCCAGTGGCTGTCTCTGCACCTGCAGTTGTTATTACCTGGCTAGACCTGTTAACCTCCAGTGGCTGTCTCTGCACCTGCAGTTGTTATTACCTGGCTAGACCTGTTAACCTCCAGTGGCTGTCTCTGCACCTGCAGTTGTAATTACCTGGCTAGACCTGTTAACCTCCAGTGGCTGTCTCTGCACCTGCAGTTCTTATTACCTGGCTAGACCTGTTAACCTCCAGTGGCTGCCTCTGCACCTGCAGTTGTAATTACCTGGCTAGACCTGTTAACCTCCAGTGGCTGTCTCTGCACCTGCAGTTCTTATTACCTGGCTAGACCTGTTAACCTCCAGTGGCTGCCTCTGCACCTGCAGTTGTAATTACCTGGCTAGACCTGTTAACCTCCAGTGGCTGTCTCTGCACCTGCAGTTGTAATTACCTGGCTAGACCTGTTAACCTCCAGTGGCTGTCTCTGCACCTGCAGTTCTTATTACCTGGCTAGACCTGTTAACCTCCAGTGGCTGCCTCTGCACCTGCAGTTGTAATTACCTGGCTAGACCTGTTAACCTCCAGTGGCTGTCTCTGCACCTGCAGTTGTAATTACCTGGCTAGACCAGTTAACCTCGACTGGCTGTCTATGTGTTTTCTCTCCGAACCCTGTTAACATTCCCGTGAAGATAGCGATCTGATAGAGTTATATGTCTACCTACTAGGAGTGTGTTATAGTTTTACATAGGTGGCACCACCTCGTGTGAAACGCAAACACTGCATTGAACTTCAGACCCTCAGGCCGAGAAGGGTCGGCAGCGACGAACGGAGGAGCGACGGGCCACCACTGTGCTTTATTGAGAATCTAGTTTCATGATGATCCTCCCATTCTTTAGCTACTGATATTTTGTAATCTAAACATAGGTCAACTTTTTTTAATGGATATTTGCGCAGCCCTGTCCAAGAGATGTGGCTGCGGGAGTAACCATTCAGGAGCCTGCTCAGGGTCATCCAGTGCTCGTTGTGCAACAGACATCCCCCTCCCCCCCGCCCCCCCTCCATAGTTAGATCAACGATTCACCCCATAGTTACAGTACCGGGGTTAATGATAATGTATTCTAAATACTGGTGAAAACTGCTTCAGTATGGAACAGGAAGTAGAATCCTTTGCTCCAGTATCAAATGGCTACTTATATCGGCACATAGTTGGTGAATTGAGAGAGAATGCAAAAAGACAAGATGGCGGCGATAGAATGCCGTCGATTTCACTTTTAAAGTTCCTTAAGCTACACATTTTATTATATTTTTCAAATCAGAAGTAGCGGATAAATATGAAGATGTATGTGAAGAATATCCTTTGCTTCTTAAATTAAGAATTTATCAGCTCAGTTTATTTCCCCAGCAAGTAAACAACTTTTGACAGTTTTTCTATTATGTTCGTTTTCACCCTTGTACTGTAAGTATGGGGTGAATTTTTATCTACCCCATAGTAGTCATCCACAAGTGCACCCACTTTCCTTTCTCGCTGTTTCATGTGCCACCTCTTCACATTATGTATTTATGACAAATAATGTGTTTACCACCGTCAAAATAGACCCGTCATCCCGACAGCACCCAGCAATTGTTTGCCAATGTATTCGGCGACGTGTGTTTGCCTGAGTTGTGGTTCATGGAGGGAATACACTGAAAGACACTTGCGATAAGAGGCAACAGGCGTCGGTTGGTTGGTTGGTTGTTGGGGTTTTACTTCCTGGCAACATCTAAGGTCATATCAGGATAGGTACCGACTTGTGACAGTGCGCACTCATGGCAAATTTATGGTGCTGCCCCACTGGGAGACCAGGTCACCAGCACCATGACCTGATATCCCATTCAGTCACATTATCCTGACACTGAGTCAAGCATTCCTTGCCTTATCCTAATAATGCCGAGCACCAGTCTAGGAAGCAACAAGTATACATTTTTAGGTCATTGGTTTCACTCGACTAGGGTTCGAACCCATGGGTTCGAATACCAAACAGGCGTCATAACCTCAGTTCAAAAATAGGCTACCTCTATT
Source organism: Branchipolynoe longqiensis (assembly GCA_030323885.1). Classification (NCBI taxonomy): domain Eukaryota; kingdom Metazoa; phylum Annelida; class Polychaeta; order Phyllodocida; family Polynoidae; genus Branchipolynoe; species Branchipolynoe longqiensis. The sequence goes on along the minus strand of CM059199.1, from coordinate 44,452,091 downwards.
TAATAGATGCATGTTTGGAGTTGACTTGGCTAGGGATTGAACCCACAACCTCTTTCTTGTACGGAAAGACGATTTCCAACTCAGTCATACTATAAATCTTCGATAGTCACACATTCCCTTGTTTAACTCAGCCTGGAATCGAACTCATGATGTCACAGATGGAAACCAGAGAGGGTACAGCTGGCCTATGTAGATGACCGGTTGCAGATGGAAAAAGACTGAAGCTTTGGCCACTGAATGACAGCTAGCACCTGAGCAATGGGGATGCCTCAATAACTAGTCTCATTAGGGCGGTGGTGCTACTCTTCACTTCAGAGGTACCAACATGGCTGAACCCAAAGTGTCGTGTGAGGTTTCTGGTAATTGGAAGGTGAGGTAAAGTATGCTTCAGCACTACCTAATGCTACACATACACATACATATATATGTGAAGAGTTCCGGTGACAAAACCGACAAAACTATTTTAGTTGTTCTCTGTAAAATAGAAATTGTTGTGCTTTACAGGTAAAGTCTATCAATTTCATATTGACTAATGCATTATATAGGGATTTGTTTTTTCTGCAGGAAAAAAACACAGATTTGATTATCGGAATGACAGCAGTTTCAGCTCAAACCTGGTACTCATGGTTTCATTTCAACCCAAACGCCATTTGTCGGTTTCTTTGCACCTGAACTCTTCATGTCGTGGGTGTGCTGCAAATGGGAAATATGAAGGTGGCGCCACTTGGTGTATGCAGTGAGCTCTGGTAGTCAGACGCCATAATTGTGTATCGATGACCTTGCAGATCTGGAACCCAGTTCCATCGCAGGTTGACCTTTTAGAACCAGGCACTCGCTCTGCTGCTCCGGTGTCGTGCAATATACTCAGGAATGTGTATCGCCGATAAATTACTCCGGTAATGTCGGTGAATGTATGCTGCTCCTGAATACTACCCGCACTCACCCTGTGGCTTCGCCCCTCCGCGCCGAGCATCTTCATTCAAAATGCCCCTATTGTACAGACCTCCCGCTGTAGACTATACCACACCACAACCATCACACGCACTGACCTCACCCACACCACACACACATATACACACCACACACACCCACAAACACAACACACACCACACACACGGCATATTCACTGCATCATACCATACTCACCACGCACACTTACCACACACTTCCACATACATCACTAATACATACACACCACAAACATCCATATGCACCAAACACACGTGGTCTATTCACTGCGCCACATCATACTCATCAAGCACACTTACCACGCAGACATATACATCACACATAAATACACACCACAAACACCCATACACACTACACACACGCGGTCTATTCACTGTGCAACATCATACTCATCAAGCACACTTACCACACACTCACACAAACATCACCCATACATACGCACCACACACCCATTCACACTACACACACGCGGTCTATTCACTGTGCCACATCATACTCTTCAAGCACACTCACCACGCAGACATATACATCACACACAGACATACACGGGACATACACACCACACATACACCCATACCCACCACACACACGGTATATTCACTGTACCACACACACTCACCGCGCACACAGACACATACATCACACACATACTCACACCATACACCACCCACACTACCCACATCCACCACCCATCACCCACCAACACTACCCACACTCACCACACACCGTCACCACCCACATACACACCAATCACACCACCCACACACACCACCCATCCACGCATCCACGCCATGGCTATGTTCCCTTCATGTGTCGTAACCCTCACCATGCACACTGACTTCCTACTGCGGTGTTTGGCGCTAAGGATGACGGGAAGGTTGCTTCTATTTGCAGGGCTTCTACTGCTCACCAAACACATCCCAGGTAGGCTTCACTCGACCTAAGTGTGTTTCTTCATCATTCATCTGTCTCACTGAATGTATGCCTTTAATTGTACTCGATAGTGTGTGCTATATATAACCATGGCTAGTAGTAGTACTTCCGGCTAGTGACTCCCATAACTATTATATATATATATATATATATATGTGAAATATAAATACATTATATTAATATTATTAACGGAGTGCCTGGCGTCTCGTGCACCGAACGCGACTTCGCCCGAACCTCTGCTGGCAGCGGCCTGGGTGACTTGGGTTTGCATGCAGGGTGGCAAACCCACTGTGAGTAGCCGCCGAGCTGGCACGAGCACCACTATCGCTATCACTCCCGTTGGAAATTTTGACCATAAGAGATAAACGGTAGGCTAGAAATGTTGGCCAGCCAGAGTTAATGTTCTCAACCAAATAATTATGTCTGTGTTATGTATCACGGAGTGTCAAATAATATATATGTGATGCATAATGCATTATGCGAGTATAAAGGCACGGAAGGGAATAAACTCCTTGTTATTATTATCATGTGTTAATTATTATTAAAATACTGTACTGCCTCCTCCATGTTCGCCACTGGTGGTGCCACACCCGGCGCTACTCGGAACCTGCCTACCCTAAATACATCACTCGTGTCGGGGAATTTTTGCACATGCTTTGTCAGTGAGAGTGACATTGCAGAGCATAGTCTGATGGAGCATCAAATTTTCAAAATCAAAACAATTATCTAGATTTGATTGTACATATCTAACTTAGATACTGATACACTTATTAAGTATGTGTTGCCACATATAAGGGAACGCTGAGTCGATGTAATAGAACCTGTTACTGCAGAAGTCTATGGTGTCCGAGTTTTGGCAAGCTTGCCAAAACTAATTTTCCATGTTTGCACTCAAAATATCTCAAAAGTTTACCATTTAAAATAAAAGTAACTTTGAACTAATGTAAAGTAGATACTAGTGATCGTTCTAATATATTTATCTCAGAAAAAAGACAGACATTCAAAACCATCGGACTATGCAACTTTAATGTAGATTCTAATGATCAATTTAATATACTTATCTCAGAAAAATGTCAGAAACTCAGGACCATCGGACTATGTAACTTTAATATGGGTCTTTATTGAATCATTCACAATACTGAGTCTTTTCAATGAATATCAAATGAAAAATATCCATGAAGCTGTTCTAAGGGCAAGCGTATAAAAAAGTAAACGAACGCAGCCGGCAGGATTCGAACCTGCGCGGGGAAACCCCATTAGATTTCGAGTCTAACGCCTTAACCACTCGGCCACGACTGCTGTTGTGAAAGTAATTTGAAATCGTACATCTTGGCATCGTTTACGATCATAAAGTCAGGATGGGTGCTGACTTTACGAAGGCTTACAAAGTCATTTTAATAGAAGCTATTACTATTTAAACTGATGGGGTCGGAATTTTGACAAAGGCACCAACATTAATTGACCATGTTTACACTTCAAATATCTCATAAAGTAGTCATTTCAAAGCGAAGTAACTTCAAACTAATGTAAGATAATTGCTTGGCTTGAAGTTGAAAATCGCTCCTTGGGGCTTGGGGAAACATAGATAAAGGATTCACCCGGTACTCGGAGTACACGGGTGAAGACCAGCCTTATATAAAAATGGTCGAAAAAGCGGGCTAATGAACTGATTCTTTATGAGAGCCTAATTTCACAATCTAAGAAGCAACATTTATTCTTTGTATATGTCTTCATGTTTACCCGCTACCTTTGAGTTGAAAAATATAATAAAATATCCAGTTTAATAAGATTTAAAAGTGAAATTGATGGTGTTCTAGCGCTGCCATCTTGTCTTTTTGCATTCTCGCTCATTTCACCAACTCTGTGCCTATATATGTAGCCATTTGATCCTGGTACCTCAGTTTCTACTTCATGTTCCATACTAAAACTATTTTCGCCCGTATTTACACTATGTTTTCATTCACCCGTGTACTACAAGGGTGAATCTTTTATCTAGGGGAAACTGTACATTCACCTTACTCTAGGTTGGTTGGTTCTTGGAGTTTTACGTCCTGGAAACATCTAAGTTCATATCAGAATGGGTACCGACGTGCGACAGTGCACACAAATGGCGAATTTATAGGTCTGCCCCACAGGGAGACCAGATCGCCAGCACCATAACCTGATATCCACACTCAATCACATCATCCCGACACTGCGCCAACATTACTACATGTTTGTGTTTAAAAAGAAATTAACCCCTAAGTTAGATTACTGATTAGAATGATCAACCTAATATTAACTGTCACTAGTCTAACAAAAGACAAATTCTCAAATCCATTTGATTTATGCAACTTTTGCTTTCTCCAGTTAACTAAGTGCTTCATATTCATTTAAACATTACCTTTCTCCGGCTAACTAAGTGCTTCATATTCATTTAAACATTACCTTTCTCCGGCTAACTAAGTGCTTCATATTCATTTAAACATTACCTTTCTCCACATAACTAAGTCCTTCATATTCATTTAAACTTTACCTTTCTCCACCTAACTAAGTGCTCCATATTCATTTAAACATTGCCTTTCTCCAGCTAACTAAGTCCTTCATAATCATATTCATTTAAACATTACCTTTCTCCAGCTAACTAAGTGCTTCATATTCATTTAAACATTACCTTTCTCCAGCTAACTAAGTGTTTCATATTCATTTAAACTTTACCTTTCTCCACCTAACTAAGTGCTTCATATTCATTTAAACTTTACCTTTCTCCACCTAACTAAGTGCTCCATATTGATTTAAACATTGCCTTTCTCCAGCTAACTAAGTCCTTCATAATCATATTCATTTAAACATTACCTTTCTCCGGCTAACTAAGTGCTTCATATTCATTTAAACATTACCTTTCTCCAGTTCTCCAGTGCTTCATATTCATTTAAACTTTACCTTTCTCCAGCTAACTAAGTCCTTCATATTCATTTAAACATTACCTTTCTCCAGCTAACTAAGTCCTTCATATTCATATAAACATTACCTTTCTCCGGCTAACTGAGTGCTTCCTATACATTTCGCAGGAACTACCGGGTTTTACCCTGACCCTGCCTACAAGGGGATCCGTGGTCCCCCCGGTATTCCCGGCCGTCCTGGTCGGGCCGGGCCCCCGGGGGATGGTCCGGGTCACCCGGGCGCAGACGGCAGTCCTGGAGTAGACGGTGCCGGGCTGCCCGGAGAGACGGGACCAGCTGGTCCCAAAGGGGAGCCCGGTCCGCCGGGACCCCCGGGCAGCCCCCGGCCGACGAGCCACCGCCCCGGCAGTCCCGGGCTCAAGGGTAAATTGGTATTACTATAATTAACCTCGTTGTGATTCAATATTATCCCCCCCCACGCAATGTTTATGTCGCTGATTTTATTGCTAGTTTTTCCAATAAAAAATACAATACCAGATAGGGAAAAACACATTTTGGATAGATTATATACATATATATTATATATACATATATATATATATATATATATATATATATATATATATATATATATATATATATATATATGACTTTACTTCTGGGGTGTTTGTAACCTTATGTCAGTTACCGGCTGCAGAACTGCAGCATTATAGAGAGGCACCGATAAATCAGCCCAATCTTTGGTTGAAGAATAATCTTCTGGTGGGCCGGTTGTAGAAGCTGGGGGATGTCTTTACAACGACTAAATGATGAGTCATTGGGGTGGTCCAGAATCACTCTGGTCTGGCGGTAGCACAGCACTTGTATACAGCAGACAGCAGCAAGGGTTTCCGAGGAAGGTACAGGTAAAGATGGGTCCAGCGGTTCCAGCAACGAGAACAAAGCGAGAGAAATGCAAAGGTAAAGGGACCCACCCAAGCAAACAACTCCCTTGGTCAGGGGGAGAGGTAAGCATGGGAGAAAAAAAAGGGTAGAGTCTAGGAAAGAGAAATGAGGAGAGTTGACTCAAAGGACCGTGTCTATTTGCTCTATGGAGACCAGCCGGTGAGCCAAAGACATGGACAGAGTAATAGTAGAAAGTGAAATGCTGGCGGGCTCCCCCTCCTGGAACTCTTTTCAGACAATATCAAGGAGGTGCATATATATTACATACATATATAGACCTAAATATTCCTAGTCCTATCAACTAGAGCTACCAGTAAATTTTGCCAACCAGCCAATGCGCATGTTCGGAAAATCTATGATGCAAACATAAACATTAAGCATATTTATATTGTATCCTCTCATGCCATTTGACAACTGTTTGATATAAGCATTTTAACACTGGATAATATTGGCTTGTGGCCAAATAGGCAAACATGCATATCACTATACAATGTTGCATTTATACCATGACATTGATTCTAGTTCTGCATATATCCATATATATAACTCCTTCATCACATTGACATTTTCTAACTTTTTTTTGATATTTTATGTCTACTTACCCACCCTCTCTCTCTCTGAAGGAGACCCGGGGTTCCCTGGTGATCCGGGAATTCGAGGTTCCTCAGGAAGACCTGGACAGCTTGGCCACAGAGGACCAGCTGGTACAAAGGGCGAGAAGGGTAAGTTCTCTCCACAATATGTGTGTATGTGTAGAAATAGTATATATATCAGGGGCGTAGCTAGACCTTTAACGATGTGTGCTCCTAATTTCGGCAGGGGGTTTATGGGGCTGCCTAAGCTTAAGCTGGTGGATTTGACACATTTTAGACTTGAGTTTTCGACACTCCGGACTACTACATGCCTCCTCTCTCTCTCTCTCTCTCTCTTTATTATTTTTTAATTTAATTTGTTTGGGTCAAAACGATGTGGACGTTTTGGCATACGCGCGTATGCCTAGCTATGCCCCTGTATATATGTGCTGCATACAAATTATACGAGTGTAATAAACCAGCAATCCCTACTCACTCCTCACCTCCACCCCCCAGTAATCGGGTGATTGAGCCTAGGGCTAGTCATCTACTGTTCCATCCTACTCAACCTCAGCTCCGACGGTGCTGACACCTCCCGCCACGCGCTATCTGCTCCTAATCTCATTCACATTTCATATATATATATATGAAGAGTTCAGGCGTTTATTATTTTTAAGCTTGGTTCTACCGTTGAGAATACAGTAAACTATGTTTGTAATCCCAGATACAGATATTGTACTACAGGTTTTATTTTTGCTCCTGGATATGAAACTATAAAAAAACCTTGCTTGGAAGCATTAATGGTTGTATCAATTCCCATTTTCACCTTGCTTATGCCTTTGAGAATACAGCCTTTGAGAATACAGCAATGTGTATGTGGATTAAGCATATGATTACATAGGGCTGTTCCCTTAGGTGACTTAAGGGACACCGGGCGCGGTGACCGAATCGGTCGAGTACAGGCCTCACGTGCGGAAGATCGGGAGTTCGGGAGTTTGGTTCCCGGTTGAGTCAAACCAATGACTTAAAAATTGATGCTTATCGCTTCCGAGCCTGATGCTCAGCATTATTAGGATAGGGCAAGGGCTGGTTAGCTCAGTGTCAGGATAATGTGACTGAGTGGGATATTGGGTCATGGTGGCGGCGGCCTGATTTCCCAGTGGGGCAGCACTCTAAAATCGCCATGAGTGCGTACTGTCACAAGTCGGTACCCATCCTGATATGACCTTAGATGTTGCTAGGATGTAAAACAACAACAAACAAACAACATCTTAAGGGACAATTTATGTAGTCCGGGATTTTCCCATAATTCAGCGATAGCCATGTCCAAAGTTGCCAGATTAAAGAGCTACAACCTGTAGTATAACTCTAGACAGACGCTCTCTGTCTACTTCCGGTTGACTGCCTAATTTGAGCAGCCGCCATCAATACATCCTATATCCTACACAACATTTCTAAAACAGAGAACACTTCACTGTTCCAACACACACAGGGGAACCATGCAGCTGCATACACAGTGCCCACCACGAGGAAAGAAAAAACATGGCCGTGACCTTCTCAGCCGACACGGAAGTAGTTTCTGACCCAGCAGAGTTCCCACTTCCGGTCATGACGGCGAACATCTTCGCCGACGTCGGGGACTTCTTCAACGTTACTTCCGCTCGCTTTGTGGCGCCCTCTAGCGGAGACTACTACTTCTCACTGCTGGCAATCAGCGAGGGCAGCATCGCTGTTCCCATTTCGCTGGTGCTTAACGGGCGGGAGGTGCTGCACACGGGCCGGTCGGGGACCAGCGTCGGCGTCTACCCGCTCGGGGTCAATCGGATCGTCGTCTCACTGGTTAGAGGCGATCACGTGGACGTGCGCGTTCGACCACGTGACCCGGGCGTCCTGTCAAAGGTCATCGGAGCGCTGTATTCGGAAACGAGGGTCAGCTTCCTCGGCTATTTGATACACTAGCGAAGTGAGTTGCCATGAAGTGATATAAGTATACTGATAATTGAAGAGTTCAGGGGCAAAACCCTGTAAACGCCAATTCAAAAATTTAATTAAAATAAAACTTTTTAGCAGAAAATAATATTAATTCTCACCAGTCCACTTTTGTTGTGATGACATAATTATGGAGCAATGGACAAAAAAGAAGGAGTGTAAACAAAATACAATTTTGAAGGTTTGATTCCAATGTTTTTCTAAATTTTTGCATTGGCGTTTAGGGGTTTTTGCGCCTGAACTTTTCATATATGAGCCTGTCTCAGAAGGTGCTTGCTACCTTTTCGTTTTTTTTCCCATAGTAACAATTGACACAAAACAGCACAGAAATGGTTCCACTGAAAACACAAGGATATTTGCTTCAAATCAATATGTATTCTATTGGGATTAATAAACACCATGTAAAAAACAAATCAGTTTATCCTGAGCAAATGCATAAGTAGATAGTGTGTTGATCATTACTATGGACAAAGTTTTGTCCCATTTTGCTTAGCACCTTTTGAGACAGTCTCCTATACATTGGTGAACTGAGTTACAGTGATATGATATAAGTATAGGCACTAGGCAACTGAGTTACGTTGAAGTGACATAAGCATACTGATATAGACTAATGAATTCAGTTCACTGAAGTGAAATACACTCCTTGGGTTAAATTATAGTTAATTTGAATGCACTACTGAAGTGAATTACAATGAATACACTAATATAGTAAATAGGATTGCAGTTACATTTACAAGGTGCAATGATAACAAATTAACAGTAAACCTGAACAAAACATGCTGTAAAAATATACGGATTTTCGGTTCAGATTTATATATTGCCAGAGAGCATTACTATTCTCTGGCGATGGAGTGGGGACCAAGGTTATGTAACAGAGAAGCAATGGGTGCCCCACTCACTGTGTGGCATAAGAGACTATGTGGAAAATGTGATAACACATAGCGCCCGAGATTATGACGTGATGTTCATATTTAAGAGACAGTTAATATTTGGTGAAATATTCCCCCTATGCACCAGAAAGAGTGCAAGTGGAGGGGAAGGACATTTTTATTATATGTTTATTGTAACCGTCTGCAACTACCTGGTACCACGGGGCCAATGGGCAAACACACCCAGCCATCCTGCATACATTATGTACACCACCTGCAGCTTCGGGTTGAGTGAAAGCTGCCCTCTATTAGGGTGTCACCCCCCCAGGCTGTAGACGGTGTCTGATTGGCTGGCTGTGGGACCTCAGTCACCTGCATTCCTTATACCTGACACACAGACCCCACTCTGGGCACTTCTTGAGACTCACTCTTGAGAGAGACTCTGAGCTAGGCACTCTAGCAGGAGACACTCTTCTCTTGTCTAGGAACCCAGAGACTCTCTCTGAGGCTCCACTTTCTATACACAAACTAGCAGCAGCTATTCAAAAGGCACTGCGCTGTGTGCAACAACCATATGACTCCGGTTCAATGGGCTGTAGGCACTGATTCTTGTAGACACTAACAAGAGTAATGAGGATCTGTGTGGACAGTAGGTAAGGAGTGAGGGTGATAGGTCGCTGGTAGGTGAACAGGAATTGATGCCAATAAAGCACAACTTCTTCACTGTCAATCTTGCATGACTTGTCTTCCCTTTCTTCCTTATGAGTTTGTTGAGAGGGGCATCAGGTGGGAACTGACAGACAGTTGTCAGAACGCACTTGGGGAGAGTAGTGGTATCTGGGGCTCTGACGGCTGAGTTCCCAAGATATTACAATGCTACGCAATATTTAAAAGCAGAAGTACAACCATTCCTGAAGACCTAAACAACATAAAGATAAACAATAACACAATAAAAAGAGTCCCATCTGTGAAATACCTAGGTATAATTCTTGATGAAAACCTCAACTGGGATGAACATATTGATAACTTAAATAATTCAATCATTAAAACAGCTAACTCATTTAAAATAATCAGACAACGGGTATATGAGGAAAATATAAAATTACTATACTATGCATATGTTTACTCCAAAATTCAGTATGGTATAGAGGTTATCAACCCTAAAAAAGGAACAGACACAACAAAACAGAGCCTTGAAAATACTGTATAGCAAAGACTATCTCACCCCAACTAAATCACTTCATAATGAAGTCATTAGTCAAGTTACTTAGAGTGAAATAAAATACATTATTCAAGTGAATGACAGCAAAATGGAATATGTTAGTGAAGCTAATTCGAGTACAGTGAACCACACTAATAAAGTGCATTACTAACATTGTATTCCCTATATCATCATAAAGTAAAACCTCTCCATACCGACCCCTCCACAGATCGACCACTCCCCGATATCGATCGCTTTATTTGGGTCCCAACGATACTATTGTAAGGATATTCTAACTCTCTAAACCGCCCACCTCCCTAAATGGACCACTTAAAGTGATGAGTGAGGTGGTCTGTACTGACCTCTAAGGCAAGGAGCCACATATACAGGTAGGCGGAATGGAAAGAGATGTGGGTTCGAGTCCAGATCGAGGCGCAATATTTGCCATTTTCATCACCCCCCCCCATGACAATAGTGAAGACCAGATGTCCGTGATTTAAATATCCCTTTCTAAACAACAAATTGTAACCAACAAACAAATTCACACACGCAACATTTATTGCTTAGGTGAGCTGAGTTATGTGCATATGGGTTCCTATAATCTTAAAATCGATAGTTGCTACTTTTTTTCTAATAACAATCTTACACTTTTTAGGTCTAGAAGTCTACTTCTTCCATCAATAAAACTAACAGGCTTCTAACCATACCAACCAATTATCTATCTGCTACTGAAATGCAGGCAATCAAATACCTTATCAGCAGCTATTGTGTGGTAAGATAACACCAACACTACAACTGGCCAGCATTGAAAACAAGCCTGGGTACCTGGGCTTAAATGCTATGGACAGTATAAATACAGACTCAATAAAAAAAAATTTAAAAAAGAAAAAAAAGATGAATAAATAAATGTCCACACTTAGGAACTGCGCAATGCTCAGCGTTATAGCCAACACCCTCTCTATCGATATCACTGTAGTATGTCTGAACAAACATATCAATACACTCCTCTTGTCTGTTAAAGATAAATACCCCATTGCCTATTTATCCACCAACTGTGGTTCCCAACAATCCCAAGCCGTGTCCAGCAATGGTAGGTTCACTAATGCGTTTTAGATGTGACCTCCACTAATCCATCTCAGAGTTCTGATTCTATTAACCGGGTTGGTAGATCATGGGTTCGAATCCTGGTCGAGTCAAACCGATGACTTAAAAATTGATACTTGTCGCTTCCTAGCCAGATGCTCAGCATTACTAGGATAGGGCAAGGAGCAGTGGAATGAGGAAGACCAGTCGTTTGCGACTGAAATTTCCCCTGCTTAAACAACTAATGTACCAAAAAAAAAAAAAAGAAGAATTGTCAACATCCACCCGAGTGTGCAAATATGGGAATGCACCAATTGGAACGTGGAGTCTGGTGCCCGGCGTGATGTGGTTCCATGTAATGGAAATGTGACTGTAAAGACTGGCTCACACTGCACACCATTCCAAATGGAACCCAATAATAGATCATCTCAAAGCTACCAACATTTGATGTCCACCCAGCCCATGCCAAGATCCTAGCTATACTATCTACTGTAGGAAAGAAACAACCTGGGCCCGTATGCATGAGGTGGTGTTAGCGAGGCAAAACTGGTTTTGGACGGGATTTCTAGTTTAGCGGCGAAAAGTCAGTATGCGCAGAGCGGTGTTACGGAAACACCACTAGTTTAAGGTCGGGTACGCTAACACCACTCAGTAGCAGGTTTAAGGGTGGTGTTAGGTACCGATTAGGCCCAAATCTATTCAATGCTATCATATTTAACAGAATAACCTACTCAAAAAGTGAAATTTGCTCAAATTAACCCTAAAATTGAAGCGATATTATCGGCGGCGATATTCATATTGTCGAATGTAAACAAAACAAATCGCCGCCACCGCCACTGCGGTGGGGGGAAGGGGGGGGGGAATATTTTATTTAGAGGAGTTTAACTTAAACTTTAAGTGTCTTATGCTTGATAAGTCGATCTGATTTGGACCTTGTTCCTGTGTTGTGGGCTGTATATCAATTCAATTCTTGTATTTGAACTCTCTGTCAGATATGTTTACAACAAACTTCTTGTTTACGCGTTGGCAGCGATATTGGCAAATAGTGGTGCTCACCAGGAACAGGCTCAATGGGATTCCCCAAATCTATAAATAACTGCACGTTTAGCTAACATGAACGTTTTAGGCGCCTGTACATAAGGCGTGACATACTTCGCGATGGCGGTGATAGCTACCAAGTGTTACCTGTTAACACCACACAATGCTAACACCGTGTCATGCATATGGCCCCAGTAGTTTTTTTCTTTTGTTGGGATTTGACATCCTAGTGACATCTAAGGTCATATCATGACGGGTACATATTGTGGTACATATTGTGACAGTGTAGACTCATGATGTCTTTATAATGCTGTCCCACTTGGAGATCAGGCTGCTGGCACCATGCCCCAATACCCCACTCAGTCGCATCATCCTGGTCCTAAGCTAACTAGTTCTTGCCCTATCCTAGTATTGCTGAGTGTCATCCTAGGTAGCGACAAGTATACATTTTGTAAGTCACTAATTTGATTCGGTTGAGGTTGGAAACTCCCGATTATGGCGATCCCCGATCAACGTGGTTCATGGCAAGTTATCCTGAAGTGTTAGGCGGGCTTGAGGCGTGGTTAATGTTGTCTGTTCCCATGGAATGGTTCGGCCAGGAGTGTGTTTACTCAGCACTGCCTTATTAAGGCCACGCCAATTGGCTCTAATGGCTGTTTGCCTATGCAGACAACTTCCATTGTGGTTCACACCGGTCACCAGCAGAAATGGCACTGATGCACATCTAGGATGAGGCATCTCTCAGTCCACAGGTCAAACCGTGAGTACTCACATTAGAAATAACTGAAGTACTGCTTACTCAGCTATTTAGTCCTAGCTTAGATAAAGGTTCCTAATAGTAAAATTGCATAGTCCGATGATTTTGAGTTGTTGTCATTTTCTGTGATACATATGTTAGATCGATCGTTATAATCTACCTTATTCTAGTTTGAAGTAATTTTTTTTCTCAAATGATATGTGAAGCACAACCATGCAAAATTAATGTTGTGAAGCATACCAAAACTCTTACACTATAAACTTCTGCAGTAACAGGCTCTATTAGATTACCTTCTATGAACAAATGTTCAATAAGTACACCCATATCTAAGTTAGATATATATAATCAAATCTAGATAATTGTTTTGGTTTTGAAAATTTGATGTTTTCATCGGACTATGCAGCTTTAACATGAAATATATCAGATTCCACTGGGAGAATCTAATGACCCTACCCATACAAAGTCGCGTACATATTGCCTTTTAAGTGTGGTTCTCAATGATGAAGGGCTTAGGCCACTGACGCTGAATCCAGGTCGTGGTAACCATACACTATTTCTTATCTGTATAATATTATCATTCTAACTAATGGATGTGTAAACAGATATAATAAACCAGAGAATGGGTGTACAGTTAATTAGATGACTTATTTCCTGGTATTCTTATGTAAAACCCCAGTCACAGACATTACGGCTTGCAGCAACCTTGGACCAAATAACCCACTTTCTTGCGACCTCCTTGCGACCAAAGCAATGGTTGGTGACCTCAGGGCGATTTTTTCGTTGCAAGGAGTTTTTTGTTGCAACAGATGCAACCTCCTTGTGACTAAATTAATCACAAGGAGGTCCGCGACCACTGCTGACCACTTGGCGACCACTTGCGACCATTTCCCGACCACTTGCGACCACACTCTTTTCTGGTCGCAAAGTGGTTGCAAGCAGTAGTGTGACTGGGGTATAAGCCATAATCATTCTTTATTTGAAGAAGGCTGAAGATTGGTATTAATTCGAGCATGGGAACTGCCTTTAATTTAGTAAATATTGCATTCAATGATTCCATTTGTTGAGAACCTGTGCTTTTATAACATATTTTAAGTCAAGTAGTAAATCCGTAACTCCCTTTCAAATAAGGCAGTATCCTATTATTGCGTCAGATATTTTAGTCGAATGGCAATAATATATGCAAATGTATGCAAATCACATTTGTGTTAGGACAATTGCTTTAATAATAATCTTAGAAGACCATGATCGGTGAATCGCTATGCAACTGGGCTTCGGGAACCAGCATCGAGGCTATGCTATTTTATAGTGGAATGCATCCATGTACCCGTGAGGGCTAGCCTCTAAAGAATAGACAGTGTGATTGAGGGTACCAGACAGGTACCAGCATGTCAGTATGCCATCTAATTATCAAAGTCTTGTTTGGGTTGATTTGTATCATGTTATAAGGAACACATCTGAGTTGAGAAATAAAATGGTTGCACAGGGAACTAAAGGGTGGATTGGTCATTGAGTGTTGGAGTTTTACATCCTTGCAACATTTAAGGTCATATCAGGACGGGTACCGACTTGTGACAGTGCGCACCCAATGCGACTTTATAGTGCTGTCCCACTCGGAAATCAGGCCGCCAGCATCATGACACGATATCCCACTCAGTCACTTTATTCTGATACCGTGCTTTTATTCACCCTGTATTATATTTATGCCAAATTGAGAAAGCTGACATTATATGAATAAAATGCTTCCGTATATATATTGATAATCCCTTTCCTTCTCAGATGCAATGATGTTTTCAACGCCCAGTGTCACTTTGTTCATGATTCTCTTCAAAATCATAATCTTGCCAGGTAAACCATGTACATTTCTGCTAAGATGCTCCTGAGGCAAAATATAACATTATCCCATGCACATCTATAGTGGACATAGTTGAACGTAGTGGAGGCTAACGTAGTTGAACGTAGTTGAAAATAGTTGAACATAGTTGAACGTAGTTGAACCTACCCTCATCCATACTTCTCCGTCATGCTAACTTGGTAATAATGTGGGTGGGCCGTGAGTTCTGATTTAATCTTTAGACATGTTCAAAAGAGTGCTACGTTAGAGGCTAACGTACTGTGGCAAAGTCTCTGTACTCTTAATGTACTCTAGCATACTCTAGCATACTCTAGCATACTTGAGCATACTTGGACATAGTTGAATGTAGTTGACCATAGTGGAGGCTAACATATGTTGAACGTAGTTGAATGTAGTTGAACATAGTTGAACGTAGGTGAACGTAGTTGAACGTAGTTGAACGTAGTTGAACGTAGTTGAACGTAGTTGAACGTAGATGAACGTAGTTGAACGTACCGGCATCCATGCCGTAGCATATTTATCCATACCAAAACCTGCCGTACCTTAGCGTTATTCACCGTAGTTTAACATACTTACACCACGTTTGACCCACGTTAATCTATCCTACGTTCAACTATGTTCAACTACGTTCAATAACGTGTATGTGACCAGGGCTTAAGACCTAATGTTTGTGTAGCAGCACATTGTGCAGCAGGAACTATAGAAAATGTTTCATAGAGGATTTCTTCATGCAGCCTTCCTTTTGACGTCAGTAGCTAGGAATAATGTTCGATGTTGGAACTCACTGTGGAGTATCGTCTGCCGAAAAGGTGTTCTAAATTATGTTCACCTCCAAGCGTCATCCTAGTGGCAGTAGCAAGTACTAATGAGCACATTCTCAATGGAAAAGGTATATTGTTTGTGACAATCCGATTTCACTAGCAATATATTCAAATTAATTCTTATATATCGACTGCATTTCTTAGCAACAGGAAAATCATGAATTATTGAATTTTTAAGGTATACCAGTTCTGATATAACCATAAATATAGCTAGTAGTAGTATATACAATCCCAGCATAGATACATCCATTTGTGTAAGTGTCTCTTTCCGTATGTGGCACTAAATCTAAATGATACAAATTGCCACTACATATATATATGTATATATATATATGCTATATATTTTGTTATGCTAATATAAATAGTAAATATGATTGGATTACAATTATGCACCCCAGTTAGCTTGTGTAGCACTCATTACTTAACCTGTCGGCTTCCAAGTAAATATGTGGACCTTTAATTTACACACATGTACATTATATATATAATGCATATCTATGTGTTAGTTAAAGTTGCATAGTCCGATGGTTTTGAATTTCTGTATTTCTTCTGAGATAAATATATTAGAGCGATCACTATTATCTACTTTCCATTAGTTCAAAGTTACTCATATTTTAAATGGTAAACATTTGAGATATTTTGAGTGCAAACATGGAAAATTAGTTTTGGCATGCTTGCCAAAACTCTGACACCATAGACTTCTGCAGTAACAGGTTCTGTTAAATTGACTCAGTAGTGCCTTCTATGCAGAAACAAATGCTTAATAAGTGCATCAGTATCTAAGTTAGATATGTAAAATCAAATCTAGATAATTGGTTTGGTTTTGGAAATTTGATATTTCATCGGACTATGCAGCTTTAAGATTGAGCTTAGGTGTGAGAATTATAACTATTTCATGTAACTTCGATGAATCACTAAATCCTTTTTTGTACCAACTAGTGTGCTTTGTGTGTCGCATCGATAGTTACAGCAGCAGCTGGTGGAGAAAGGCTGCGCTGCTACAGCTGCCATCAGGAGATCAACACTGCTGAGTGCAACAAGGGCATAATCCAATGCTCCCCTGAAGAGGTGAGCAGTAGATACTGGTGGTTATCTACAGTATTTAAAAAAAAGAAAATACACTTTCTTTTAAATGATCATCATCATGCTGTCGGTCGCGATGTGACAAAGACTGCTTTCATTACTTGACTGCCGTTCTCCATCTTTTGTGCGGTTGTACATTTCATGAAATCTGCCTGCAAAAGTGTTGAAGTGCTGCTGGCTTTTGCAAGTTACCAGCGGCACTCTCTTGGGGAGCAAATAGAGGTTTCACACTGGCAAGAACATGTCAAGACAGGTGCACAACTATTTGTCCCTGCAGTGGCTGGTCGGGAGATGTTGTGAGTTCCATATATCAACCGCCCTTAATGCTGCCTAAATGATACAGTACAATAAAAGAAACGAAATTGTGAACCTAATGGTGTCTGATATATATGGTGAATTATCCTTAGGGTACGTATATAGATTACATTAAAAAATCAGGTGATCAGATATTGAAGAGAAAACAGATATTACATTGGATCATTCAACTTAACACTGATTTAAAGAAACAAACAATCCTAATACCAGGTAATAAATAACCCTTGCTGCAGTTATGATTGGAATGGAAAGTTGCCAAGCTAATCAATGAGTGATTTGAGGGTGGTAATAAGTCTACAATAGTTCTGGACTTTTATCAGACCCACACAGCAGGGAGGTAATTTCCTCATACAATGGTGTGACAAAATATAACTTTTCCATTTGATTTTTATTCAACCTTTGAATATGATAAAAGAAGATCACCAACAAAGAAGTTCTCAGAAAAATAAAAAAAATAAGAAAAGCTTGTTTGCCACTATACAGACAAAGAAACTTATTTATTTTGGCCACATCATTTGTCAGAGTTCAATATACCGTACATTGTTGGAAGGGAAGGTGAATGGCAGCAGAGGGAGAGGGAGACCAAGAACATCATGGTTTACAAATATTTCACAGTGGACAGGCTTGAATTATTCACAGTCTATCAGAACAGCACACCATCGGGACAAGTGGAGAACCATTGCATCCAACCCTCGACTAGAGGACGGAACTATTGATTGATTGATTGAATATGATAGGGAGGATCTGGTAGGCATCGCCCTACGTTGTGATCTTCTTGCCTGCACACCCAAATGAATCAGTCCAAACTAGCAAGATCTATCTAACAATGTATCTAAAGGGCCTGTCACACTACGACGTATGCCGTTAGCATGTGCCCAACGTACAACAATTTGACAGTACGTCAGCATTCGTAAAACTTTTCAGGGATGGGGGATAAAAATAGACGTACACACAATGTACACACAAGGTACACACAACATACGTAACGTATGCAGAACATATCTATGACCTATTGCTAGCATATGAGAACGTTCATGTGCCTCGCAAAACTTCGCAGAATGTCCACAAAATGTTCGAATAAGCTCACGGTACACTAATCAACATTATGTACATTACTTCATCGCTAGAAGTATGGCATATATGTTAAGTACGCTGTATATATGACAGGCATACATTCGAAGTACCTTAGGAGTATGTTATGCATCCGTTGGCTGTACGCGGACTGCACATTCCCAACAGGCTGAACATACGGCTAACGTGTTCCAACCTATCCTGACCTACCCCTAATGTGTGCATAACGTACGCCGACGTACGCCGAGCATACGCCGAGCGTGCGCCGAGCGTACGCCGAGCGTATGCGAAACGTATGAGCAAAACAAATCTTTAGCGGCTCGACCTACGCCGACCTATGACAACCTATGACGCCATATCCCAAGCATACTCGACATATGCCCAATGTATACGTAACGTATGACGCCATATGCCGACGTGTTTGTCGAAAATCGCATACGTCGGCATAAGCTAAGGCAATATGTCTTAGTGTGACAGCCCCTTAAACAATTTAACAGTCTAAGAAATAACACTAAGATAACGTACAAGTTAGACAGTTACATCTTATGCATACGGCTATGCCATGGGATACAATTTTGAACATTTATAGGATAATCAAAATGGTGGGTATTGCAATATATATTCCTATATAACCTTTGAATTTCATAATTGCCGTATGGCTTGAAAATTACTGTGTCCCTAACACTGGCTGAGTCAAATCAATGACTTACAAAACCTATACGTGTCACTGCTGAGCATGGCGCTTGGCATTACTAGGATAAGGGCACCAGGAGTAGTGGAATGGGGTAGACCAATCAATTATCCGCAATTGAAATTTCCCTTGCTTACTCACCGAATGCAATCAACAAAAACTGTGGACGAGGACCAATAAAAGAGGACCTTATTTGTAATGTTTAATGTCCTAGATATTTGCTTCGTCCTACATCTAGGACATCTCATATTGAACTTAGCATGCAACATTAGGTAGCCTACATTGCGAGATTATCCCTCCTTTTCGTAGTACTGCGAGACAAAACTGCATTACAAGCACGGCAGAGGTCTCGTCACAAAACGGTGTCAACAGACATGCGCAGTGCCCGGCGAGGCAGTGTGCAACGCGACCGGAAGTGGATGTTCCTACTGCTGTGACTCAGATCTGTGCAATATGGCGGCTATCTACGGTAAGTCAGTGTTCAGTTACTAAAACAGGTCGGTTGGTTGTTGGAGTTTTCCGTCCTGGCAACATCTAAGGTCATATCAGGTTGAGTTCTGATTTGTGAACGTGCACACTCATGGTGACTGTATACTGCTGCCCCACTGGGAGACCAGGCCACCAGAACCATGACTTGATATCCCACTCAGTCACATTATCCTGACACTGAGCCAACCAGTCCTTGCCCTATCCTAATAATGCTGAGCGCCTTGCTAGGAAGCAACATGTATACATTTTAAAGTTATTGGTTTTGACTGGAACAGGGTTTGAAGGTTCGAATCCCACAATCTATCAAAACTGGAGACAGACACTCAACTCATTTGGCTCTCCTGTCTGGTCGCCCGTACCCCGTGAATTACCGATGTTACAAATAGCATAGACAATACTTACCATGTGTCTTGACTAACATCGATAACATTGTTTCTTGTTCACAGATGAAAAGGCGGGAAGACAGGAGTTGAACTTGGAGGCAAACTGCGACTCCTACAAAGGTTTCCCTGGGGAGCAGGGTCTCCCTGGGCCGACTGGTTCACCAGGGCCACGTGGACTACCAGGGATCCCAGGGGTTCCAGGTGCTCCTGGGCTTTCGGTAAAGGTATATATCTCAGAGTATTGGAACAGCAAACTGAATACTGCTGTATTCTACTGTAATAAGTTAATTCGTTGCCGGGTTGGTAAACAATTAAAAAGTACAGCAAAATACAGCATAAATTATGTATTTCTTGAAGCATTGGCTTTAGTTCATGTGCAACATAAAGCCATATATTCAGGTAATTAGATATATTTGGATATTATATGCTGTATAAGCCATCATTATATGAGTATAATAAAGCCAGAAGCTTCCATCCGCTCCTCAGCTCTAACTCCTCCCTCAGTCATCGATTAGAGGAGCCTTGATCTAGTCATTTAATGTTCCAGCCTAGTCAACCTCAGATTCATTGTCGGGGGGGGGGGGTGCCACCCGTCTATGTCTGTGCATGCACCACCATTGCACCCCCCCCCCCCCACCTGCCTAGACTCACTGTACCGCATACAATATACTACTTCAATCTTCTGGTGCATTCTGCAGGATAAAATATTGGTAAATATTGTGGTTTCACAAATTTGACCCTTTCATGGGTTATGTAGCTTTAACTCTATTGAACCTAATAATAATTACTATAGTACATTTGCGCCGCTATTATCAATATCAACTATGTGTTATTCTGTGTGAGCATTTTTAATTGTCAAAAGTTTGACCTTCCCAATAGGTACATGACCTTGTGTAAAATATTCCCATTTACGGCATCGGGGGGAATGGAAATGGTCTATTACTGATCGGGTATACGTGACCAGGCGCATGTATGTATATATATGTAGGTGCTGGTGGTGCATGAGTAGAATGTAAATAGACATAGTGGTGCTGGCAAGGCTGTGTGTAAGGGGCACTCATGGCCTACCCCCTCCCCCTCTGCTGGGTAGGATCACCACACTCAGGGTCAAGGTTGGTGGTGGCCAGGGGAGCCACACAGCTTGGTGGTAGTGGGAAGACCACTGGTAGCCATGGGGACCAGGAATTCTGGATCCCTATTGGTAGGGCCAAGAATGCCTGTTTCCCATTGGGGGGAAAAGGGTGGAGTGATACTCTACAATGAACCCATGTACCATATAAATAATAAACCAGAGGGCTTGACTCTCTCTCTTCCTTTACACTTTATACCGACCCACCCAATGACTAACACGCGTATAGTCTATAGATAGATATACATAAAGTAAACAATACCCACAGAGGATTTCGCCAAAATCCAACAACCGGAAAAGGAAATAGGCCCCTATGGGCGCTGCCATTTGTAAACTCGTGTCCCTTCATAATCAAAATCCAGCAAACGGAAACGGAAATGGCTCGTCGAGCTTCGCTCCACAGCAAAGAGGGTGAATGACAGCGATTGGCCTAACCCCTTAATGATGCCCCGCCGCAGAGTAGCACACGCTGAATCGAAGAACAAGTACACTGGTCCCTCCCTACAGACCTTCCATATATGGTGTGATGATGTCACTGGGACCAGTGTATGTGTTCCTCCGCGCTACTCTGCTATTGGTTAATAATATATCAAAATAAATGCCCGCTGCCATAGAATTTGCCGATATGCACAGTTCAAAACATAGATTTTATTAAAAAATAAAAGAAATAAAGAACAATTTGGCATCAACATGGGTGCACAAATGAAATATTAATAGTTTACTCCGAGGAAATGACGGCGCATCGGGTCACCCGAGTTGCTAGAATTTCAAATCGAACACCGCGAGTGGAGTAAAAAAATAGACGCGCCATCACAAAATACTTTGCTGTAGTTGTATCAGGGGGTCGGCCCTAAGCATCGCTTATACATATTACTCTTCCTTTATCTTTGTCTGTATTGATTTCACTCTAGCCTGCCTACACAACCACATATTCCAGCTTTAGCCATTCTACAAAAATGGAGACCTAGTCTTTACACTTGGTTTCAGGGACATCCAGGGGCAGCAGGATCTCCTGGTCATAGAGGTGACCCTGGCCCTCACGGTGCACCGGGACTCCAAGGTCAAAGTCAAGGTCAGCTGGGACATCCAGGGCTAGCAGGTGACAGAGGTGGGTTTAGCAAACACCCCGTTTCAGCCACTTCTGAGAACCGCATGTGCAGGATCCCAATTGCACATGTCCATGTGCACTGTACATTCAGCAATGTTTCAAGCATCCCGGCAGATTTCCTGGTGCCAAAAATCTGGCTTAAATGATTAATGACCATTAATTATTTCCTGGAACGCCCTGACACCTGTGACTTCCTGTGCAGGGTGGAAGGAGGGTGGGGAGTTATACCGTATAAGTTGAGTGTGGATTTATGCTGTTGGGGAGATGTCCCTTTGGTGGGTAGATTTATCTAACTTATATACTGCTCACTTGTAGAGGATGAGGAGCTATATATCATTAGTTGAGGATGGATTTATGCTCTGGGCAGATGTACCTTTAGTCGGTCAATAGATGTAACAGCTATTCGGTCTATACTCATATATGAGCCTGTTTCAAAAGGTGCTAGCTCTTCGTCCATAGTAACGATTGACACAAAACAGCACAGAAACGGTTACACTGAAAACACAAGGACATTTGCTTCAAATCAATATGTATTCTCTTGGGATTATGAAACACCATGTAAAAAGCAAATGAGTTTATCCTGAGCAAATGCATAAGTAGATAGTGTGTTGATCGTTACTATGGACAAAGTTTTGTCCCATATTGCTTAGCACCTTTTGAGACAGTCGCATATGTCCTCTGGTGCGACTGACACTTGTCGACATCCGGTGGAGGAGAGGTGGGCTGCAGGTGGCGCCACCGGTCAAGTGTAGTGTCTTCCTGAGTATAACCAGATAACAACATCGGTAAGTCAACAATATCAGAAATATCATGTTATATCAATAATTACAACAATTCCCTTTCGTATTGTTCTACTCGCATAATTCAAAACACGAGGCGGAAGTACATAATATGGAAAATTTATTCAGAGTAGGGATGAAGTAAAGGTAGTAATCAAATGTCAAGTAGCAGTAAGTCAGTAATCAGTAATCAAGGTAACGAATAGGAAGGTCACGGTTGAGTACAGTAATGAGTGTAGTAGAAATCAATCAGGTTCAAGGGTAGATCAAGTGTCAATAAGTGATAATGCGTTGGGTCAAGTGTTCAGGTAGATAAGTCGATAGTGTTGGGTACGTTAATGAGTCGATAATCAAGGTAGGCAAGAAATGAAGTCTCTGGGTGACCCGGACCTCAACCTTTATGATATGTGGGGTCGGGGTGGGCTGGTGAAAAGAGGTGTTGGTGGTCAGGCGTGTGGTGGAGAAGTGGCAGAGTGAGAGGAGAGCGGGAAGTAAGGAGGGGGGAGGGGCTGCGGGACCAGCGGCGGCACCAGCGGTGGGGTGCCGTGCCGCCACCTGGAGGGGGGGAGGGTGAGAGGAAGGTGGCGTGGTGCACCACCTGGAGAGAGAGGAGGGGAGAGGGATGTAGAGAAGGGGGAGGGGAGAGAGTGGGGGAGGAAGGGAGAAGAGAGGGGAGGTTGGAGGTGGAGGAGGGTAGGCATGGGGAGGGTTTTTCCCCGCCTCTGTTTCGAATTACCCATATTGCCGTAGCAATATGAACAATTCAAAACACGAGGCGGAAGTACATAATGTGGAAAATTTGTTGGTGATCAGGCGTGTGGTGGAGAAGTGGCAGAGTGAGAGGAGAGCGGAAGTAAGGAGGGGGAGGGGCTGGGGACCAGCCGGCGGCACCAGCGGTGGGTGCCGGTGCCGCCACCTGGGAGGGGGGGGAGGGTGAGAGGAAGGTGGCGTGGTGGCGCCGCCTGGAGAGAGAGGAGGGGAGAGGCGACGTAGAGAAGGGGGGGGGGGAGAGAGTGGGGGAGGAGGGGAGAGAGAGGGGGAGGGTGGAGGTGGAGGAGGGTAGGTACATGGGGAGGTTTTCTCCGCCTCTGTTTCGAATTACCCATATTGCCGTAGCAAATAACAAACCCGGCAGATTTCCTGGTGCCAAAAATCTGGCTTAAATGATTAATGACCATTAATTATTTCCTGGAACGCCCTGACACCTGTGACTTCCTGTGCAGGGTGGAAGGAGGGTGGGGAGTTATACCGTATAAGTTGAGTGTGGATTTATGCTGTTGGGTAGATGTCCCTTTGCTGGGTAGATTTATCTAACTTATATACTGCTCACTTGTAGAGGATGAGGAGCTATATATCATCAGTTGAGGATGGATTTATGCTCTGGGCAGATGTACCTTTAGTCGGTCAATAGATGTAACTTAGATAAAGGAAACATGAGGAGCATGGCCAGCTATTCCGTCCATACTCATATATGAGCCTGTTTCAAAAGGTGCTAGCTCTTCATTTTTTTGTCCATAGTAACGATTGACACAAAACAGCACAGAAACGGTTACACTGAAAACACAAGGACATTTGCTTCAAATCAATATGTATTCTCTTGGGATTATGAAACACCATGTAAAAAGCAAATGAGTTTATCCTGAGCAAATGCATAAGTAGATAGTGTGTTGATCGTTACTATGGACAAAGTTTTGTCCCATATTGCTTAGCACCTTTTGAGACAGTCTCATATGTCCTCTGTTATGACTGACACTTGTCGACATCTGGTGGAGGAGAGGTGGGCTGCAGGTGGCGCCACCGGTCAAGTGTAGTGTCTTCCTGAGTATAACCAGATAACAACATCGGTAAGTCAACAATATCAGAAATATCATGTTATATCAATAATTACAACAATTCCCTTTCATATTGTTATACTCGCATAATGCACTATGCACCACATATATTCAGTCTATATATATATATATAATATATATACATACACATACACATACACATATATAGGGCCCTAGTTTGAGATTTCCAGGTGGTACACAAATGGAATAAACCGCGATGGAATAAAAAGCTATAAAACATCAGATATTTTAAAGAGCAAACAAATATTTGAATTCTCAAGTGTTCCGAAACTGCGTACCTATGTATACGGAAAATATTCTCCTGTATATAAATGCATATATATATATGTATATATGTGCACATAGAGTGAACTAATTGGCACCGCCAAAATTCTCGGGCGCAAATGACAGAGTTGAGCATCCATAGTTAGGATCGGTGGCGGCGGTGGCACCACTGGTCACGTGGGGTGGGGCATGCTCGGCACCCAAATGGATATGTCAATAACAATAATAATAATCTCCCTCCCGCGAATTTATACTCACACAATGATTATACATCACATATTAACATATATGTAAGTATCAGCTACAAGGTCAAGATACATAAATGGTTGACAATAATCTGCATTGACCTAATTGTCCGGGTGGAAAGTGCCCTGCCCATGAATTCAATTACAATCAAATAAAAGGAAAAAGTGTCCTCGCTGGTACAGTAATCCTGAGAACGGCCGTTCTGGCTGGACAGTGAAATAGCTAACATATATAAATATGCTGTATAAGCCATTATACGAGTATAATAAGGCCAGAAGCTTCCATCTGCTCCCCAGCCCTATCTACTCCCCCCAGTCATCGACTGGTGGAGCCTGCTTAACCTACAAACTTCCATCCTACTCACACTCAGATCCGTTGGGGGGGGGGGGGGGCGCCCCACACGTCTGTGCATGCACCACTACCCCCACCCCCCCTACATACACTCACTGTACCGCCCGATTTATATATATATACCAAGAGTGCAGACCATAGCCTCGGCCCATGCCGCGGTCAATGGGGCGAGGGGGGTCACGCCACCCCATCACGCCACTGGGGTACCCAACTGCCGCCCCGCCTACTCTTCCAGCTGTATATTGCAACATGCATAATATATATATGTCCGTCATTCTCTAAAACTGGCCACTAAAGTGTGACATGGAAGCCAAAAGTTAAAACCTTCCAAATAATAGCGAAAAACCTTCCAAATAATAGCCTAATCTAATGTCCTATAAAGGTTTGCATGTTGTGCATATGTCAGAGTTGAAACAAATGAATTTACCTTTTTGAATTAGGTAATTTTGAATACAAATTGAGCAGTACAATAATATCTCTCATGTAACATGAAAATCAAAGACACATCCAGAACCTAATTTTAACATATACAACATAGTAAAACAAGATGTTATTGATTACTGTTATGCAGACAAGGTTATGAATTACAAGAAACAAGTTGAAAAATAATTTGAAAAAAAGTTTGGCTACATGCATAGTGTAAATGTGTTAATTTTCACTTTTCACATTAGCACACAATCATATAAGTAAACTTTTAATTTCTTTCTTGGGATAACTTCAATAAATGTACTATTGCTAACATACTTAATACACAGAGGATACAATAATTATTTGACTTGCAATCAATAAAAGAAAGAACAAATTATCAGCATTGTAATGTGGAAACCAAATATGTGGTGCCCAGTTTGATAGAATAACCCATATATATGTATATATATTCTTAGGGATATATAAGTATTCTGGGATATAATTTGTATTGTCCTTCCAAAATAACCGACTGGTGACCTTTTGACCTTCAGGTAACCCTGGACCAGACGGGCCCGACGCGGAGAATGGCTCGCCTGGTCGCACCGGGGAAGTAGGTCATCGCGGACCCAAGGGGGACGCAGGTAAGACAGGGAAAGCACAACTGGTTGCTTATTGGGGGTTTACGTACTAGCAACGTCTTAGGTCATATCAGTGCCGACTTGTCAGTGAACACACTCATGGCGATTGTTACAGTCTACCGAACTCTGGGATGTTGTACCACCCGATATTCTACTCAGTCACATGATCCGGACAATGAGCCAACCACACATTTTCCATCCTACTGACGTGAAGCAGCAACCAGTTTGGGTCCAACGTGTATGCGTTTTGCTTTGTTTGTTTGTTGTTGTTTTACATCCTAGCAACATCTAAGGTCATATCAGGACGGGTACCGACTTGGGACAGGGTGCACTCATGGAGACTTTATAGTGCTGTCCCACTGGGAATCCAGGCCGCCGACACCATGACCTGGTCTCCCACTCAGTCACATTATCCTGACACTGAGCACACCAGTCTTTGCCCTGTCCTCATAATGCTGAGCACCTGGCTAGGAAGCGACAAGTATCAGTTTTTAAGTGATTGGTTTGACTCGACCAGGGTTCGAACCCACGACCCCACTATCTACCAGCACGGGAGACGGACGTTCTAACTCATTCGGCCATCCCGTGTGGTCCCTATGAGTTTTTTAAGTCCTTGCTTTCAGTTGAAATAGGATTGCTCACACGACTTCCCGCATTGGAATGTGAAAGTTCTACCTATTCAATGGCCGAATCGGTAAGAGTGCAGACTTACCAGTGTCAGCATAATGTGACTGAGTCGGATATCGAGGCATGGTGCCATCGGTTTGGTATTTCAATGGGGCAGCACTATAAAGTCACCATAAGTGTGCACTGCAACAAGTCGGTACCCATCCTGATATGAGTGACCTTAGCTGTTGCAAGGAGGTAAAACTTCAACAAACAACAAACGAACCGACTCGGACATCCCGTCTGGTAAAATCCATACCAGCAATGGCTTCTGCTACTAAACAAAAATGCATGCTTAATATTGTATTATTCATTATTTCTGCCTTATGTATCGTATTGTTGTGAAGTATGCATATAATGCATATTAAACAACAATGGAATGTATTTATTTGCTCAGAAGAAAGCACTGAGAAGTGTTTGCAACGTTGGATATCGAGAGCACACTAATAAGCTGATCTTTGTTCGACATCTATTAAAATTAATAGACTTGGTTTAGATCAAATCTAATATGATAATTTACATTGCAAACTAAAGGCTACTGCCAACAATTCTACAGTCTTTATTCAAAATAAGTTCAGATAGTAGCCATGATAGAAGGCAGAGTAACAACCTAGGACAAGTATTTGAAAGAACAACTTTAAAGGCTAAATGTATCTATATGTGGTATACAAATATGGAATTCACTTGATGATAATATGAAATGTTCAAAGAACATCTATGTGTTTCAATGAATGTATAAAAAGAAAATCTTTAAGCTTTACCAGAGGGAAAATAGATAGTAGTCTAGTACATAAATATTGAGATGTAATTTACAGTATTGGGGGTAATGTTGATATGCTTGTTACTATTATTTTTCTATTTATTATTTCTATGGTATAACTAATGTATATGTATTATTTTTAAATGGGGAAAGCACCTCATATGTTTTGTACTTCTGCTTTCTCCTTTTTCATGTGAAAAAATTACTGATATAAATATCAACTTGTGTGTACATTGATCATGTTGAAATAAATATTTTATTATTATTGCATCACTATATTGATACAGACTCACAATCCATTATTAGAAATCACTGGGGTCAGTTGTGTTTCAGAATTTCTTATTTCAGAATGAAGGTAATAATCAAATACTACAGTAAAACATGAATACCCACACTAAGCGGAATAAATGAAGACTAAAAATATTAGTACACTTGATGTTTTTACAGTAATATGTTGATAAATGAAACAATGGGATAAGTATAGTCCATAAATTCTCTCATACATTTGATTTCCCACAACAATATTTGGTCAAACGTAAGCATATGCAGGTTCAAACAGACCATAATTAAAGGCTATATTAGTAATCCAGAGAAACATGAAACATGAAATAAAAGTATTCGGTAAAGCTTAAGCATATACAGCTTCAAACAAATCATAATTGAAGACTACATTATTTATCCAGAGAAGCATTTGAATATTCACAGTAAGTTGCATAGTTAATATTACAATTAATTTTACAAGTTGTATTTAGAGAGAAAAAGGAGTTCATTTTTCAGAGCTTTTCGGATTTTAGAATTTCAGATAATGGATAATGGACCTATATTTCTATTTTATCTAAATCTATTGTTGTTTCTTTTCATTAAGGCGACTGTCCCTGCCTTAGCCCCAACCGGCCCCCTGTTATAGTCTTCTCCGGGAGAGCAGTGGGCGTGTCCCAGAGGAGTGTTGAGCTTGTCAAGCTGGTGATTGACATGTCGGTGAACATAGGTCACGCCTATAACGTGTCGACGGGTACCTTCCGCGCCCCCTACCGGGCAGCCTACCTGTTCAACGTGCACGCCATCTGCAATGGCAACAAGGTCGCGCCCTTGCAACTCTTCAAGGTCAGCACCTGATTTTGTGTAGGATGAAATTGTGAAGGTCAAGGTCGTCAGCAATTTCCTGTCGACATTAGAACACTACACAATCTGTCTACATCCTCATCTGAACCCTTAAATGCCTCCCTTCATCAACATTGCTTTGATTCCACCAGGACTCGAACCCATGACCTACTGCATGGGACTTAATGATGTAGGAGCCAAAGGAGTTGAGTGCCCATTTCCCATGTGGCAGGTCATGAGGGCCAAACTATATATTTGAAAATGGTCGCGTGAAACCAATGACCTTAAAGAAATGTATTATTGTCAATATCTAACCTGGCACTTGAGATTACTAGGATCAAGGATCAGTGGAATAAGGAACCTTAATTGTCTTCAATTAAAATTTACCAAGCTTAATCAATTAATGCAACAATGTAAAACAATAAGTATAGTGTAGTGGTCTGTACTGACCTCTCAGGCAAGTTAACACATAGACAGGTAGGTGTGCGTAGTGTGGTGATATCAGGGAGCCTATGTGGTGTAAGGGTTAGCATACTGGCCTGAAATGCAAAGAGATGTGGGTTTGAGTCCCACTCTAGGTGTAATATTTCCCATTTTCATCACCCCCATGACACTGGTTGCCGTGACCATGATGCTGTACAAGCTATGCACTGTATGGTTGTTGAACCTACCCTGTGTATGTATGTGTCAGTGCATTTCCTGGATGTATGTAATTGTAAGCATTAAAAGACTTACAATTCCAGCGGGATGAGTGTAGTGGTCTGCACTGACCTCTCAGGCAAGTAACCACATAGACAGGTAGGCGTGGGTAGTGTGGTGATATCAGGGAGCCTAGGTGGTGTAATGGTTAGCACACTGACCTGGAATGCAAAGAGATGTGGGTTCGAGTCCCAATCTAGGCACAATATTTCCCATTTTCATCACCCCCATGACAATATTTATTGTGATGTGCACGTTATACACGATTCGAAGGAAGGAAGGCAGACACAGGGTTGGGAAGAAAGGTGGTTCATCTAAGTAATGAGATAACAATTAGTCTACGTATTCCAAGTTGAGCGGCGGACCCTGGCACGATGACCTGGACCTTAGAGGAGGATACCTGAGCCGTCCCCTACAAAGTAGTGCCTCTAAAAAGAGGGTGATGGGAGGGTGGTAAAAGCAAGTCTCTGCCTAAAGCCCCTGTCACACCTCGGTGGATTGAGGAAACGGAAAGAAACCGAACAAAGTCTGTAGATATCCGGCAAAGTCCGGTTTGTGTCTGTTGCATATCCGTTGATATCCATTGATAGCTGGCCCGATCCGTTACAAGTTTTGAACATGCATACAAATTGGAACGGATTCCGACGGATTGAGGTCTATGGTTCTTGTCCGGTTTGAGTTTGCTTTGTCCATTCGCTATCTGTTCATCTCCATTTCATGTCCGTTTCATGTCCGTTTAATGTCCATTTCATGTCCATTCATCTGGCGGCCTTTGACCCGATATCGCAACATTTTGATACATTTTAATACATTTGTATACTTATCACGCCCGAACACCACCGGACTAGACAATTCTGTCCGTTGCTCAATCCGGCGAGGTGTAACAGGGGCTTTAGAGGAAGGAGGCGGAATGGGTAAGGTGGAGGTCGGGGTTGCTGTGTTCATGCTAGTGTTTGTCCTGCCCGCTTGGTGGTGTGTCGGGTACCTGCCTTCCTTCCCCGAATCAATCACAATTCGAAAATATGCTTTAATTGAATGTAGATGTTATTGGATAATCTAGCTAGAGTGAAGTGCTAGTGGCTCAACTGAACAACCTTCTCTGTGGCGGAGTGGTTAGAGTGTTTGACTTTTTTCTAGGTCAGACTCCTAATCTGAGGGTCGGCGGTTCGATTCCCCGTCCCCCTAGCTCTGCCAATTTGGATTTCCACCGCTGTGTATAACTTACAGCGTCATCAAAGGCCGGTTGCTCTCATACCATGTTTATGTGGTGTGGGAGGTTAAAAATCCCTTGGGTCGGTAAAAGTGTAGGCTCGGGCTTTCTATCGACCAGCAGTGGAATGAGGAAGACCAGTCGTCTATGACTGAAATTTCCCCTGCTTAAACAACTAATGGACCAAAAAAAAAAAATATCAGGTTATGGGCTAGTGATAAGATTGATATATATGGTAAAGGACCAGGCTGGTTTGCATTCAATACCAGAACAATGAGGCTGTAGTGAGAAGTAGCCGACTGCAATCCTCCAACCTTGGAACCCGCGTGTTCACTCCCATCGGCATCATACAGGTAAGCCATGTCTTCTGGTATACACCAACCTATATTAATAACTAGCTATATCCCATGATGTGCACAGGTTAAAAATCTAGGCTCAATCCCTGAACTAATATTGTGTTGAACATTCATTATATATATATATTCATGGTCTCTGATTATATTCACAGACCGTGTATATATCTAAGTTCACTGCTATTTTCCGGACTCATGCATGGTCCCATTTCAATATCGTGCCGCCATCTGGTGGAATCCATCTATACCATTATGCTGTAAACCATATCAGTGACACTATCTGATGGTGGAGTTAATGCTCACAGTTATGTGACTCAAAATGGATGCGAATCTGGTCGACATGACCTAATTTAGTAAAAAAAACACATCAACATTAATATGGAATGTGTATGGTAAACACAAAAAACTTGCTATTAACAACCCATACATGGCAAAGCAGCAGTGGAATATGATAATGCATGTTAGCAGCACCGATTACCAGAGGAGTTGTGATTAGAATGACCCTAAGACTTAACCACTTGGTATTATATAGGTCACGTATGGCTGGTTCCTGCTCGTCTGTATGTTGACTAGGGTATGCGGGTAATGCAGTACCTATCTGCTAAAATACCTCAGGGTGTTTGACGCCCCTGCCTTGCAAAGTTATAAACCACTGCCTTGTGGTATAGGTTCTTGATAGAATCAACGGCTAAGGGAGCAAACCCTAACAGAAAACCATGCTTCCATGGCAGCATTAAGGGCGGTGATGAAGGGAACTCCCAACATCTCCTGGCCAGCTACTGCAGGGACAAATAGTTTGCGCCTGTCTTGACGTGTTCTTGCCGGTGTGAAACCTCTATTTGCTCCCCGAGAGAGTGCTGCTAGTAACTTGCAAAAGCCAGCAGCACTTCAACACTTTGCAAGCAGCTTTTATGAAATGCACAACCGCACAGAACAGCGGCGGTTAAGAAATAAAAGCAGTCTTTGTCGCATTGCGACCGACAGCATGATGATGATGATGATGTATGTTGACGTAGCGTGAAGTAGCGTAGCGTTTGTTTGTTGTTGTTTTACGTCCTAGCAACATCTAAGGTCATATCAGGACGTGCACCAACTTGTGACAGTGCGCACTCATGGGGACTTTATAGTACTGCCCCACTGGAAGACCAGGCTACCAGCACCATGACCTGATATCCCACTCACTCACATCCTCCTGACACTGAGCCAACCAGTCCTTGTCCTCTCCTAATAATGCTGAGCACCAGGCTAGGAAGCAACAAGTATACATTTTTAATTCCTTGGTTTGACTCGACCAGGGTTCGAAACCACGACCCCATGATCTACCAACGTGGGAGACGGCCGCTCTAACTCATTCGGCCATTCCGTCTGGTGTGAAGAAAAGATGAGGAGAGAAACGTATGCTTCACAGTTGAATCCCCTTGCTCCACCCACTGTGGTATCACAGAACCAAGTGATCCACACCCTGGGAGACTGGTTGGCTCAGTGTCAGGATAATGTGACTGAGTGGGATATCAGGTCATGGTGGCCTGATCTTCCAGTGGGGCAGCACTATAAAGTCGCCATGAGTGTGCACTGTCACAAGTCGGTACCCGTCCTGATATGACCTTAGATGTTTCTAGGATGTAAAACAAAAACAAACAAACATCCACACCCTGACTAGCCAGGTCTCAAGAAACCTCTCATGGTGGGCGGGGGGGGGGGCAGCAGCTTTCCAGTTGCTGTAGGCTGGGCTGTCCACCCAGGGACATTACATCTGGCTAGCTTCCTGTCATCTGTCACATAGGCTCTTAATGTGCTTTTTTTAGTTTTTATTTATTACAGGGCACTTTCCGTTTCTAATTTACTAATTTTCCGCATCGATACTTATGCTCAAATATGTTTTTGAAATATTTCAGCTTTGATGATTTTTCATCACATCATAAATTCAATACGAAGCACAATTTTTAATCAACATTCCTTCATTTAATTCGGCTCGTTTGCATCCCACCGCTCTCAGATCGTGTTGACCTTGGACATTGGAGACGAAGTGACCTTGAGAGTTACGCCACGGCCTAGCGGATGGTGGGAGACCTTCAAAAGTTTCCTCGCCTCCTCCTCTGACGTCACATTCAGTGGACACCTGGTGGGTCTGCTATGAGTATGTTTGGATCCGCTTTACTCCGCCAGGTGCTGAGTCACTGCGATTTATACACAGAAGATCACCAGGGCCGCGTTCAGGGTCCGTCTCGGAGGCGCCTCGGAGTCGCCCGTGATATCACGCTAGTCTGAACCACAAAGGCAGTTTCTTGTCTCGAAAATGGCCGCCCCCATAGGCGGTGGCCATTTGCAATCGAAATGCTGCGCTCTGATTGGATGAAACCACTGCATGCGGCGGCCATTTTCGAGGCGCTTTTTGTCTCCTATCTGAAAAGGGAGGCGTCGCCGAGACGTCGCCGAGACGGACCCTTAATGCAAATAGACCAAAAAGCATCGCCGAGACATCGCTGAGGCGCCTCCGAGATGGACCCTGAACGCGGCCCTGGTGTTGGTTCAAGCTGTGGATGATGAAATAAACTTGTGGGTAGACTGAGAGCTAGATAAATATAATATTCACCCTCACCCAGAGTAAGGGTGAATGACAACCATGTCGAAATCGTAGTAAAAACTAATCTGGTGTGAATCAACTGTAAACAAACTGTGGAGGCACTGGTTGCAGCGTGTAGTATCTATCTATATTGGTGGCTAATTGAGGAACTGTGAAAGAATGCCAAAAACATCAATCCTAGATGGCGGCCACTGCATGCTCTCAATTCAAAAGTTAAAGTCTATTATTTCATCAGTTCAACACTTAAAAAGTAGCGGTCTATAACAGACAAGTATCTAACCAATATAATTAGTTTTTCCGATTGGGAGATCATGTGAATATGGCAATAACCCAGCCATCTGACATTTTATTTATTGGGTTGTTTAGCAGCTCTGTCCTCGAGAGCTGTGGCTGCAAGAGTAACTGGCTGACAAGGGCAGACATTATCTACAAACTTAATGAATCGTTGTTAATTAGAATGAAAAGTACTCGTAATGACTGAACATGTATGACAATGCTAATATCATTAAAGTACACATACATTACATCTAAATTGCTGTACATGTTTATGAAACTGATAGAGAAATAATATGTTCAAGTGGATTATGATGAGCTCTTGTAATTTTGCAAATACGACAATTTTATATTTACCAATTATAATATGCCAGGTGGGATAGATATCAATAATTGTATATTTTTATATTCTTAAAATAAAAGTGGTAAGAACAGAAAGAATTGTGTTATCCTTTATCTCAACAGGTCCTGCTTTGAAATCCTATATTCAAATGTATGTTGCTTTGTTAAAAGAATCCCTCAATATTTAACATAGATAATGCAATACGCAGGTATAGGGTGGACCATATGCATGATTAAACAAAAGGCCTACACATCCTAGAAATGTATTAATATATATGTGTGCACAACAATGCATTGTATTAAGAAGTAAAGCAGGACACTATAAATATTTATATGTGTAAAATTAGCTGATGTAATTAATTCCAATTCAACAATATCAATTTTGAGGAATAAAATAGTGACCCCAAAAGAATATATATATACCCAATTATATATATATTCTTTTGGAGTATATGTATAGATGTATATATAGAGAGAGAGGGGGATGGAAAAAAGAGGATATATATAGAACGAAGATAATGGTTGTTATGCTCATTAAATGACGAAACACTGTTGATGACGCATTCACTGATATTACTTTGCAATGCCCCTGGTGGCCGGCCTGATCAACCTGAGAGATAATACATAATATGTCAATATTTAGGAATTATACAAGTATTATTGCTCAGTGAGTATCAACAGGAAACAAAGAGAGCAAGTTATGTTCGCTGTGTATATTCTTCGGCAATTATGTCAACAGGACAGGATCAATGAGGAGTTGATGGTGGTACAAGAAAGTACCTCCAGATGGTGGCAAAAGGGTGTGGTTCACCGTAGTAAGTAGTGAGTGAAATAGAGATTATATATTAAACATGTGGTCACATTTGGTATGTATATTTACATAATGACTTAGATATTCCATAAATAAGTAAATATATCTGCATCTCAATACTATCTAGTTTCGTACTATTTATAGACATATACATATATAGTTGTGGGTTAGTCTCTGAAATTGGGCATTCAATTAGTTACAGAATCCATGATCATATGAAGGTCTACATGTTGTACATGTCAGAGTTGAAGAAAACCTATGTCACTTTTAGATTTTGATCTCATGCAAATTGATCAATATGTTAATGTCACTCCTGCAATATGGAAAGCAATCACATGTCCAGAACATCAGCTTAGCATACACAACAAATGCAAACAACATTTTATTGATTACACTTAAGAAAACAAGACTAAGTCTTTCAAGAAACAAGTTTTTAAAATAAAATTTGAAAAGAAATGTGGGTAAATGCATGGTGGCGATGTGTAAATTTTCACATTAGCACAAAGGCATACAAGCATATTGTCGATACATTTTATGGGATAGTTTAAATACATGTAGTATTGCTAACATACTTAGGACACAGGGGCAACAATCATTATTTGACACGCTACCAAAAAGAGAAGGAATTAATTATCAACATTGTAATGTGGAAACCAAATATGTAGCCCTTAGTTTCAGAGAATTACCCTTACAGATAGCGATATAGAGTTATATATATATAAAGGTACGTGTATGTATAAATGTTTACCTTTATACAAATATTATATATATGCAGTGCATGTGAATCTGTTGTGTGCTTATTCTGGAAGGTTCACTCCCAGAATACAAACAACGACTGAACAGAGGTTGGGCTTAGTCCTTTATAAATTTTCTGTCAAGGAAATATACGCCTTAATAACAAAACAAAAATCGAAGAGAAGTGCAGCGAATAATCAGTGCACTTAGTTTGCACAATGCCCGTTGGTGGCGCGTCGGTCGCCCAAGTTGGCCCCAGTGGGTTGGCGCGCGACTCCAGTAGGCATATACACAATAATATTCCAATAACTGGCGTGAATACATATTCACCCTCCGTACTTTATATTACCATAATACATTATACTACATATATAAATACCAGTACACCCAGGTACTGCAGAATTTAAAAGCCACCTAGCGGGAAAAACCAGGGTGGGCTTCACCACTACTCGGCTCACTGATCTACGAAAGGCCACTTTGCAGACTTGGGTTTCCTTGTCGGGTTTCTGGTGCCAGTTCGAGGCCGAATCTCAGGGTGCAATTCAATTGGTCGCCTGCCCGATTTCACACGCATGTCCTAGCAACGGTGAAACAAACCCACATTATCACTTACTTTAATTATTTCTCAAAATAGGCAAAATAAAGCTTCATTAAAATAAAGCTTCATTTCAGAAAACTTCATTAAGATAAAGCTTTATTAAGATAAAGCTTGATCAAATAAGGCTTAATCAAAATAAGCTTAATTAAAAGAAAGCTTCATTAAAAGAAAGCTTGATTAAAGAAAGCTTCATTAAAAGAAAGCTTCATTAAAAGAAAACTTCCTTCAAATAAAGCTTCCTCAAAATCAAACTTCCTCAAAATAAAGCTTCCTCAAAATAAAATTTCAGCAAAATAAAGCTTCAGCAAAATAAAGCTTCATACGATACGTTATTCAATTATATAGTAACAGATTGATTTAACTTCTTGGAATGAGTATTCCAGGTAAGGTTTTATATTATTATTAAAGTACCTTCTCCTGATAGCGTCGCTCAAAGTATGCCATGTCATCCTCTCCAGATTTCTTCATGGATGAGATGCGTTCGGCTAGGTCTTCTTCTATCGCTCCATAATCTGTGGCAAATGTCAACATAAATTAGGCACGGCCTAAGTATAGTCATGATTTCTTCCGCTAAATACTGTATCTGCAGAATAGTACGCATAGTAGCAAAGTATTGGGGTAATAGTTGTAGGGACTATATGTCTATATGTCAATATGTCAGTCTGGGTTTGATTCGTATGAGGGAAGCTGGAGACTGAGTGGGAGAAAAGTTAATTTATTTGCATGTTATGAAGTGATACAACGGGGAAGTCAGTCGATGGCATCGATGTCAATGGGGGCCTCCCCGATCGCCGGGTGAGGCAGCCGGAGCCAACCCCTACAAAGTAGTCCTTAAAATAGAGGGTGAGTGGGTGTGGTAAAGTTGCGAGTCCAAATGCCAAGCGAAACCGAATGGCTGGAGGCATGGGGAGGTTTCAGTTCCAGTCATGTTCGTCCTGCCTGCTTGGGTCATGGTGGGTGCCCGTCTCCCTTCATCGAATCAACCACAATTCGGAAAGTATGCGCCAATTAGTTTGTATGTTGGCGTTATACCTATGCGCAT
Organism: Branchipolynoe longqiensis; assembly: GCA_030323885.1. Lineage (NCBI taxonomy): Eukaryota > Metazoa > Annelida > Polychaeta > Phyllodocida > Polynoidae > Branchipolynoe > Branchipolynoe longqiensis. The sequence goes on along the minus strand of CM059199.1, from coordinate 44,414,198 downwards.
TAGCAGCATATAAGGTCATATCATGACATGTACTGACTTGTGACAATGTGCACTGATGGCAAATCTATACTATAATGTATACAACTGATTATTTACGTCCTAGAAAGGAATATTTTCATATCATGATCGGTAAGGGATTTTGGCAGTGCACACTCATGGTGTCTTTATAGTGCTGCCCTGGGGGATATCGAATCACCGACCGGATGACCTGATGATCCACTCAGTCACAGTGTGTGACAGTGAGCAAACTAGTCCTTGCCCTATCCTGATATGGGTGAACGCCAGTCTAGGTCGCAACAAATAACACTTTTCTATATCATCGGTTTGACACCTCTGAGGTTTGAACACACGACCTCATTGTAAAATTACCACCATTAGTCCATTACTGGCATGGGAGAAATGTGCGATGGCTCGATAGCTAACAATCTTCCTTAGAGCATGCTCTAACAGTGTCCCAAAAGTCGATGCTTGTATCATCAAAGACACAATTCATTCAGATATCTGCCTGATTATACACCTAGCTCTATGCTGTACAAACCTTGATATAACTGTAGGCTGACTTACCCTTGTTCGCTCTGCGCTGGGCTTGTATGGTGGGTACATTAGCACGCAGGAAGGTGTGGTCAGATGAAGTAATCTCCTGACCTAGAAACTCGTCAGATGGCGCTCCTGCATAGAATTTGTAGGTATTATTACTATATTAGAGATACTCGCACTAATCACAGACCACAACAGAAACATTCCCTTCGGATCAAAACAGGTAGACCTCGACCGAAGGAGTAATGCTGCGTTCATATGAACTGGTGAATATGGTGTTTCCCACTTCACAACTGGTGAATTGTGTCCAATTGACTTCACAACTGGTGAACACCACCTGTGAACTGGAGATTTATTAAGCGGCTCGTTATTCACCACTTGTGAAAAAATGGCAGCAAATGGAGAAAAGTTGCGTGGTAACTTGTAAGGTTTCATAATAAATTGACAAAAATATGTTTGTAATAAAACCATTGTCCATGATGTGTGGTCTTAAAACAAATCATACATGGTGTATAATATGGTAGTGGATGCTATATACCAAAAACGTGCAGTTTACATGTTATTTACGCATTTTTTGTAGTTTACCTCTATTATTGCTCAGCCTGAAACTTTCAATTCTTTTTATCATAGACCACAAAAACTTGCTCAAAATTAATTAGTTCAATCATATTTGATTAAATCTATGTATCTAAACTTAGATTCTGTGTTACTATAATGGTTACACCGTAGTAAAAAAGCTAAAAGCCTTCTGGAGTCCATATTGTCGTTGTTTACCGTGAATTGTCAAATGAACGCTCTCAGTTTACATGGTCGTGTTCACCGGGAGTAAGTGGGAAGTTCACCATATTCACCAGGACGCTATGAACGCAGCATTAGTCCCCCTTTACTTGTCCCAACCCCGCGCCCAACCCTTCACCCACCCTGGCCCCTACGCCACCACTTCCCCCACCACTGAGGGAATAATATTATGTGTATTTATGTGGATCATGTTAGTGGTTCTTAAACACACTCACCTCGCCTGTTGTGGTCAAGGACACAATGTGTCATTATGAAGGTAATGTTATTGGCTCTATAACGCACTCACCTCGCCCGCTGGGTTCAAGGATACAATGTGTCATTATATGGGTCATGTCACAGGCTCTGTAATACACTCACCTCGCCTGCTGGGGTCAAGGACACAATGTGTCATTAGGTGGGTCATGTTAAATAGCTCTTTAACACATTCACCTTGCCCAATTGGGTCAAGGACATAACATATCATTATGTGGGTCATATTTGTGGTTCTTTAATGCACTCACCTCGCCCACTGGGGTGAAGGACACAATGTGTCAGTATGTGGGTCATGTTAGTGGCTCCTTAACACACTCACCTCGCCAACTGGGGTCAAGGACACAGCGTGTCATTATGAGAGTCATGTTCATAATTATTTAACGCACTCACCTCGTCCGCTGGGGTCAAGTCGCTCATAGCCTTCGGCGAGTGAAGAGAACCCTGTCAAGCCGCCCATGGCCTGGTATGGAACGTCATGACCCCCTGTAGGATGTCCACGAGCCTCTCTCTCGTCCTGGTTGTAACAGGACAGGCTAAGTACATAGCAACGCTTGTGCACTGATGATTTGAATATCAGTCCGAGTCTCGTCCCGATTGAAACAAGACATACTAAGTACATTGTAACCCTCGTGCACTGATGATTTGTTAAGATATCAGTCTGAATCTCGTCCCGATTGTAACAGCACAGACTGAGTACATTGTAACACTCGTGCACTGATGATTTGTTAAGATATAAGTCTGAATCTCATCCCGATTGTAACAGGATATATTAAGTACATTGTAACACACATGCACTGAGGATTTGTTAAGATATAAGTCTGAATCTCGTTCCGATTGTAACAGGACAGACTGGGTACATTGTAACACTCGTGCACTGATGATTTGTTAATATATAAGTCTGAATCTCATCCCGATTGTAACAGGATATATTAAGTACATTGTAACATTCGTGCACTGATGATTTGTTAAGATATAAGTCTGAATCTCGCCCCGATTCTAACCTGACAGACTAAGTACATGAAACAACAACAAACAAACTGATCACCCACCTAAGTACTTATAAGTTTCAATGTTGCTTAGCTGCAGTACTCGGACATGAACTGATGTTCTGAATGTGATCTTGGCCATCGAATAGATATAGCCTACTAACATTAGTAATAATGTTGTTAATTATAGTTCACCTGCAATTTTATCCTGGCATCGCTCAATTGAAATATAGAACAGAAAGGAAATAATTATGCAAGTGATTCTCTGCATAATAATAATGTATAATTTAAATATCAGCAATGCATATGGCCACAAGATCAATGCCTCAACACTGATAATGTGACTTTTCTGAATCATAAATATTTACAATCAAAATTATGAGAATAATAATAAGGTAAATTTAATATAATGCTCAGAAAATCTGACTAAAACTTACCTTCGTCTCAACAATCATGGTGTGCTCACTGTAGGGGCTTCCACACCCACACGTGTATGAACTCCGGAAACCAGCACACTTCTGGCAGATGGCTGATGACATGTAATTAAAGTCAAAATACATATAACGTGCACAAACTTTGGAAACCAGCACACTTCTGGCAAATGGCTGAAGACAGATAATCAAGGTGGGAATAAATATAACGTGAGTGAACTCCGGAAACCAACACACTTCTGGTAGATGACTGAAGACAGAATCAAGGTGAGAATAAATATAACACGTGTCAACTCCGGAAACCGACACACTTCTGGTAGATGACTGAAGACAGATAATAAAGGTCAGAATAAATATAATGTGTGTGAACTCCGGAAACCAGCTCACTTCTGGTAGATGACTGAAGACAGAATCAAGGTGAGAATAAATATAATGTGTGTGAACTCCGGAAACCCACACACTTCTGGTAGATGACTGAAGACAGATAATCAAGGTCAGAATAAATATAACGTGTGTGAACTTCGGAAACCAGCTCACTTCTGGTAAATGGCTGAAGACAGATAATCAAGGTGAGAATAAATATAATGTGTGTGAACTCCGGAAACCAGCTCACTTCTGGTAAATGGCTGAAGACAGAGAATCAAGGTGAGAATAAATATAACATGTGTGAACTCCGGAAACCAGCTCACTTCTGGTAGATGACTGAAGACAGAGAATCAAGGTGAAAATAAATATAATGTGTGTGAACTCCGGAAACCAACACACTTCTGGTAGATGACTGAAGAGAGATAATCAAGGTGAGAATAAATATAGCATGTACAAACTCCGGAAACCAACACACTTCTGGCAAATGGCTGAAGACAGATAATCAAGGTCAGAATAAATATAATATGTGTGAACTCCGGAAACCAGCTCACTTCTGGCAAATGGCTAAAGACAGATAATCAAGGTGAGAATAAATATAATGTGTGTGAACTCCGAAAACCAACACACTTCTGCCAAATGGCTGAAGACAGACAATTAAGGTCAGAAGAAATATAATATGTACAAACTCCACAAACCAGCATACTTCTGGCAGATGGCTAAAGACAGATAATTCAAAACACGAGGCGGAAGTACATAATGTGGAAATTTATTCAGAGTAGGGATGAAGTTAATGGTGATAAGTGGTAGTAAGAGTAAGGTAAGGTGGTAATCAATGTCATAAGTAAAGGTAAGTCAATAATCAGTAATCAAGGTAATCAATAGGAAGGTCTCCGGTTGAATACAGTAATGAGTGTAGGTAGAAATCAATCAGGTTCAAGGGTAGATCAAGTGTCAATAAGTGATAATGCGTTGGGTCAAGTGTTCAGGTAGATAAGTCGAGAGTGATGAGTACGTTAATGAGTCGATAATCAAGGTAGGCAAGAATGAAGTCTCTGGGTGACCCGGACCTCAACCTTTAGGATATGTTGGGTCGGGTGGGCTGGTGAGAAAGAGGTGTTGGTGGTCAGGCGTGTGGTGGAGAAGTGGCAGAGTGAGAGGAGAGCGGAAGGAAGGAGGGGGGGGGGGGGGGGGGGCAGGGGACCAGCGGCGGCACCAGCGGTGAGTGCCGGTGCCGCCACCTGGAGGGGAGGAGGGTGAGAGGAAGGAGTGGCGCCGGTGGCGCCGCCTGGATAGAAGGGAGGGGAGAGGGACGTAGAGAAGGGGGGAGAGTAGGGGAGGAGGGGAGAGAGAGGGGAGGGGGCGAGGTGAAGGCGGTGAAGGAGGATAGGCATGGAGGGGGGGGGGGAGGTTTTTCCACCTCTGTTTCGAATTACCCATATTGCCGTAGCAATATGAACAATTCAAAACACGAGGCGGAAGTACATAATGTGGAAATTTATTCAGAGTAGGGATGAAGTTAATGGTGATAAGTGGTAGTAAGAGTAAGGTAAGGTAGTAATCAATGTCATAAGTAAAGGTAAGTCAATAATCAGTAATCAAGGTAATCAATAGGAAGGTCTCCGGTTGAATACAGTAATGAGTGTAGGTAGAAATCAATCCGGTTCAAGGCTAGATCAAGTGTCAATAAGTGATAATGCGTTGGGTCAAGTGTTCAGGTAGATAAGTCGGCCTCCACGCACTCACCCCCCCAAACCCCCAAGACTATGCTGTTGTGATCAACACCGACAACCAGGCCTCCCAGATTGTGCTCGACTCTGGTGCCGGGAGGGATCCAACCCTCTGTTCCTGTGCACGGGCGATCTGGCGATTCGCAGTATTGACCTTTGAGGGGTCAGATTTTTATACACAATTTTTTAGGGAGGATAGCCATAGTCGGGGGGCAAATGGTTGGCCTTGACTAAGATGCAAAATGGTCTGTTACCGGCACCCATATGTCGCACTCACACTTCTGACACTGGTAAGGGGCCTCCACCGAATGGTCTTCTGTGAGATGTTTGCAGCTGCAGCGGATAGCGCGGCCCGACACTAGTGGCACGTAGTGGTAGGTACTGCACTTACAGCCTGACACCTTACAGGGCAGCAGCATGGGCCGTGCCGCCGGGACAGTCTTGAAGTCAGTCTTGTGCTGCTTGTACCTGCAAGACGTGGTACAAGTGGGTGCAGCTTCAGTTAAACATGTGTGATTCGAATGAGGGAAGCCGGAGACCGAGTGGGAGAAAGGTTAATTTGATTTGCATGTTATGAAGGTACAACGGGGGGGGATTCAGTCAACCGCATCGAGTGGTGTTCTCTGTGGCGGAGTGGTTAGAGTGTCTGACTTTTTTCTAGGTCAGACTCCTAATCTGAGGGTCGGCGGTTCAATTCCCCATGCCCCCAGCTCTGACAATTTAGATTTCCACCGCTGTGTATAACTTACAGCGTCATCAAAGGCCGGTTGCTCTCATACCATGTCTATGTGGTGTGAGAGGTTAAAAATCCCTTGGGTCATTAAAAGTGTAGGCTCGGGCTTTCTATCGACCAGCAGTGGAGTGGGGAAGACCAGTCGTCTGTGACTGGGATTTCCCCTGCTTGGGACAACTAATGTACCAAAAAAAAAAGAGAGACAAATAAGTGTTCACACTTCCTGTCTACCATTCGCTATATCGATGTCGATGGGGACGTCCCCGATCGCCGGGTGCTCTGAGGCCGTCAGAGCCGACCCCTACAAAGTAGTCCTTAAAATAGAGGGTGTGTGGGTGTGGTAAAGTTGATAGTCCAACGGCCAAGCGAAACCAAATGGCTGGAGGTGCGGGGAGGTTTCGGTTACGGTGATGTTCGTCCTGCCCGCTTGGGCCATGGTGGGTGCCCGGCTCCCCTCATCGAATCAACCACAATTCGGAAATTATGCGCGAATCCGCTGGTTTTGGTGCATTTCTTAAAGATGATTAGCTTGATGAGTTTGAGTTTCTTGAATTTTCTGAGATAACTATATTAGATTGATCACAATAACATACCTTACATTCGTTTAAAGAAACTTTTATTTTAAATGGTTAACTTTGGTGATATTTGAAATACAACCATGCAAAATTAATTTTGGCATACATCCCACAACTCTGAGACCATAGACTTCTGCAGTAGGAGGTTTTCTTAAATTGCATAAGTATTTCCTTCAATATGGTGACAAATCATTAATAATTGCACCTAAGTTAGATATGTAGAATCAAATCTAGATAATTGGTTTGGTTTTTGAAAATTTGATATTTTCATCGGACTATTGAGCTTTATCTATGTGTGTTCATGCCGGATAGTTCTTTGTTTTTTTTATATTTCTATATATATAAATATTTTATATTCTTCAGAAAAATATATTTGTCACCGCCCATGTGCTCGTCTTACAATCATATCACTGTGTATCATTTAGTCGTTTAAATTAATAATTGTATTGATGAATAAACTAGGAAATAAGGATGTGACGAGTGACGACAAGCGATGTAGGTTGGTAATTTGATGCCATGTGATGAGCAACCATTATAGTCACAATCTTTTCTTTCCTTTCTCTTGTTATTGTCCTAAGTCTTTAATAAATGTGTAAAATACCTGTATCAACTATAATTAAAAGAACAGTGCCTCAGCACTGAAAAGCTCAGAGGATGAATAACTAGATTTATTAAACAAAAACAAATTTTAAAAAAAGTGGTTTATGTGCTTTAAACCTCCCTACCTGTGGTTACAAAAGCAGGGTGTCTCGGGTCCAACCAGCTTACAGTCCATCCCTGCCGAATTTGTCCAACTCGTAAACAGCCGGTTCTTCAGGCGCTGGTAGAGACAATTTGCAGTTAGTACTCTCAGTCATGATTATACATTTTACATGTAATGACATGGGTGATTCTCGGGGTGGCAAAGAGTCAATCAAACTACCATCTCAGACCTGAATCACAGACTGACACTGATGGTGCCACCTAGTCTTATTCCCAAACACTAACATTATGGCCACCTCCCAGTTTCAAACATGAAATTGCGTTTAGTACTGCTGCCACCTAGTGGTTTCATACTCCTCCAGCCCTTCTGACATCACAACTGCCTCCCGGGTTCAAACTGTCACTCACCGTCTGGACACAAATTCGTGAGGTCATGCATTTTTCCAGTTTTTGCCACCACCCACCCACAACTAAGAAACAAGCCTGTACTTTTTTACGGTTGAATGCCTGATTAATTCCGGATTCAAACCTTGAACTCTGCTACTCCTCCATTAAGTGGCTGTCACACCTCGCTGGATTGAGTAATGGACAGAATCGGGGTTCGGGCGTGATAAGTATTGAAATGTATTAAAATGTGTCAAAATGTTGTGATATTGGGTCAAAGGACGCTGGACGAACGGACATAAAACGGACATGAAATGAACATGAAACGGACATGAACGGATAGCCAACGGACGAAACAAACTCAAACTGGACAAGAACCATAGACATCAATCCGGCGGCATCCATTCCAAGTTTTGTGCATATTCAAAACTTGTACGGACACAAACCGGAGATCAATGGACTTTGTTAGGTTTCTGTGCATTTCCCCCAATCCGGTGAGGTGTGACAGGGCCTTCAACATGGTCATTGGGAAAATAAAGCTTTATTAATATACCATTCCTTGTCTCACAGTGAATGATAATGTTATCTCCATAGCATATTTGCAGCACCAGTCTTCCCTGTGAGCTTAGCGGAAGAACTGATGTTGTGAGCAACAACTCACTGTGCAGCCTATTCTGTGGAAACTGTCTTATAGAGGATTTCCACCACCGACCTGCACTTTGATTGCACTGGCAATAACCGATGTTGTGAGCAGCAAATAACTGTGCAGTATGCCCAGTGGAAAATATCTGTGTATAGACTTGTAATCACTCACCAGTCCTCTGATAGGAATGGGAAGGCCTAAGGCATTGAGTAGCGATACACTTTGTGGAAGAGGTTTGGTAGAGTATTTGCAGGACCACCCCACGCTCTGATGGCAATTGCCAAAACTAATGTTCTGGGCACCAGAGTGAGAGCTTTCTTCACATTTTATTCAGCTAATACATTTTACTCAAAATATACCTTTAGTTTCCGAGATAAACTATTTGCAAACTGTTGTATAGTTATATATATATATATATATATATATATATATATATATATATATATAACGTCAGGCTAAGTGAACAGAAGAGGGCGAGATGGGAGGTTGGTGAACAGCCTAATTTATTCAATAAGGCTCTTGGCCGAGCAATAAACGCCCTACCTATACAAAGCTTAAAAGTAAAAATAGATGTGTAGAGGGTGAGGTAGGCAGCTAAACTGTGGTCAATAGTAGGTGGGGGGAGGGGCCACAGCAAAGCAGAGTACAGGCCTGCAGCAAATATATAGCATGCACAAGAAATAGTCATAAAACATCGTAGAATAATAAATAATCATTATTATAAAATACCTTCACCCACCAATTTATATTTATATAATAGATTATATCACACACATATATATATATATATATATATATTAGGATAGGCCCAGGAAAAGTGGAATCAGGAAGACCAATCGTCCACAATTGAAGTTTCCCCTACTTAATCAACTAATCTACCTCCCCCCACCACAAAATATACTTATTTATATATTCCTAAAGTGATTTTTATGATACAAAATTTGTCTTTTACAACAAATTTCAACCAATAAATCAAATTCTTCAAATAAATATACTACCTGTACACTGCCATTTAGTTATTTGTATGCTCCTAACATGATTTTGATTATACAAAGTTTGCCTTTTAGGGCAACTTTCCACCAACCAATCAAACCCGTGAAACAGCCTTTAATGAAATCTCAACATTAGACAAAACCATACCTTTTCTCGGATTATTAAATCTCCTGCCTATGTGACCTTTGATTTGACCTCTACTTGACCTACCATCGGGAGGACCTTCTTCTTATACTCGGCGTACTCCTCTGGTGAGAACAACTGTCCTCCGTCATCATCACCCACAATACTGAAATCCAATAAAATATGCTTAAAATGTATTCAATGAATACTTATTAAAGGTTATTTACTGTTCGATGTTTAGGAATTTCTGCCATATTTATTGGATAACATATTATGTGGGTTATTATACTCGACTTTACCTTAGATTAAACTAGCTTAGGGCATTTGACCTGTATGTTCAGGCCAAGTCGGAGACTCCACCATCAGAGCCCACTACTTGTGATTAGTTTGAGGTAATTATTTTAAGGGCTTAATTTTGGAGATTTGAAGTGAAGACATGCACAACTAAATTGGGATAGTGGATACCATAGGCTTCAACAGTGCTATGTTCTATTAAATTGACTAAGTATTCGATATATGCAGCAATACATGTCTAGCTAGGGTACCAGTACCTAAGGTGCATATCTAGGATTAAATTTAAATGAGTATATGTGTTTTGAAAATATGATGCTTTCATCGGATTGTGCAGATTTAGATTAAGAAGGACATAACTATTGTTCACTACTAAGAACAGATGCTTAGGTTTTTAACTAACCATTATATATAATGGTTAGTCAAAAACGTATTGATGGTCAATCTAAAATTTAAACCTCTGTGGCATATATATATATATATATATATATATATATATATATATATATATATGCCGCACCACCCTCATATATTACAGTATTCACTGAAATCCCAACTTATTTTTTCCTTATTGTTTTATTTCTTCTTGGAAGTAATTAATACATGATACATATTATTCAGGTAGAGGCTTAGCAATACTAGATGCAAGCCCAGGCACATAGCCATTGAGGTGAGTGACTTAAACAAACGCAGCCCAATCCAAGACCCTTTAGCAGTCTAAATATATTACAACACTGTACCAACACATGACACACATTCTGTTAAAGCTAATGCGTATCAAGTAAAGATCCATCACCTGATAAATGGACACAGTTCCTGCAGGGGATACTTATAGTTATAGCATATTTTTATAGAGCATATACTGCGAAGGGTGTGGGAGAGTTCTAGGAATTCATAATTTTAGAAACCCAGTCGTCCTTATTTAGTAGTTCGTCTATGGTTACACCATTAATGCAGATGTTGGCACACCCTTGGAGCCTAAGCAAATGTTTGCACTAAGAGAACTTGATGTCACTGGTAATAATATATGGTGTTTAAGTGGAGATGACGCCTGGCATGGTGATAGTGGGATAAAGAGAAACAACCAGCCTATAAGCGATTTACACCACCAACCCACCACCCTCTGATGACAGTGGGAATAATTAATATAGTGGGTCCGAACTCTGCTAACTGTGCCGCATACTCTGTGGAAAAGGTTTAATAGAGGATTTCCACCACCAACCCACCATCTGATGGAAGTGATACGAACTAATATAGTAGGCGGCAGCTGACTGTGCCGCTGTGGAAAAGGTCTGATACTGATAGAGGATTCCAACCACTAACCTGCCCTCTGATGGAAATGGAAAATAACTAACATGGTCAGTAATGGGTGGAAACTCAGTGCAACCTGGTCTGTGGAAAAGGTCTTACAGACAATTTCCATCACTAAGCTGATGGGACTGACAAGCACTAATGGTGTGGATGTCAGCTCATTCTACCTACTCTGTGAAACGTTCCAACACGCCCTCTGGTGACAGTCGCAAGAACTAATGTTGTAAGTGGTGGCTCACTGTGCTTCATCATGTTGAAAAGGCCTAGTCACAGTAAATCATGCAAAGTCTATGTTGTTATGGCACCTAGCAACAATTCTTAACTGACACTCCGTCACGGATAGTCTTTGATCTCGACACTAAGAGTCATATATTTATGTGTTGTTGTTGTTTTACGTCCTATCAACATCTGAGGTCATATCAGGACGCGGTAAGAATCATTTGAATTAGCCCATGGCCAGCACTCCCTCAATTCCTGGCAAACTGGTGGCCCAAGTGAACTTACATGTTACTGTAGAAGTAAGACAAATACTTCTAAAACAAATACAATGCTGCAGTAGTTCAGTCAATTAAGAAGTGGGTGCTAGATCGCCTTATTTGCAGGACATGAACCCACCGTGAATACTCCAGGTACTGATCCACAGCTTCCGCCTTGTCGATAAAGTCCTGCTCTGCCATCATCTCTCTACACGCATGTTAAAAGAAGAAAAATCATGTTTTGTTGTTGTTTTTGTTCAAGTGGTTTTATTTCTCTGAATAACATGTTGTCAGTACTGATGCACTGGTTTAGTTTGCTGGAGTTTTACATCCTGGCGACATCGAAGGTCATATCAGGACGGACATGGCACTCATGGCGACTTTTATAGTGCTGCCCCACTGGGAGACCAGGCCGCCATCACCTGATATCTCAGACAGTTCTATTCGGTTGAGTCAAACCGATGACTTACAAAATTGATATGCGTCGCTACCTAGCCTGGCGCTTGACATTACTAGGATGTGACATGGACTGGTTAGCATAGCATCAGGATAATGGGATGTTGGGTCATGGCACCAGTATATACATGTCAATCGAGGTTTCGCTGTTTATATATATATATGTAGTAGTATGCACTGACCTCTCAGGCAAGTAACCACATAGACAGGTAGGCGTGGGTAGTCTGGTGATATCAGGGAGCCTAGGTGGTGTAATAGCTATCACACTGGCCTGGAATGCAAAGAGATGTGGGCTTGAGTCCCACTCTAGGCGCAATAGTTCCCATTTTCATCCCCCCCATGAAACTGGTTGCCGTGACCATGATCCTGTACAAGCTATGTGCTGTATAGTTGTTGAACCTACCCTGTGTATGTATATGAGTCGGCCTCGCGAAAATGGTCCAATTGGTGGTCAATTAAAGATGTTGGCGTCGCAATTCTTAAAGTGTAGTGCATTTCTTTGTTTTATATTAAATTATCCTAGAAACAAATACGGTTGTTGTATTTTCTCTACCTTTACATTCAGGATAAATTTAAGGAATTTCCAACACCTCTGTCAATGCTAAACTATAATTATGCCGTTTGACGCCAACATCCAATGCTCGACGCCGACAACTTTCCCCAATTGGCCTATTTTCATGAGACTGACTCATATGTAAGTGCATTGCCTGTAGGTATGTAATTGTAAGCATTAAAAGACTTACAATTCCAGGGAGGACGAGTGTAGTAGTCTGCACTGACCTCTCAGGCAAGGAGTCGCATAGACAGGTAGGTGTGGGTAGTGTGGTGACATCAGGGAGCATAGGTGGTGTAATGGCCCAGAATGCAAAGAGATGTGGGTTCAGATGCCGCTCTAGGCGCAATATTTCCAAATTTCATCACCCCCACAACATATATATATATACATATGTATATACATACTAAGTGAAACCCCTAGCTTTCACTGTTATATACACACACAGTGAAACCTCGACTGTCACACCCAAATTTTATGTGAATTTGGAAATGACTCGATGAGTCACTGGATTCAGAATTGTCTAATTCAAAGGTAATTCAGTAAGTTGAACCCCGATTTAGCATGCCCCAGTTTTTTCTCGCTATTAGGAGATTGTATGGACCCAATGATTGAAATTATAACGGGATTTCACTATATATCATTGATATGCATTCATTAGATATTCACCCTATTGATAACCTTTTACCTATTTGAGTCTGAATTTCAATAATACACGTGAGTTAGATTAGATTAAATTCTGTATTTTCCTTTCAGGGTTGAGGTTTTCATAGATTACTATTGCGGGACACTTACCTGACTCAAACAGACGTTCCTGGTATTAATATATATCCATGCAGTGCCAGGCTCGACGGTATGGTGAGGTGTGTGTACAGAGTCTATCTGCATTAGTCAATTTAAGTCATGTTTACTTGGGTGTGGCTTGATCAGCTACATATGGTATGCCTGGAGGATATTCAACGACTTCCAAAGCGGTTGCAAACTTTCCCACCCATGTATAGGCATATTTGTCAAAGCCAACATGTGGCGTTTGTTTGTTTGCTGTTGTTTTACATCCTAGCAACATCTAAGGTCATATCAGGACGGGTACCGACTTATGACAGTGCGCACTCATAGCGACTTTATAGTGCTGTCCCACTGGGATACCAGGCTGCCGGCACCATGAACTGGTATCCTACTCAGTCACATTATCCTGACACTGAGCACACCAGTCATTGCCCTGTCCTAATAATGCCGAGCACCTGGCTAGGAAGCAACAAGTATCAATTCTTTAGTCATTGATTTGACTCGACCGGCGCTCGAACCCATGATCCCATGATCTACCAGCATGGGAGACGGATGCTCTAACTCATTCGGCCATCCCGTCTGGTTACCAACAGGTAGTGAGTGCCAATCCTCGGTTGAGTAAAACCAAGGATTTCCTAAATCCATACTTGTTGCTACTTGACCTGACAATCGATACTGCTAGGATAGGGCTAGGACTGGGAAGATTAGTGACATGATAATTAATATGAGTGTGTGGGATATCGGACCACAGTTCCAAACTGCACGGTATCCATGTAGGACAGCACTATCAATCTTGCAGGAGTGCACATTGTCACATGACGGGAACCCTCCTAATATAATTGTTGATATTATTAGGATATCAAATCGCAATTAACCAAACTGGGACCTTTTAAGTCAGATCAATGTGCGACTACCGATTGTCCATGAGTGTCTACCAGGCATTAGGCTTAGCCTCACCGCCCCGTCCTGATATGACCTTAGATGTTGCTAGGACGCAAAACAACAACAAACAAACAATAGCCTCACCGGTACCTGCTGCCAAAAACGACGTACTTGGGACGACATTTCCGGAAATGCGCAATTTCAGTTACATATATTACTGTTTTTTGTTCGGGTTTTACGTCCTAGCAACATTTAAGTTCATATCATGATGGTCCTGACTTGTGACAGTGTGCACAAATGGTGACCGTATAGTGCTGCACCAATGGAAGACCGGGCTGCCAGCACCATTAGTCCCTACCTGATATATCATTATCAACGCACCATGAAGACTCCAATAAATCATTTTGAATAAAGGCCTAGGTTATATAACCTATGCGATGCACATCAGCCCTCCTGATTGCAGAAAACATGAATATTGAGTCATATACCAGTATGCAGAGGGACGGTTTGGCTTGGCTATTGAGGTTTTACATTCTAGCAACATAAAGGTCCTATCAGGACCGGTATGCACTTGTGACAGTGCACTGTGTAGCAAAGGCATAGTGACTTCTGGGATTACAGACTTGTGACAGTAAACAGTCATGGTGACTTCTGGGATTGTGGACTTGTGAAAGTGCACAGTCACAGTGACTTCTGGTATTATGGGCTTGTGACAGTGTACATCCATGACGAATTCTGAGATTACATACTTGTGACAGTGAACAGCCATGATGAATTCTAAGATTACATACTTGTGAAAGTACATAGTCATGATGACTTCTGAGATTATATACTTGTGACAGTGAACAGCCATGATGACTTCTAAGATTACATACTTGTGGCAGTGCACATTCATGATGACTTCTGAGATTACACACTTGTGACAGTGAACAACCATGATGAATTCTGAGATTACATACTTGTGACAGTGAACAGCCATAATGAATTCTAAGATTACATACTTGCGACAGTGCACAGTCATGATGACTTCTGGGATTGTGGACTTGTGACAGTGAAATCACTATGATTTCTGGGATTGGTCGTAATGCGAAGCATTACGTTTGATGCGAGGAGAGGAAGAGACCCTCCCCCCGCCCCGCGCTGTCGCGCTGCTTTCTCACCTCGGCAGACGGCGCGCCGCGCCGCCCCCTCCCCCGCCCTCCGCGTCGCGCGGCGCTCACGCCTCACCCGACGCCGCTGCTCGCCACCTCTCGCCCTCCCCCGGGCCGGCAGCTTTCACACTCACCTGCTGTCGCCCCTCCCTCTCCCCTTATAAGGCCGCCCCCTGGCCTCCCTCAGGCACTCGCCCTCCTGCCACCTCCCAGATCTCTCCTCCTTTCTTCAACTTGGCTACTCCACCTCGGACCTCTGCCCCAGCTCAGCCTCAGGATGCCTCGAGGAAAAGGACGACGGAAGGGATCCCGGGCCACCCCCGGCACCCCGGGGCCCTCCCCAGCAGCCGGCCGGGGCGACTCCCCGGCCTACGCTCCGGCGTCCCCCGCGGTGCCCTCGGGCCGCACCTCGGGCCCCGAGATCTCGACACTGCTGGAGGCGCTTCACCGTATGCAGCTCGACCAACAGCACTCCGCCGCCGAGGCGCGCCAGGCGACGGCCGACCTCCACGCCCGGATCGACTCCCTGGAGACCGGGGGGACCCGCCCGGGGACCCCCTCATCTCCCCCGAGGCGCCAGGCCGCCCCGACGCCTCGGGCACCTACCGCCACCGCAGCCCGGCCCCCGCCGCCGCCTCAGGCGACCCTCCCCGGAGCCGCGCACACGGACTACCAGAGGTACCATCACCTCTCCAGTCAACCACCACCCGCCACCTCGCCGGCCTACCCCGAGGAGGCCATCCGCCACAGCCCCGCCTCCGCGGCCGACGCCGTCCGGGAGATACTGGCATCCGCCGAGGCGCGCCACTCCGTGAGGCGCCAGGGGATCCCGGCCAACTACATCTTCCCCTCGGACCTGGTAAAACGAGGGGCCGAGAGAAAGCCGGTGAAGAGGGGAGAGGCGACAAAGGACGAATACACCCTCGCCCTCCTCACCCTCATCGACCATCCCAACTTCCCCGCCCACTCCGCCCAGGGACTCCACCACCACCATCTAGCAGTCTGCCGGGACAACCTCGTCTACCCCTGGGCAACCGTCCGCCGGTACTCAGAGACCCTGTTTACCGCCATCGCGGACGGAACCCTCCCCCAGGGCTGGTATGACCCGGTAGCCCTCAACCTCATGAGGCTAGACTGCCTGGCCATGCCCGAGGAGCAAGCCACCGCCGCCCCTGCCCGCCTACCCGACCCTCTCCACCGAGGCGCCCACCTCCCCCGACCCCAAGCTGACGCCCGCGCCACCTACGACAGGGAGACCCACGGCGCCCCCTGCCCGGCCTGGAACCGCGCCCCCGCCTCGTGCGATCGGGCCCGCCTCGGGGAGGCCCACGGTGAGGGGGGGGACATGCGCCGTCACGTCTGCGCATACTGCGCCAATGTGAGGCGCCTCCTCACCATGCACAGCGAGGCCGACTGCATCACGAAACAAACCCGTGAGCGCCAGACCCCCCCCACCACCTCGGCGGATTTTTGATCCGCCGGCCTCCCCCCGGCCGGCCCGGGGGGACCCCTCCGGCGCCTCACCCTCACCACTGCCGACAGCCTCGCAAGCCCCGCCGACAACCTCCCAGCGACCATCGAACGCAGCGCCGCCAAGTCCCAGCCGAGGATCATCACCTCGGGCATCACACCTCGGACCGCATCCCAGCCCAGCCTCAGGAGGAACCCTCTGCCACCGATCCTCACGACACCGCCTTCAACACCGCCGCCCAGACCCCGACCACCACCCCATCCAGCCCCGAGGACTTCGCTGCCCCCCTGCTCGACCCTCATCGGACCTCCTCACCGGATCCCGCCAAGGAGCGGGCCTCCCCCTTTTTGGCCGCCCGCTCCCTGTCGACGCAGGCCCCGGACACTCCCCGCCCCGAGAGGGAGCCTGACCCCCGACACGGCCCACCTCTCGGCCGGCCCGCCCCCCCTGCTCCGCCTCGGGCGCGCCGCCAGCCCTCTCCGCCCAGACCTCCACCTCCGGACCCCCGCCTCGGGCGCCCCGCCCCCCCGCCTCGGGCGCGCCTCGAGCCCTCCCCTACTTTTGGTGGAGGGCTCCTCGGCACCCCCTCACTCCACTGACATTTGAACTCTGTTCCTATATTTACTCCACTGTCTTTATTTTATCCATTGTTCTTTATTTACTTCTATTCCTTTACCCTGTTTACCCTGTATGCCCTGTATCCTTTCTGAGGTGAAAATAAAAACCTTTTATTTCCACCCCCGCCTCCTCTCTTCCCTTTCGCGCATCGGTCGTAATGCGAAGCATTACGTTTGATGCGAGGAGAGGAAGAGACCCTCCCCCCGCCCCGCGCTGTCGCGCTGCTTTCTCACCTCGGCAGACGGCGCGCCGCGCCGCCCCCTCCCCCGCCCTCCGCGTCGCGCGGCGCTCACGCCTCACCCGACGCCGCTGCTCGCCACCTCTCGCCCTCCCCCGGGCCGGCAGCTTTCACACTCACCTGCTGTCGCCCCTCCCTCTCCCCTTATAAGGCCGCCCCCTGGCCTCCCTCAGGCACTCGCCCTCCTGCCGCCTCCCAGATCTCTCCTCCTTTCTTCACCACCCACCCACCCTACACTCCTCCTACCTTCTCTTCCTCCGGTGGAGGGCTCCTCGGCACCCCCTCACTCCACTGACATTTGAACTCTGTTCCTATATTTACTCCGCTGTCTTTATTTTATCCATTGTTCTTTATTTACTTCTATTCCTTTACCCTGTTTACCCTGTATGCCCTGTATCCTTTCTGAGGCGAAAATAAAAACCTTTTATTTCCACCCCCGCCTCCTCTCTTCCTTTTCGCGCATCGCCCTACATATTTATAAGTATGTGGTGAATCTCGGCGAAGAATTGATCCCAGCACCTCTCGCACAGTAATCGTAGGACATACCCACTAGTTTCTCCCTTCTGTACAGAAATGACCCCTGGCTGTAAATAATGGTATCGGTGTTTACTCTACCTTGGACATAGTTACAGATCATACCGGCTATTGCGAAACTCAGTACATACATCATGTAATCTGATTCTATTATTGATGTCTCTTGGGATTCTCCTACGTGCTGCATTGGTTTAAACCATAAAGCATGTTGTCCAGACTAGCTAAGTCTTGTTTAGATAACTATAACTGTGAACTCCCTGATATGACCTTAGATGTTACCAGGACGTAAAACTCCAACTGCAGCGACGTGGACGCTGACTGGAAACATGGAATATTGCCTATGTTCGGGGTTCGCTGTGAGCGAGGAACTTCAAGCATTGTTTCAAAATACAATTACAAACTCGTTTTCTTTCATTTGATTGTCCCTCTGATGACAGGATACATGTTATGTCAGGACAGTATTGCTGTGGATGCAGAGAAGTCCGTTAAATATAGGTACTATTCTACTGGGATAGTGTATCCATATATTTGTATGTTGTTGGTACATTAGTTGTTTAAGCAGGGGAAATTTCAATTGCGGACGATTGGTCTTCCTCATTCTACTGCTCCGTGCCCTATCCTAATAATGCCGAGTGCCTGGCTAGGAAGTGACAAGTATCAATTTTTAAGTCATTGGTTTGACTCGACCAGGGTTCGAATCCACAATCCCACGATTTACCAGCATGGGAGTATCATGATTCGCTGTTGATTTGTTGGGGCTTTATGTCCTAACAATACCTAAGGTCATATCAGGTTAGGTTCCAATTTGTGACAATCCGCACTAATGGTGACTTCACAGTGCTGTGCCATTGGGAAACTGGGTCAGTAGCACCATGCCCACATATCCCACTCAGTCACATTATCCTGATACAGTCACATTATCATTATCCTATGCAGTCATTGTCCTATCCTAGTAATGTCCAGCGCCAGGCTAGGTAGTGACAATTATCAATTTGTAAGTCATTGGTTTGATGAGGTTGGGGTTTGAACCCGCCACCTTCCACAAGAGAAGCCACCTGATTTGGCCACTCCATCCTGTGTATTCCGCTTCCAATCGCATAAGGCCCAGTCACACCTCACCAGATTGAGCAATGGACAGAATTGTCTAGTCCGGTGGTGATAAGTATCAAAATGTATTAAAATGTGGCAAAATGTTGCACTATAGGGTAAATGGCCGCTGGACGACCGGACATGAAACAGACATGAAATGGACAGGAAACGGACAGGAAACGGACATGAACGGATAGCCAACAGACGAAACAAAATCAAACTGGACAAGACCCGTAGACGTCAGTCCGGTGGCATCCATTCCTAGTTTTGTGCATTTTCAAAACTTGTACGGACACAAACCGGACATTGTTCGTTTTCTGTCCGTTTCCCTCAATCTGGTGAAGTATGACTGGACCTATAACATCTACAAAGCATCCAACTTAAAACGTGGGTTGTGCACTGTTTATTCAATTACTTAATCCTCAGATTGTCAGTCAATTTGATTGAAGAGAACTAACAGCTGAGACGTGTGTGGTCAGGTTAGCATGTGGGTGGGAGTTCTTTAATCAATAATTTCACATGATTCAGTGACAGAATGAGAAGAAGCTGGTAGTGCAGGTAAATAGAAGATGTAATGAGAGGTATGGGTGAAATCCAACACCAGCCCTGAGCTAAATGAATACATAGGAAAAGAATTAGAACAAAGTTACAGTTAATAGGAATGTGTAGATGGGAGGGTGGGTGGATGGAAAGTTCACTTGGGCCACCAGCTTGCAAGGAAGTGAGGGAGTGCTGGCCAGGGGCTCTGACAGTGAACATGGTGGGAAGCACAGCAGCCACAGGAGGAGGCAGGCTACGCAACCTGAGGAGAGGAGTGAACAGTGGCTTCACTTGTCGTGCCATGCCAAATCAAGCACAATTTGAAAATTGGTTACAATTTGTGAGTAGCTGGATTTCAGGATAAGTCTGGTTTTACTAAGACAGGGTTCAAATCCAAACCCTTTCAGGTAGAAACTAGGTCAGTGTATCCAATATTCTTAGCATAAGAAAGAATGTACATGGTCAGGTGATCCTAAATTACCAAACAAATGACAGATACAACAGAAATTCTACGCTAGATGAAAAGGAAGTCATATAGTTTTTTTTTAATATACAGGTTACATGCGCAGAACAGAAGAATTGAAGTCCACACTGTTCTGCATGATAGTGATGGTGGATTAGGGTAGTTTAAGGTACTTGGGTTGAGGATCAACGCTCATCCCCAGTTACCAGCATGGCGCTAGCCAGTGCTAACCATTAAATGTGCCAAGTCCGATGCTTTTGAATTTCTGACATTATTTGAGATGAATGTATAATCTTGATCATAATAATTTGACATGCTTTAAATTGAAATAAATTGTTATTATAAATGAGAACTTTGTAGATATTTGAAGTGAAAACATGTCAAATTAATATTGGTGGGCATGCCAAAATTCTGACACCATAACCAAAAGTAGCAACAGGTTCGATTAAATTGACTGAGTATTTCATTCTCCACTGCAACAAATACTTAATACGTGGACCAGTATATAAGTTTGGCATGTATAATCAAATCTGGATAACATTTTTAGTTTTGACAAATGTGATGCTTTCCTCGGACTATGCAGCTCTAATGGGGCATCCATGGAAGGGAGGCAGCTTTGGGATGAGATGAATCCTTCTCTCCCCAGAGATTAAATAAAACTGCCGGAAGAAAACAAAGTTCTTTCTGACCAGCAGTAGCATAACGACGTCACATATTCCTTATAGGCCAACTTTGCCCAACCCACATGCCTTTCTTTCCTACCTTTACAACCCCATGAAAAATATAGATAAATATATAATATTGCGAAGCCAGATGAAGAGTTCAGGCGCAAAACCCCATAAACGCCAATCCAAAAAGTGAGACAACATTGGAATCAAGCCTTCAGAGAGTTACATTTTTTACACTCCTACTTGTTTGTTCATTGCTCCAGAATCATGACATCACAAGAAAAGTGGAATTAGTGAGAATTAAATTTATCATAAGGTAAAAATCTGTTATTTTAATTCAAATTTTGGATTGGGGTTTACGTGGTTTTGCGCCTGAACTCTTCAGATATTCTTGCGCTCGTTGCGCATTCTACATAGCGAGTGCAACGGAGGATACTTGTAGTAAAAGCAGTGTATATATTTGTGACTGTCTAGGCTATTGCATTAAATCATTCGCACAATAAAATGAGTAAACTCATCAATATTATTGTTACAATTATTATTCGCCTTTGGAGATTGTTCCTCAGGCATATTGTTTGAAACATCATAGGAAACAACTAATTGTACCATTCATACATAGGATACACAATGGATCAGTCAAACTTGGGTGGTAATACAGCCAAACAAAAATTCAGGTAGAAGTGACCAACCGGTGTTAGGACAGGAAGCACTTGCTGACCAGCTGCCTTGCTTACCTGCCCCAACAAGCAATAGGGCTCCAAGCCACTCTAGCTGTACCAGAGAACCTTCCAGAATCAGCATACAATAGATTCACTTTCACCGCTTATATAATATTTGCATAAAGGTAAACATTTATACATACACTTAAGAAGTTGTTCATAGAAAACATGAATGTGAATGGTCAAGTACGCCTCCATCCATTGCACTTAGAAAATACAGCTATATATAACAGGATGAGTGGATGGATGTTGTTGCTAAGGAAACACAAGCCAAACTTCCCTGACTGTGCAAATTGTACATGTTATAATTAACATGAGTAATTCTCGGCGGAGACTGGACGAAATGATGCTGCCACCTAGAGGAATATACTTTAGTTCCTGACTAACTCGATAGGTGGCGCCATTGACCTGAACTCTGCCGGCGAGATCTGTATGTTATCTGCCTCACCCTGCAAAATGCCCAGAACCATTGCAGCTGCCGTCCGCCTAACTTCGACCCGACTTTCTTGCCTGCCGTCCGTAATATCGACCAGCTTTCCTGTCAACATGCCTACAGCTAGGAAGACGACTAAAAAGACAGGCAACAACAAGCAGAACAAGGCACCCAAAAATCGCGGACGTCCAAAGCTCATAAATGAGAGCAAAATATTCAGTGAGGACGACACGGACGATACATATCAACACAAGCCAAACTTCCCTGACTGTGCAAATTAATTGACTTAACTAACAAAAGACATACTCATCTCGTATACCTACCTGGGCATTCATTCCAGCAATGTTGAACCTCATTTCTTTCTCACTATTAGGTTTCCGGGGTATTTGTAAGTTCCCGAGCATTAAAGTTGCATAGTGCGATGGTTTTGAGTTTACGTAAGTTTTCTGAGATAAATATATTAGGTTGATCATTATAATCTGCATTACTTTAGTTTGTGGTAACTTTTATTTTAAATAGCTAACTTTTGATATATTTGAAGTGCAAAAGTGCTAAATAAATTTTGGCAAGCTTGCCAAAACTCTGACACTATAGGCTTCTGCAGTAATAGATTCTATTAAACTGACCCAGTGATGACAAATGCTTAATAAGTGCACCAGTATCTAAAGCCCCGTTCACACAGCACAACTTTAGGCAGAACTAGATACGGCGAACTAGATGAGGCGAACTAGTGTCGTGTCCACACATGGAGCTGTCTAGGGCGGAAATCGATGTCTGCGCATGAGCAAGTATCCCCATCTGTACCTGGCGAGCACTGCTATTTGTTTAGTTTTCACTAGTCGATTCGACGCCGATGTAGCTGCTACGTTAATATCGCTTGGAATTTAGGGTTAATTTAATTAAATTTCATTATTTGCGGATGTAATTCTGTTAAATATGATCGCATTCAATAGATTTCGGCCTAATCAGGCCCTAACACTGCTGGGCACTAGCAATAGTTACACCTGAGCCTGTATCTGGCAAGCACTGCTATTTTACACTATCACTGCCCAGGAACCAGCTACATTGCTTCATCTATACTACCTCGCTAGGTGGTTTACTTGCAGTGAACTAGATGAAGCGATTCACACATACATCGCTTTAGCGTAGCGTCCACACGGCAAATGTGAGTCGAACTATACAAGTCGATTTAAATTAATCGTTTTAACTCGCCAGTGTGAACGGGGCTTTAGTTAGATATGTAGATAATTAGTTTTGACAATTTGATCTTTTCATCGGACTACGCGACTTTAATGAACACATGCTGTGTGCATTAGCTGTATATATCTCATGGCTGGAAAACTGCTGCAAAAAATGGGTTTTGGTAAATAGGCCAGTTACCAAAATATAAATCAAATAAATTCGGCCATTTCCAGCATTCAAGCACTATTTCAACAAGAAGACAATAACGCTTCCCTGTACCTAATGCAGGTACCTGATATCTACCTCTCATGAGATCTGCTTGGAGAGTGTGACAGTATAATATGACTGAGGTACAGTACATATGTTCAGCCAACTCATTTCGTATGCGGACACTTTCTCAATGTACAAACTATCTTTGTTTTATACGAGTGTCCCTCCAATAGCACTGACAGGATACTTGTTGTTATGTAAAGAGACAATTGGTATGGATGTATAGTTGTCTATTGGATTTACGGACTCTTCTATTTACTTTTAATTAATCGATAATAACGGGACCAAATTATATTTCAGTTTTAATCCACATATATCCAATTTGATTTTAAACAAAGTGGTTTGTAGATAGGTAGTCATTGTCTTGCTTGTCACTACACGATAATTCGCTTATAAAGTCACGTGCAAACCCAACTATGACATTTGTTTCTTCTGGGACAGTTTACCTCTCACTGACAGCTATTTTTCTTCTCAGTAATTTATGAAGGTTACAACGATACACGAGTATCACCACCAACTTGTCCTCTGACGAAAGTATTAGAACTAAGTTTGTGCATAGCAGATCTGCATGTAGATAAAAGATTCACCCCGTACTGACAGTACAGGGGTGAAAACCAACCCATTAGAAAAGCTGGCGAAGAATTTCGACATGCTGGGGAAATTAATTGACTGAATAATGTCTTAATTTAAGAAGTAATATTTATTCTTTATGTATGTCTTCATATTTACCCGCTAGTTTTTAGTTGGAAAATCTAATAAAACATATACTCTAATGCAATTTAAAAGTGAAATCGCCTGCATTTTATTGCCGCCATCTTGTCTTTTTGTATTCTCTCTGATTCCACCAACTCTGCGCCGATATATGTAGCCATTTGATTCTGGAACGAGAGTTTCTACTTCCTGTTCCATACTAAAGCTATTTTCGCCCGTATTTACACTACATTGTCATTCACCCATGTACTACAAGTACATGGTGAATCTTTTATCTAATCTGCATGCAGAATGCATAGTGGAAACAAATCGCATACAGGATTTACACCACTGACCCATCCTCAGATGCCAATGGTAAGAACTGATGTTATGGATAGCAGCTCAATCTGTATCATTTTTGTGCGTGGGGTGGATGGGGGCAGTCTTATAACGGATTTACCCCAGCAACTTTCCCCCTATTGGCATTTCTATGAACTAATTTGAACATGAGCTCACTCTGCGGAAAAGGTATATTTAGGAACTCCCCTCGATGACGCCCCCAAACCTTATCGGGGCATCACCTGGATCTAGAAAATTGCACTGCGTTTAATAGTGTCATTGAATCCCATACGAGGCGTTGTCATATATGCAAAAGCCTCGCGGGTTGTATCGGGTTGGACCGAAGGCTCTATTACAGTTGTTAAAGCAGGACATGAACCTGAATGCAACAGTCCATCCCCGTTACCATCAAACAAATGAAGGATGTCCGTATATTCGACTGACGCATGAGATTGAAAACGTCCAGATACACCCCAATCCCTAGATTCCCAAAAATGCTCGGCGGGTGCCATGTAAATTTGATTGTGCTCAGACTGCAGTCATTCCAAATAATACCTGAAGTTGTTGCACCAGTTAGTTCCATGAGCGTCCGCTTTCCAGCGCTCTGATGAGTATTAATGCTGGCTACACACAGGGGCCGTAATCGATTACCACGACCTGGGCAACTCGGGTCACCTGAGTCGTCAGAATTTCAAATCAAACATTGCGAGTAGAGTCGACAAATACACGTGCTCTGTGCAAAACGATCCGACCCCGGTAACCCACCTCTTGGCTGGGGTTGGCTACTAACGATGACATCACCTTTGCGCTGGTACCATCCTGCAGGATAACAGCCATCAGTACCATTCATACATTTTTTTTTTAATAACCTACATTAATTAAATGGAAATATAACAAAACTATGCCATCATAAAATATTGTAAATCCTATTTTGCTGTAGTTTTATCGGTTATTAAAAAAAAAAAAAGGTTTTGGATTAAGCCACCATTTTTTTCACCCTGAGCATGGAGAAGCGTATTTGATTATTCGACCCGAGTCTGTAGGATGTGCGCATGCACAAAAAGGGGCTCGGGTGACCCGAGTTGATTAATCGATTACGCCCACTATTATTACTAGCTTGCGCCTTGAGCATAATGCTTATGCTGGATACACTCAATAGAGGGCGTCACATGCAATGGAAACGCTGGGTTCCGCGCTGCCTTGAGTTCTGACTGATGCCCACCGCTCATACTCACAGTAGATGGCGCCACACCGGACTTTGCGACAGGTGGCGCCACGAGTGCGGCTTTCACAAATAAGTCCTTTCCGGGTTGTCTGAGAGGCGGTAAGCCCTCGCCGACCCCTGCGTGCCCTGGTGGACTGGGCGGGTGATGGTTGACAGCGGGTGTGGATTGGGCCTGTAGGCATCCACTACTGACCAGGTATCATCGTCGGGATACTCGGCCGGAACTATCAGATTGCGCAGGCGCTAGTTGAGGAATGGATATTGAACAGACACGTATATATGGGTCATTCTCCTGAAAACTGTTCAGCATAGCATGGGATTTTAAAACATCAATAAAAACCTTCCTACTTAGTTTTTTCATTATATTTTTCATATTCATGTTCAGATTTGCTGAAAGAAATAAGGGAAATAAAATAAACTGTGTGCAACTTTGGTCCTTTTAGTTATGAAGTGTTTTTGTACCAAAAAAAACCATTTTACAGTCAGCCATTTGTAACATGACATACGGGATGTGGTTGAATCCTTATTAACATCTTGTATTGCATTGATATATCAAATTGTCTATTCAACAGGTATTGTACACCTTATTGTATATACCTTTTGTGTAAATAACCCTGAATTGAAAAATGGCTGGAAGACCAGTGCTTCGGCACTGACAAAAGAATTATTCAGCAGAATAAACATATTTACAACAACAAAAAATGTCTTCAGAAATAACATTACAAATTTCCATCACACGTGTAACCGGTGGTGTCTGGATGCCACACAAATATTGTACACTAATTATTCAATGAATAAAGCATGGCTGGGAATTACTTTTTTTTATTAATATAAACACTACATATTTCTGTATATTATGCCTTGATTAATATGCTTCCTAAGTATGATATTATTTCATTCTGATTAGATTTTTATTAAGCAGACTGTGTGGTGTTCTAAACATGTTTTACATGTGTGACACACATGTTATACTGCCATAAGACATAGCTTAATCATGGACTACACCTTTATTTTTTATCTCATCAATTTATATTTTACATAGATGTAAAGGGGGGATTTCCAGCTTTCATTTGCAACCAAAAATGTAAAAAATTCAAATATTAGATTTTAACTCTCCATGTGACACTTCTGGTCAGTTTTCAGGAGAGTGACCCCTATACACATGTGAAGCATTGTAGCATAACTGTATTGCATTGTGTCTACTATATGTTATATATAATATGTGATGCATAATAGATATAACGTATACAGTATACCTTATATCCTATGTATTATGTAATGCATATAAAATACATATTATATATTGGAGAAATATGATATATATTATTTATCAAATAAGGTGCCAAGTAGAGGCACAGTTCAAGGATAATCAGCTTATGGATAATTATACTCGTTTAATGCTTATGCAGCAGATGTAAATTATTATATTTAATATAAATATATGTTTTTTGGGGGTTTGTTTGTTTGTTTGCTTGGTGTCTTTTGTTGTGTTATTGTGTGTGGGGGGCGGATTACGCCCTGCCAATATACAAAGTCTCAATCGTACCTTTGTAAGATAACCTTAAATGTTGCTAGGACGTAAAACCCCAACAGAAATCGCAATTCTTTCACTGCTATTCTAACTATAGTTGTGCTGGTATAAGAACATCAAAACCTCCTCCATTTATGATGTCCCCCTTCATTCAGTGGTTAACAACACACTAACCTCCTTCGCTGGTCCGTGTCGCGTGGCTACTATGTGAATGCAAGCCGTGAGGATGCCGATAACCAGGGGAGCTGAGGCGATGAGCCAGCCGAGCGCTACAGCCCACTCAGGGTAGGTATAGGAGCCCTCCAGTACCCTCACTGTGAGGACAGATGTGCTCACATAACCCAACGCCATGGGCAGGATGCTAAACAACTGCACAACAGAGACATTCATGTTGTACAACAGAGCGATTGAGTTATGTGGTGTATAAATACTTATGCGGATATAATTGTGAATGTAATAATCCCAGCGCCATGGGCAGAACACTAAACAACTGCACAACAGAGATATTCAAGTTGTACAAAGCAGTGATTGAGTTATGTGGTGCATAAATACTTATGGGAATATTATTGTGAATGTAATTAACCAGCGCCATGGGCAGAACACTGAACAACTGCACAACAGAGACATTCATGTTGTACAACACAGTGATTGACTTATATGGTGCATAAATACTTATGTGGATATAATTGTGAATGTAATAATCCCAGCGCCATGGGCAGAAGGCTGAACAACTGCACAGTAGAGCCATGCATGTTGTACAAAGCAGTGATTGAGTTATACACCAGTCACACTACTGCTTGGAACGGCTTGTGACGACTTTGCGACCACAAAAATGGGTTGGTCACAAAGAGGTCACAAGTGGTTGAAAAGTGGTCGCAAAGTGATCCTCAGTGGTCGCTGACCTCATTGCGACCATTTTGATCACAAGGAGGTTGCAGCTGTTCCATTAAGCCTTCAGCCCAAAATGGTCGCCCGGAGGTCGGCAACCATTTTCATGGGCTGCTTTGGTCGCAAGGAGGTCGCATGGAGATCACAAGTCACAAGGAAGTTTTTAGTGCGGCTAGTTCTTTGGCCCAACGTGGTCGCAAGTGGTCGAAAGTGATCACAAGCGATCGCAAGCTGTAGTGTGACTGGGGCGTTAGCATTAATGTACATTACTTGCTATATTTGCACTATCCATTAGTGTGAGATGCGGTGGCCGATTATTTGTGGTAAGATCATTGCTGTGGCTTCGCACGTGGAAAGTCGCGGGTTGAATCCCAGCCCAATCAAAGCAATGGCTTACATAATGTATAGTTGTCACTACCTAGTCTGGTGCGTGGCATTACTAGGAATGGGCAAGGAATGGTTAGCTCAGTGTCAGGATAATTTGACTTGGTTTGGTTTGGGGATGAATTCAAAGAGGCATGAGTGCCATTCTCTAGGCTGCAGATTTGCAGCAATTAGTTTCTCCATCCTAGCAATAGCTTGGGTGAGTTATTTGTGGTGTGCGGTTGCAATATCCCTCTCAGTCAGATGATCCTATTAACGGTTAGTGTCAAGTTAGTTAGAGACAAATATTAATTTTGGAAGCCATTGCTTTGACTTGGCCAGCATTCGAAACCCTCACATTCCGCACACAAAGCCAGTTTTCTTAGAGACCCGGCTACCATGGCTGGTGAGTGACGTAAAGCGATTTACACTGATATAAATAATATCTCAAACAAATATTTGAAGTAGAGCTTTTACTTTAAAAAAAAAAGAATCAAAGGAAAGATAAGGCTCACTAACTACTTACAATTAGTATGAAGCAGGCGGCACCAAGCCAGAAGCACATCAGTTGTTTCTCCAAATCAGCAATTGGCAGCCCACCTGCATACAGCAAAGGTGTCATCAATCATTTAGATAGCAACACAACAAGAGGGGCCAGACCTGGAAGCTAACACCGCGTTGAAAGTCCTATATTGATGCATGCTAAGCAATGCTTTAATCACATTGACACAGCTCAGTAATTCAAACAATTAATGATGTCACAGGGAAAAACCAGTGTTCTTTGGGATGGATTTTTATTTTTGCAAATTGGAAACATTGTGCCCAGAGTGGTACTCGAACGTATATTTCTGCCATTCCGAGGCTATCATCCTAACCATTAGGCTATCCAGGCTCTCTGATGCAATCAAGCTACCTATGCCTACCTGAGTATGTGGAGTTGAGTGCCCCTCACCATACTCATTACCCTCGAAGTGCAAGTCTCATACCTACAAATTTTCGGATAGTGCACTTACACTAAGTTACAGTTCACGCACAGAGATGCTTCAACACTAGATAGCACACATCATGTACACAATCCTGGTCATGGTACCAATGCTGTGGTCATGATATTTGCAAATGGGAAGCATTATGACATACCTCGAACTCACACTTCTGCCATTCATGAGCTAGCATTCTAACCATTAGACTCTCTCGGCTCCCTAATGGAACCTATCTGTGTACTGGACATTTCATTTTGGGATGTCAGTACACCTTATTATGCTGGGGACAAATAAACCTTCTTTTTTTTTTTATTAAGGGTGTCATATATGCGAAAACAGGTCTATAAAATAGTAAGATTCTTTTTATTTTCATCATATCATGTTTCCTTTATATTAATTTTAAATGTTTGCATAATCAGTAAGAATAGGCTTTATCATTTACTAGTCTCTATTATGGACTTTTACTTTACATCAATATCATCATCATCATCATGCTGTTAGTCGCGATGCGACAAAGACTGCTTTCATTACTTGACTGCCGCTCTCCATTTAGCTCTCTGCTGTGAGAGTGGTGTGCGGTTGTACATTTCATGAAAGCTGCCTGCAAAAGTGTTGAAGTGCTGTTGGCTTTTGCAAGTTACCAGCGGCACTCTCTCGGGGAGCAAATAGAGGTTTAACACCCACAAGAACACGTCCAGACAGGCGCAAAACTATTTGTCCCTGCAGTGGCTGGTCGGGAGATGTTGGGAGTTTCATACATCAACCGCCCTTAATGCTGCCACAGTGACATGGTTTTATGTTTAGGGTTTGCTCCCTTAGCCTTCGGTTCTGTGAAGAACCTGTACCACAAGGCAGTGGTTTACCACTCTGCAGGGCAGGGGCGTCAAACTCCCTGAGGTATTGCAATACCTGCAATACCTGCAATACTTGCAATTCCTGCATACCATACATCAATAACAGCATTATGTTATTAGC
Organism: Branchipolynoe longqiensis; assembly: GCA_030323885.1. Taxonomy (NCBI): domain Eukaryota; kingdom Metazoa; phylum Annelida; class Polychaeta; order Phyllodocida; family Polynoidae; genus Branchipolynoe; species Branchipolynoe longqiensis. Next base: position 44,383,826 of record CM059199.1, on the reverse strand, counting down.
AATAAGATCTTGGCCTCTAACATAACTTCAGATGATTCTGTTCGGTCATGGCTTCACATGATTAAATGATTAAATTAACGATGATCGATTGATAACAATAGGGTTAATACAACATAGTAGGTTTCATTACCGTAAGCTAGTAGCAAACCAGGCAGCAGTAAGGTGAGATAGGCAGCATCAAGTCGATCAACGAAGGACAGAACCAGTCGGTACAGGAACCACCCGCCCTGAAAAGGACAGAAATACTTGGTTGTATTAAAGCTGCATAGATGAAGCATAAAATATTCAAAAGCAACAGTAACTTATCTAACATATCTAAGTTAAATACAGAAGCACTTTATAATCATTTGTTGCCAGATAAAAGGGATTAAATACTGAGCTAAATTAATAGAACCTCTTATCCAGAAACCTATGGCATCAAAGTTTTGGCATGCTTGCCAAAATTAATTCTGCATGTTTGCACTTCAAATATCTCAAAAGCTAACCATTTAAAATAAAAGTGACTTCAAACTAAAGTAAGATAGATTATAACAGTCAGTTTAATATATTTATCTCAGAAATTGACAGAAACTGAAATAAATAGGACTAGGCAACTTTAAGTGTCTTAATGTGAGATTGGTGTAATGGATGTAAAAATGTTCTATCTATAAAAGGCTATCATGCAGTTACACAAGTGTTTCTCAACTGGTATTTTTCGCTGAGATATTTTAAAAATAATATTGTTCTATCTGCTTTGCTATCATGCAGTTACACAGCTTCAGTCCTCATTATCTCGAAAGCACCATTTTGTCAGATAGAACCTTTTTACAGTAAGGTTGCGTTATGTTATTGCCTTATCGTACAACTTAGATATCACTGTACTCATTCATCATTCATTTGGGTTTATCTCCTAAGAATATCAACACAAACTGATCTATTTAACATAACAGTAGCATCTAACAAACACTAAGCTTCAGTTGGCATGCACACAACAAGTACTTTGCTTACTTGTAATTGAAATAAATTTAGTAAGTTATCATAATAATCACTCTGAAGTAAAATAAGGTAGACTATCATTGTCAACATGATATACAATAAAACCGCTCTAAATAGACCGACCTTGGGACCGACTTTAAATGGTCCATTTAGGGAGGGGGTCAGCTTAGGAAGTTAGAATATCGTTACAATGGTACTGCAGGTACCCAAATAAAGTGATCGATATAGGTCAGTGGTCGATCTATGGAGGCAGTCGGTTAGGGAGGTTTCACTGTATTTAAGTAAGGAATATGATTATGTTTAAGGTAACTGATGGTGCAACTTTAATAGATTCAACTAAATAGAGTCAACTAAATATAACTATAAAAACACTACAAACTTACCTGACTGACCAATGGGAGCCCCAGGAGGAAGCCCATCAGACAGGTTGCTATGGTGATGAGGATTCTGAACATGCGCCGTGATAAGGGATGCTCCAGGCGGCGTGTGTGAACCAGCGGATAGACTGAGGCAACAGCAGCAGAGCACACGATGAGCAGGAGCAGGCTCTGCGGGTACAAGTGCAGCATCTACACAGCTATGGGACGCGTGCAATAGTGTATGGGTACCGGCTTGTAACAATGCACACTCATGACAACTTTATAGTGCTGTCCCACTGGAAAATCAGGCCGCCAGCACCATGATCCGATATCCTACTCACTGAGCTAATCAGGCCTTGCCCTCTCCTATTAATGCCAAGCGCCAAAGTAGGAAGCGACAAATATCAATTTTGTGCGTCATTTGTTTAATTCGACCGGGAATCGAACTCCCCATCTCATGAAACAGGAGGTCTGCATTCTACCCATTCGGCCACTGCGTCCGGTCAAAAGTGGAAGTTTATTATATGTAAAATATTGACTAGGACAAGTTAGGAAGTTACATGGGTGCATACAGATATGTCATGAATATGGTTGTTTATACAGATAATAAAGATGATGGAGCATACATTAGTTACATAGATTGTGGAGTTCTACAGCTGTTCTATATATTTAGATTGATGTGTTTGATGTATAAGCATTATGCCAGTATGAAGGTGCGGAAGGGAATGTAGTATTATTATTATGATCCATTATTATCCATTTAATACCAATTACTATTCACATTCTATTTGGTCTGTTCCTTACATCCTGGGATCTGTGGCGCCACCACCGGCTCAAACCCTAACTGCGGGCGCCCACATTGTCACTTGTGCCCAAGAATTTCTAGACAAGTATGTTGCATGAGTCATTAAAATAATTTGGGTAAATATCTAACAGTATTTATGGGCGGACCCCAATGCTTCGGGACTGATAAATGTATCATTCTAAATAATCAAATCTATTTATCAAAATAAATGTATATATATTGACATATTTGTGCATAGAAACGTCAGCATCCCCATTAGGCAGAGCAAGAACCCACCAATGAAGCAAAGAGTATATATATGGTGTATATAGCCTACCATGTATAATAATCCAAACAGGTAGACGATGACGTAGAAGAGAAACGACCAGTAGGTGGACACACCAAATGTCGCCAAATTAGCCGCGATTGTCACCATGGCAAACTCATTTCCTGAAAACAGTAAGCACAACAAACCAATATCATAATTTACTCCAATAATAGAGGTTTGTTTGTTGGGCGTTTTCATCCAAACAACATTGAAGGTCATATCCGGACGAGTGCCGACCTGTGACTTTATAGTGCTGGCACCGCGACATGGTGACTTTATGGTGCTGGCAAACTGGGTCACCAGGACACTAACACTATGACCCAATATCCCACTCAGTCGCATTATCCGAATACTGAGTAACCCCGTCTTTGCCCCATCCTATTAGTGCTGAGTGTCCGGCTAAGTCGTGGTATTATGGTGCTGTCACATTATGATGCTTCTCGCCAACATGTGTCGACGTATGTGACTTTTTGGCGCTACGTCGGGATACGTCAGTTTACGTTACGCGCACGTTAGGCACGTGTTGGTATACGTTGATCTATGGCGACGGTCGGTGGTGCATGTCAGTTGGTCGGTGAAGTTTTGTGCTTCCACAAAACTTTCGACGACTGACAATGCACGTCATTGCGTGGGTGCCAACATTATGGCGACATTAGGAGCACGTCGAGATCACTGGAATAACGTTATGCGAACGATAGGCACATGCCGCGTGTGCATGAGGGTCATTCCCACATCTTGCGCCAAACTGTTGCTTTTTGTCGTTTTACATCCTAGCAACATCTAAGGTCATATCAGGATGGCGTGCCAACGTTTTACCACAACGTCGGCCACACGCTACCAATACGTTGCGCTGATGCCGAAAAGTTTGACGTTTCTCAACGATTAAAAGTGATTTTGCGCATTGGGTGCATGCCGGCGAGATACGTCATAGTGTGACAGCATCATAAGTATCAACTTTGTAAGTTTGATTCCATGTAACCATGGGTATAGAATGATTCACCATTGGTACCACTGCTGCTAACGTGCTGTCACCTGGTGATCCATCTGACCAGCAAAGGACAGCAAAGTGGACGCCTCCACCAAGCGGTAGTGTGGCTCATTACGGACTATGACATCACAGACTACCTTGTGTTGCATGTATAATATACAAAGTAGAAACTAGGCGGGGTGGCCGAATCGGTAGAGCGCGGACATCGCCTGAGGGAGATCGGGGGGTCCCTGGTAGAGATAAACCAAATACTTATAAAATTGATATCTGTCGCTTCCTAGCCTGACGCTCAGCATTACTAGGATAGGTCAAGGACTAGTTAGGATAATGTGACTGAGTGGGATATCGTGGCATGGTGCCAGTGGCCTGATTTCCTTTTGGGCAGCATTATAAAGTCGCCATGAATCTGCAATATCACAACTCGGTACCTGTCTTGACATGACCTTATATGGTGCGAGGACGTAAAACTCCAACAACCAACCAACTATAAAGTAGAACCTGTCTTCAAGGGACAGCTCTGGATCCAGACCAATGTTGTCCTCACATACCCATGTCCTGTTATCGGAGGGATAATTAAATGAAACAAAAGCAGTTTGTAGGCTACAAAGAAAATTTGGCCGCAAATGTCACGTGGTGGCTGGTCACAGTGATCGCTGGAGATAGATACTACTAGATTATGCATTTAATATATACTATGCGTGATATATATATATATATATGTACTATATACATATATGCTATATATGTACAGTATACAATGGTTTATGTTAAAAGGTGCATGTAGAGTTATGCTTCCCCTACTGTGCCTACCGTTGTGCACGTAGAGTTGTGTGAGACTCCATTCCCTCAAGTACGGCGAGACAGCCACGATGGTCAAAGGAGGCAGCACCAATCCAAACAGAAGGATGAACACCCACGACCTGCGTTGCACAATACACACATAACACCAAAGTGTGACATAAATAGCTACAGCATCATTAGTTTGTAGATAATATTCAATCCGTTGCAATTCTACCAATGTCTTGAGCCCTGTTCACACGGGGAATGTAAATCGATTCGTAGAAAGCGATTTGCCTAGTTCGACGCACATTTCCCGTGTGAACGGACGTCTGAGGTGGATTAGGGCTGATTCGACTCACGTGATGCGGATAATGTAAACCACCTAAGCGAGGTAGTCTACGTGAATCGATTCCTGTGATGGGGATAACTCTGCCCATGTGAACGGGCGCTAATTCGACTCCTTTAGTTCGCCTTGTCTAGGTCGCTTCACATTTTGCCCGTGTGAACATGGCTTTAGATGTAGCATACATATATTTATATCTGATAGTACATTCTCTATCATAATTTCCCAAAAAGTCATTCTAAATAGTGTCATCGACCGTGTCCTTCTCCCCCTTGGAAATTTTATTTCTTTAAACACTGAAAAAGCTTCAAACCTCAGGGCACTGCCTAGTTTATTCCGCAAAGGCCAGAATAGAGAAGTGAGCTGTCACTGCCCAGCCATGTAGCACATGACCTCCCTCAAGGAGAAGGGTCCACAGCGAGGAAAGGAGCAAAAACTGGTGACCACTGGGTCATATTGAGCATACCCTTGCAGGAATAGTTTCCCACTCTTTAAGTCCTGATATTGTGTGATTTAAAGAGAATTTGATGTATATAAATTAAAAATATACTTCAAGCACTTTAATCTGTGAAAAAGATACATATATATGTTTAACTATGTCTGAACAAGAAACTACTAAAAAAATAATGGGATCTTTCCATAATTTGAGCCAATCAGCTGTTCTTTTTGATTGCAAATGGCCACCCCTTATGGGTGCCGCCATTTGCAATATGTTATACGACCATCGTTTCGGTGGAATAAAGTAATAATAAAGTAATAATATTGCATTTGTGCACCATGGTTATGCCAAATTGTTCTTTATTTCTTTTAATTATGAGTAAAAAATTCTATGGCAGCGAGCATTTCTTTTGATATATTATTAACCAATCGCTGACCCCGAATACCTTTGTAGCGGAAACAAGTTCAAACGAGTTCAACCGTGGCTGGTTGGGTCGCAGCCATGGCTGGTTGGGTCGTAGCCATGGCTGGTTGGGTCACTCCGTAGAGCGTTGAATATGCTTATGCCCTCAAGGGGTGGCTGTTAGCCATGGGTAGAACAGTCCACCCTAGGGATGGATTGTTCCTGCTAGTGTGATGCCACCTATTGCTACTTCTTAGCAAATAGGGGTCATCATAGTCCCTACCACCACCATGTGATAGTGGGGCTCATTATGGGCTACTACAACAGAAAATGACAGAATAGTTATTTATGTGTGCAATCAAACAAAGGAAAGACGTGATTGTACCTACCTGCAGACATCATGATAGACCTTGTGGGTGGGTGGACTGAGCCTCAGTCTTCAGCTTCGATCCATTTGATATCACTACGCACAACCAATCGGTCTATCACATATGCCTACTCATATGCAAAATCATATCTTTCGATTATATAGTCAATAATGGTATTAATAAAAGAGCACATCCACGAGATGTTCTGATTTAATTCTATCTGTGGTTGAGACAATCCTAAACGTAACTTGCCTGCTTCCTCCCTAACACACATGGGTTACTGACTTTGACCCGCTCCCACATTGACCTTGACATACTCACAAGTTGACCTTTACTGGGTGAGGCCCCGTGTACTTGCCAACTGAAGGGAGGAGGCCATGTGACAGACTGAGCAAGGTCACCATCTGGTTACAGCCTTCAATCCACATCTACAACATGACAGGGCATGATAATGGATGAAACCTTTCGCCTACGGGGACCGGTTATTCCTGCTTTACCAGATAATGATTCAGAAACAATATCTGTGTTGTCTAATGGTGCATGTCAATATAAACAAAATACACCTGTCTCCAGCCTCGTCTCACCTTTAAATGTGTGATATTACGTAGGAGGATCTGTTATAATTGCATTAACATCCCACCTTTAGTATTTCCTGTAAACCCACAATTTCTTTTTGTAAAGATGGCACGGACATCAAACCCTCGAATTGCGTAACTTTAATCTAATCAGATGAACTGTGTATACATCAATAAACTTAGAGCGATCTGATCTATGAAACACCTAGTTAGTTCAGTATCAGGATACTGTGACTGACTGGGATATTTGTTCATGGTTTAGGTGGCCTGATCTCCAAGTGGGGCAGAACTATAAAGTCACCATGCGTGTGCACTGTCACAATTCGGTACCCATCATGATATATTCAATTCAATACTTTATTTAAGACCCAGCATAAATCGGTCCATAGTAGGTACATAGATGTTGCTAGGACGTAAATCCCCAACAAACAAGCAATCTAGGAAACACACTTGTATGGCCCTACCTGTGTACTAGCACTTGATGTGTTCTGACCGTCTGTTACATGCTGGCGCGACGTATTCCCAAAATAGAACCCGTCTAAGACGTCACGGCCTTCGGTTGGGTTCAGCCACCATCCAAACGACAGGAATATTAAGACGCTGAGCGCCGCTAGGGGTGCAAACACACACGCCATCTGGTGGGGAGAATGCGAACCAGCCAGGCAAGTAATTAGAGACATAAGCTGCAGTGCCTTTGCATTAATCTAATTTAACTACATTTAATCTGATTTTGATCTCTGCTTTTTTTGTATTGTGGGAGTGTTTTGTGTCTTTCTTGTTACATTTGTCCATTAAGCAGGGAAAAGTCTAATGACAGAAATATTGTCCTCATCATTCCTCTGAGCATTGCCGAGTAATGCCAAGAGTCAGGCTAGGTAGGAAAAAATCTACATTTCTAACTCATTGGTTTGTGGTATTCTCTGTGGCAGAGTGGTTAGTGTGTCTGACTTTTTCTAGGTCTGATGCCTAATCTGAAGGTTGATTGTTCGATTCCCCATGCCCCCGACCCACCTCTGCCAATTTGGATTTCCACCGCTGTGTATAACTTACAGCGTCATCAAAGGCCGGTTGCTCTCATACCATGTCTATGTGGTGTGGGAGGTTAAAAATCGCTTGGGTCAGTAAAATTTTAGGGTTGGGCTTTCTATCGACAAACTGTATAATGGTGAAAACAAGTCTATTCAGACCTATCCATGATGGGCAGTATAAATCTTCAAGAAAAATCTCAACCAGCATTCAAATCCCGCAACCTGCCACATGGGGAATGGGTGCTTAACTCATTCGGCCACCCAGCCTTCTTAAAGTTGTGCATTTTAGCTGATTTCGAACCATTACCTCGATATCATATTATATATTATTATCATTGTTGTATATCACAATCTCGAATAAGCATACATGAATTCAAATGCATCCATATAACAAGTCAGTTATATCTTTTTTTTTATGCTGTGTATATACAATCCATAGCATATAAGCTCGAGTGCTCGGGCTTGTTTTCAATGCTGGCCAATTGTAGTAGTGGTTTAATCGTATCACACAGTAGGAGGTGATAAGATGTGTTTGTGTCTCACACAGTAGCAGGTACATGGTGATTATTTAGTATATGTAGATCTACAATACAGTTACACCTTAGCAAGAACATTCTTGTTACTTTCTTTGTGTCTTGATTGTGTATTGCATTATAATTAAATCGAGTGCTTGATTGATTGATGACGAATTTACGCCAGGTCGCCATATTCCTGGCAAGAATTGTTTAGATTTTCTTTGGTCACATTATTTACTCATTACTTTTCCACAGAAAAGTAGGTGTATACTCGGGGCTACTCAAATAATCGTTGTGGGTTACATTTTTTCTCTTATAAAACAAGTTAAGTTCAGAGTTGACAAGACATTTTGTCTGTCTTATATAATGTTCAATGTGTTTAAACAGTTTGATAGTTGTGTAGGATGTTCGGTGTGTTGATGGTTTGTTCATGATGGTTAAGGGTGGTGTCAGGGGAGGGGGGCCCATTGGAGTGGGTGGTATGGGGGAAAAACCCACTGGAGAGCAAGCGAGGATCCGGAGTGGCAGGAGCTCAGGGCTTTGCTAGTAATTACTGCAGTAGTCATTTAAGGGCCTGAATAACCAGGTGGGCTCTATATGCATTTTTGAAGGCAAGTATTGTTTGCGTTTCTCTGAGACAATTTCAATCACTCCCTCATTCCACTGCTCTGTACCCTACCCTAGTAATGCTGAATGCCAGACTTATAGTAATACAGCGATAAGTACACATGTTTATATCATTGGTTTGATTCAACCAGGATTTGTATCCCAGCACCTAAAAAAATGGGAGGTGGGCATTCAACAAATTTCGCCATCCCGTCTGGCTTTAAAGTTGCATAGTCCGATGAAAACATCAAATTTTCAAAACCAAAACACTTATCTAGATTTGATTCTACATATTCAACTTAGACACTGCTTCCCTTATTAAGCATTTGTTGCTGCATAGAAGGGCATAATAAGTCAATTAATAGAAACCCTTACTACTGAAGTCTATGGTGTCAGAGTTTTGGCATGCTTGCCAAAATTATTTATGCATGTTTGGACATCAAATATCTCCAAGCTTAGTCATTTAAAATTAAAGTTACTTCAAACTAAAGTAAAGTAGATTATAACGGTCAGTATAATATATTTATCTCAGAAAATAGCAAAAAGTCAAAAGCATTGAACTATGCAATTTTAAGGTACACAGTAGATTTACCTACCCAACCATAGAGTCTCGGCCCTCCTGACGTCATGAGACACGTCAGCATCCATGACAACAGTAGCGGAATGATGAGTTGGCTGAGGAGGGCCTTTGGATCGTTGATTCCGGCTGACACCTGTACAGCATGGCCGCTATGGGATGGCTACGTTATTAATTGCATTGATCTTAGTGTTAGTAAAGGAACACAATTAGAATTTGCTGGTCTGTCACTAAGCCCCTGAATCTCCTATACACGCTACAAGGTGGATGACTGACAGGGATTCAGGAATTTTCATAACCAGGGATATAGCTTTCACTGGGGAAAGTTATTTATTGCCTTAAGAATCTCAAATAAATTAAACAGAATTATTCGTAAGAAAACAGCACGACCAGGTCAAGTTTCGCTCTTTATATTATTGTTAAATTCGGTATATTTTCTCCGATATACGTTTATAATCATATCCAGGCATTGCAATGCATTCTCGTGATAAATCTTTTGTATAACAATGTTTTTCCATCCAGGATTTTACTCAAGATACAATGCTGATAACGGAACTGCTTGAAACCAGAAAATATGTCAAAATATGACGCTTTGTTACAGAATTGTAGAATGGTCTCAAACCATCTTAAGCCACTCTCACACATCACAGGATTGAGCAACGGACAGAATTGTCTAATCCAGGCGTCTTAAGTATCAAAACGTATTAAAATGTGTCAAAATGTTGTGATATCGGGTCAAAGGTCGCTGGACGAACGGACATGAAACGGACATGAAACGGACATGAAACGGACATGAGACGGACATGAAACGGACATGAAATGGACATGAACGGATAGCCAACGGACGGTAAGCAGACTAAACAGACTCAAACCGAACAAGAAACGTAGACATCAATCCGGCGGCATCCGTTCCAAATTCTGTGCATGTTCAAAACTTGTATGGACACAAACCGGACTGTCATTGTGTCAACGGACTTTGTTCGGTTTCTTTCGATTTCCTCCAATCCGGTGATGTGTGACAGCCGCTTTAAACTGAGCTTAGAATTGCGTGGTCCGATGGTTTAGCATTTCAGAAATATTTCTTACATCAAATATAAACATTATTAGATAAATATATTAGGTTGATTGTTATAATCTAACTCACTTTCGTTTGAAGTATCTTTATCATAAATGAATACCTTTCGAGATATTTGTAGTGAAAACATACTACATTATTATCGGTGGGAATTTTATGACTTAAAAATTGATACTTGTTGCTTCCTAGCCAGTCGCTCGGCATTATTAGGATAGGGCAAGGAGCAGTGGAATGAGGAAGACCAATCACCTGCGACTGAATTTTCCCCTGCTTAAACAACTAATGTACCAAAGAAAAACGTCAAAATTCTGACACTATAGACTTGAGCAAAAACAGGTACTATTGAATAGAATAATTCTTCTCTTCAATGCACAATACCGTTTAATGAGTGTAAAATTTCTTCTGATTTAATTCGTTGACGCAGCCAGGATCAGCGCGGGAGTCAAATGTTAGTGGTATTCTTTGTTGTAAGTGTTATCGATCACATTCATATGCTTACATTGAAATTTACAGGGAGATCAGAAATAGACAGAGTTGTGTCAAATGGCTGCACAACTTTTCTCTGATACAATTTTGAAATAGTTAAATTTGTTTCGAATGACAGTAAAAGTTAACTTTTAAAAAACCTACCTAAAATTACAGCAGGCAGTTATTCTTATAAACTCTGAATTGTGTTTGCGTTTTATATGGGTAAAGAAGTATCACATTTGATTTATATTAAAACAGTGTTGCACAATGACATGAAAGCTAAACTCTCAAGCAGAATGTGTCTGAGTGTCTTTGCTTGTTTTACATCCTAGCAACATCTCATGTCATATCAGGACGGGTACCGACTTGTGACAGTGCACACTCATGACGACTTTATAGTGCTGACCCACTGGAAAACCAGGTCGCCAGCACCATGACCTGATATCCCATTCAGCCACATTATCCTGACACTGAGCTAACCAGTCCTTGCCCTATCCTAATAATGCCGAGCAGCAGGCTAGGAAGTGAGAAGTATCAATTTTGATGTCATTGGTTTGACTCGACCAGGGTTCGAACCCACGACCCCTCGATCTACCAACACGGGAGACGGACGCTCTAACTCATTCGGCTATCCCGTCTGGTCCAGTCTGAGTGTCAGTAGACAATGACATTCAATGCACTTCGATACTTGTGACCTTTTTTGGTGAATACATTACTTGATTAAACAGGGGACATTTTAATCATGGACAATTGGCCTTCCTCATTCCACTGGTCCTTGCCCTATCCTACTAATACCGAATGGCAGGCTAGACCTGTGCAGCTTTAAGTTGACATTTCCAACTCACAAGAAATACTCCTCTGCTCGGCGCGTCGTTCCATTTTCCAGCTTCTCATCCCTGAAACATTAATCATGAATTTAACTTTAGCAAACTGGAGCATACTGTTTCATTTCCTCCGCATTTTCATGACCATCGATTCCGCTGGCATCTAGCTAACTCGCGAGTAGAATATATCATATTTTCTAAACCACAAATCCAAGTTAAATGAATTGAGAAACAGGGTGCTAAGTGATACAACCATTAGCACCAGTTGTGGTTTGTGTGTTTGTTGTTTTACGTGCTGAGTAACATCTAAAGTCATATTAAGACGGGCCACGACTTGTGACAGTGCGCACTCATGGCAACTTTATGATGCTGCCCTAATGGGAGACGAGGCTTCTGGCACCTTGCCCCGACATCTCACAGTCACAGTATCCTGCTACTTTGCTAACTAGTTCTGGTATATCCTATTAATGCTGAGTGCCAGGCTAGATAGCGACAAGTATCAATTTTATCAGTCAATCCTCCGCAGGGGAAGTCTGCACTCTATCGATTCGCGCACAGCCCTTGGTTACCAGTTGTGGTCTGAGTTTGGAGGTTGTTTTTTTGTGTTATTTTTTTTATAGCGTTTTTCTTGGTGGGGGGTATTTTCATTTGGTGTGGGGGTGGGGGTGGGTGGAGAGCGGGGTTCTTTCGTAACAAGCCAATGTTGGTGCCAAGTCAAATCTAAAACTGGACACTGTGCAAGCACCAACAATGGACTGTGGCCTACCTGAGGCAGGTGTCGGTGTTCCAGGCCTGGTCGCAGGTGGTCCAGGGTTGGGGCGCCTTCAGAGACTCGTACATGTACAGGAGGACTTGCGCCAGGGTCACGTGATCGGCCACCAACTTTATGCTCATGCGCAGCAGACACGCCACGCCCACACCTGCAAGTGTGAGCCCCCTTTCTCAATGTTCAGATGTAATTTTTAAAGCTGGAGAGTCTGATAAATGCATAAAATTTTCCTAGAGCAAAACACTTATATAGATTTGAACCTACATATTCAACTTAGATACTGGCGCTCTTGTTAAGTTTATGTTACTGCATAGAGGAACGCACTACATTAATGTAATATAAGCTGTTACTGCTGAAGCCTATAAGAGTAAAGTTTTTTGGGGGCATTCCAAAATTAATTTGGCATGATTACACTTCATATATATCTCCTAAGCTAATCATTTTTTTAAATTAAGTCAATCATCTTAAAAAATTACTTCACCGGAAAGTAGATTATTATGATCAACCTAATATATTTATCTCAGAAAATGGCAGAAAATGCCAAAACCATTGGACTGAGAAACTTTAAGTTCCGTGCTGATAGTCGCTACCACTATTTGAAAAGAAAATAGATTACTTGTTCGACGATTTCTCTTTCTCTTACAATTGCATACTCCAATGAAAGCAGATTTTCTGAAGGTAAATATTTTGAGATTTGTCTAGATCCAAATGCAGATGGTATAAGATGTGCTGCTGATTAGAATGGCGTAAATGCAATGCTAGATAAAAGATTAACATTGTACTTTATTATATATATATATTTTAGTTGGTATTCTACGTTCCAAACATAAGCTGAAATGAGCTGAAACTAACAGATTCCATAACTACACTCACTGCTTCAACATGAACCATGTGCTTCGCGCGGGTTTGTTTTGCTTCCCGAAATCCCACAATGCACCGTGCGGCTGGGATTACGAACTAGTCTATTGTAGGCAGCACTGGAGAGGTGCTCTGTGATTGGCTGATGGTAGGCACAGGAGGGACGAGGCGGGTGAAATTGAAAGACGGGGTGGGGTGTTGGTGGGTCTGTTCCGCGGTACAGCGACAAGTCTGACATATTCCGCACCAAATGTGACTGAGTGGGTGATTTTTGCTTACCTTTCAGTATCGGCGACTGGCGAGCCAAGAGCGGGGCAATGGTCTTCTGTGTCAGACCCCCGATCTTCAGTTGAACGAAGAGGACAGGCCCACAAAGGACCAAGCCACACACCACGTGGGGTATTATGAAGGCGCCTAAGTACAATAGACGCACATAATCATTATATGGTGTGAAGCCTATTGTAGTAGAGTGTTGCCCCACATGGCAACACTTATTTTTGCATATTTTGCACTGCAAATATCTTCTAATTTAATCATTTAAATTAAAATATATTTGAAATTAAGTCAGCTAGACCATAACCATCAAACTATATATCTGTCTAAAACGAAAATTAAAATAATCGGAGTATGGACCTTTAATTATATTCCAATTAAACATGTATAGTCCGGTCATGTAGCGCAATGTATTGCTTATTTATACATATAAATATATATAGTTATACAGTGAGTGTAGGTGGGGGCGGGGGGGGGGGGTAGAGGTGCGTGCACAGATGGGTGGACCCGCCCAACGAATCTGAAGATGAGTAGGATGGAAGTGTAGCTGAATAGATAGGTGCCTCCAGTCGATGACTGAAGGAGGAGTTAGGGTTGAGGAGCAGATGGAAGCTTCCTGCCTTATTATTCTCGTATAATGGCTTATGCAATATATATATATATATATCTATATATATATATTGCGCCAACAGCAAAGACAAATTGTATAAATCATTGGTTTGACTCGGGCTGGATTCGAGCTCGCAATCTTCGGCACGGGAAGTTTGCGCTCTACCAATTCGCCCACCGCGTCTGGTTAAGAGATATATTGACGTCCATAATGAGATTTATTCACGTCCCCATATGAAATTTCATATGCACATGTAGGCAGGAGTAGCCTGATTGCATCATGGAACCGAGATGGACTGATGGTTAAGATGACAGCACCGGAATGGCAGAAGTATGGGTTCCAGTCCCACTCTGGGCGAAATTCTTCTCTTCATTTGTAAACCCCCAACCCCAAAAACAAAAAACACCCCCAAAAAACATGTATTCAACCTGGCCATCTTTTCCGGCCAGGTAGTGATAGTGACCACTCAGAGGTGGCGCCGATGTGGCAGCAGGGGGAACTAAGCACGGAAGAAGCGCATATTAGGTATAGGTTATGAAATGGTTACATTTAGAAGGGAGGAACTCATGGTGGTAATGTCTTTGTTTATATACCTGTACTGGATTATACAGGATATACATGTATATGTATATTTATGTGACACATACATCACATCACCTAGCTGCCCATCTGTATATATATATGTATATACGTGTGTGTGTATATACATATATGTATATTACATGTACATCACATAGCTCATATATATATATATATTATACGTGAGGTGGGTGAGACTATAATCAAGCTGTGGCCAGTGCGGGCTTGGGTCGAGCAACCCACATTTGTAAATGCGGGCTGCTCGCCAAGACGAACCAGCATTGGCCATCAAACGTGGGGAAGGGTTCACTGCTGTAACTCTTTGCTAGGAGATGCGCCACGGCATCCTGCGCTACTCTCCTAGCAATGTAGAATGGTCGAGCGGTCAAGTTTGGACCCATCGGAGGGTGTTTTTGCATGCTCTGATGTTTTAGATGATATTTTGGATTTAATTGGGGAAATTCGAAACATTATTAACTCTAAAAGATGGGAGGGGAAGTATTTATTCATATCAGTGATGTTGGTGAACTTAGATTGTATTGGGAGGAACAGAACTAAAGTTGTGAGCTCTTAAAAAGTGATTGAAATGTTCCTTGCATTCCTTACTATCAACAGGTCCCTTAGTATATGAACCGCTATGGTCAACTCTATACCAATGATTCATTATTATCTCCAATATTAAGGGCCATCTGCCCAGCTGGCCGTGCGTAACCTACTCCCTCCTCCATGGGACTTGTACTTACCGTATTAACTTAAACATGAATAACAAGTAGTAATATCTCGGGTGTTTACAAGTGACAGCGGCGGCGGAGTACACCGGCTGCTTTATTTCGGAATAACATTAATTAATATACAGCTAAATGTGGCAGGGGTAGAGCCAATAAATCAAGAGAGTAATAAATACATATTTAATGCAGGAGGGGTAGAGCCCATACATATGTGGCACTCAGGCTGTCCGCCCTTAGCCCGGGTTTCATCTAATGGAGGCGGTCAACCGGCAGAGGGACGGAGAGGCGGCGGCAGCCCGTGGCAGGCCCAGGAAACCAACATGGAATCATATGGAAATCTTTCGGAAATAGAACTAAACGGTTAAATATATATATATATATATATGTAATGTATATATATATTTACAGATATCATATAGCTGCTCATACATGCACGATATATATATATAATCATTGGACCTGGGATTTTGATTATATATATATATATATATAATCAAAATCCTAGGTCCAATGATTCCTGGAATATGAAACCCTTATAACACACGTAATACCTTAGAACATACGTTAATGCTTATTTCTTTGTCCGTTTTCTTTTGAAGCACAGCTTTGCGCTGAAATGGCTGACAGTGAATTCCTACCTGAGTAGGTGAGGAGCCAGGTGGGGAAATGCAGCCACTGGAAGCCGATGAAGCCGAAGCTGACACAAGTAAGTTGAAGCCAGCCCCAGGGCGGGGTTCTGCCTGGGTGGTGGCGGGTCGCTACCCGGCCCACGCCCATCTCAACCTGAACACAGCGCGCAACATGACACACATTGTCTCATACTAGTCATAGCTGTCAACACCAACAACAATGAACCCAGTAGCCAACGATTCACAAAACTTTACAATTTCTCTGGGAAACCATAAATGCAGCCAAACTGTCAATCATTCATTACACCATCTTCAATTTATCAAATGTATCAATGATACTGATAAGCAAACACTTCAATTTAAAGAAACTGTAATTAGTGCTAAAAATGATACATTATTATCAATCATGATGAGTAGACATGCACAAAATAATTTAATTACACCTGAACGTAAGCATAAATATTTTCTTGTTTTTGTACGATCTTGTTAATGTTAATGGTGTTTTTCTTATTTTAGATTTTAGATATTTTTTAATTCTTTTTTCTTTTTAATTTAAAAATTTGTTTTATTATTATTATACTTTATTTTGTTAAAACAATTTTCTTCATCACCAACAGAACACATTAGTCTGGTATTTGGTGATTTGGTTATAATAGACCTATAAGTAGAATTCATTAATGTTTTGTTAACTTTGTTTGGTGATTTGCTTCGATTTGACAAACCAATCCTTAGACGCTTTACGGTAGCGTAAACACGTGGTTTTGTGGTCAGGTACACGCGTGGTTTTATCACTAATGTAAAATACACACTGGTCGTCGTGCCTGGGTTGTGGAGTGGATTATTTGACAAGCATTATTCATCCCATTTTCTGAACAGGTGGACCAATTGCCGTAAAGCAGTAAACTGATGAGAGGCAATTCGGCAAAACCTAGCTTCCTTGTGTAATATGCAATTTGCAGCTGACATCTCGGATGCAGCATGACAAGTTCATGCATATTCGTGATATATATATATATTATTTTTCGTGATCTATGTTAATGTCGTCACGACATAGTCGTGGTATAATCGATATGGGCCGAACTAGTTGCCAGACACACAATATTATACATCGTCACAGTCACATAAGCGGATCCCCGTAACAGATCAATAGTGTTCATATATGTGTATATAAGTGTAGTGGGCGAGCCTGCGGGCGAGCTTAGGCATGTGCAGGCAGGCCTATGATGCGTGACATGCACTTCTTTGAGGGTCTGCAACTGCGATATGTGCTGAGAAAGGACTAGTTCCTCCTTCCCTCAATAGGTGGTACCTTCTGGCATGTCTATTGGCTAGCCTAGGAGGGAAGGACGTTGGAGCACTGTGCTTGAGCCCGACGGACATGCCTTGGCCCTGTCACACTATGACGAAATGCGCCAGCGTAGGGACAACGTGAACATAAATTTAACACGTTGAAAATCTTGACGTAATATGCAAATATGTGGCCAATTTGGATGTCAATGCCACGTAGTGCATGTGAGCGTAATGTTGGTACAGCATCGTGCCAACGAGAGAGGTCAAAGGAATTATTTATTATGTAAACGTGAGGCTTGCGAAACCCCAGCGCGCGACGTCAGCCTAGTGCGACAGTAGCGGCTGCTTAGCATCGCTTAATGTTGTCACGTCCGACACAACCGTTTTCCCCGATGTGAGTCGACGTCCACCAACTGAGAGGCTGGCGTCAGTCCAATGTCGCCGGCGTGAGCCGCAAAGTCCTCCTCCCTGTGCGTCACTATGACATAAAGCAATGTTGATCTAACATAGCCAATGCAGGCCTCCCGCATGCCTAATGCCGGCGTAACATGAGTGTATCATCACCTGAACGTCAAAGCATCACGTCGAGCTACGTCAAAAGTTTTCAACATGTCCAAAACCTCGATGCGCGCTGACGTAACTCGATGTAACCTGACGTTACTCGACGTAAATCGACGTCAGTCTAACGTAAGCATGACGTAACTCGACGTACCTCAACATAATGACAAAACATCATCTACATCGGCTTATGTTACCTCCTTACGTCATAGTGTGACAGGCCTATTAGGCACGTCCGATGTTAAACTATATTTATTATTCATGTATTGCTTTATTTCCAATTATTCGGTTTTATATTCAATATATCACTTCAGACAGCTGTATGTTATTTCGGCTATTTAATAAAAGGTCAATTATAATCTACTGGTCACTTGTTTCCTTTTGTCACCAGAACCGTCTCATTTACAATCAGATCATTATATTACACCGTATGAACGGTTACATAAGTATATATATATATCATATATATATACATGTGAATAACATATGCAACGTATGCAGCTTTGTTCAAATACATGTATAGATATATATGATTATGAACAAAGCTTTGTTCAAATGTAAATAAAGCCACATAGTTCGATGAAAGCATCACCTTCCAAAATCAAATCAAATACCTAGATTTAGGAACAACAAAGTTACTTATTTATATGTGTATATTATATGTTTTTGTATGTGGATGCATATATGCATTGTTGTTATTGCATTCAAGGATTAAGCAGAAGCACTTTCAATCATGGTTACTTGGCCTTCCTCATTCCACTGTCTCATTCCCCATCCTATTAAAGCCCAGTGCCAGGATTAATAGCGACAATGTTAACTTTACGTAATTGGTTTGACTTGACCAGGTTCGATCATGAGTTATATATTATTTAGTATTCCATTCAACTACTTATTTGTATTCATCTTATTGCTCCAGCATGTGATGATACACATTATGTAACTGATTGTACAATTAATGCTTATCCACTACCGTTTTGTTAGGCTATAATCCTGTATCAAGATATCATAATCCCAACTACTGGATCACACTTCCTGTGTTGACAAGGTTCAACGCTGCCTAATTGTGATAATCCGCGTAGCAATTCATTTATAGTCAGCTTAATAGTGCAACTCAATTGAGATACCATGTCTCTGGCAGCATAATTTGGTCAGTTTTGCCGTGTCACTGACACATTCCTATTTTCTCTATGTTATTATGTAACCAATTGAGGTTCCGAAATGGCATTTGTTTAATGTTCTGGCATGATTCAACGTAGGATCGAACCCTTGAGCACCTCCAGCAGTGGAACCGGAAACTGACCTACTAGTCCCCTTCAGAGGGTTCATAAATTATAATGTGCTTTGTACATGTCTTTTTCTCGAGCAGACGGGCTGGCCAAATCGGTAAGAGCACAGGCTTCCTTAGATAAAGGATTCACCCTGTACTCGCAGTACACAGATGAATACCACCAGCCTTATATAAAAGCTGTCGAAAAAGCGGGGAAATGAAATGAGAGCCTAATTTCACAATCTAAGAAGCAACAATTATTCTTTTTATATGTCTTAATATTTCCCGCTACCTTTGAGTTGACAAATATAATAAAACATATAGTTTAATAGAATTTAAAGGTGAAATCGATGGCGTTCGATGGCTGCCATCTTGTCTCTTTGCATTCTCTTCCATTTCACCAACTCTGTGTCGATATAAGTAACCATTTGATACTGGAGGCAGGCATTCTACTTCTTGTTCCATACTAAAGCTATTTTCGCCCGTATTTAGACTATGTTGTCGTTCACCCGTGTCCCACAAATACAGGGTGAATCTTTTATCTAAGGCTTCCTGTGCAGAAGTCTAGGAGTTCCGATCCAAGCCGAGTCAAACCACTGACTTACAAAATTCATACTTGTCATAACTAGCATGGTGCTCGGCATTACTAGGATAAGGCAAGAACTTGTTAGCTGCAAGCATCCTGGTCTCCCAGTGGGGCAGCACCATAAAGTCACCGTAAGTGTGCACTTCCAAAGTGGGTAACCATTCTGATATGACTGCACATGTTGCCAGGACGTAAATCCCTAACAAAACAACAACAAAGCTTAGCTTCTTAATGTTACCCTGCCACGTCCTGATATGACCTTAGATGTTGCTAGGACGTAAAACAACAACAAACAAACAAACAATTGTTACCCTGATAAACACATAAGCCATGTTTAGCAGGAAATTGGCATCTTATCGAAAAACAAAAAGCAGCTGATTCCAAATATGTTATCATATTTGTCAATGGAGTGACTCTACCGGGATTAAAACCACTAACGTTTACGACGGGAAGCCTGCGCTCTACCGATTCGGTCACTGCATCCGGTTACATGATGGAGAGTGCCTTACTGTGGAATATAACACTGTACTATTGAACGCCTAGTGGCCTGAACCTCGGTTTCAAACTCATAAATAAAAAGCATCCCTCCTAGGGGAAACTTACCTAGTAACATATGCAATGAGGTGCAGATCGCAGTCCTTTCCGGTGCAAATTATCCCGCTTGTCGAAGCACGACCTACTGCACCACGTGTCCATGGAGTACTATCCTCAGGTTTGCTGTGTTAGTTCATTTTGACAATGTGTGTTAGCTGGTAACCAGCTCGACCTACATTCCATCTCCATGTGCAACACCTGTCGTCAGATCCATAACTCTGATGGCGCTCAGTGAGTCAGCATGATGCTGTCGTCTGCGTTTGGGGTGAAATGTCGTCTGCTGGCAACGAACTTCATTGAATTACGAAGCTTTCTCAAAATGTTTGTTGGCTTTGCATTAAATATTGCATTATGTGGGGCACGCCCATTTTAGTTCTACCGGTTATGAAGGTAAGTTCCACGTAGAAGCAACATTGGATCTATGTATATGTAATGGAATGCTTACTATATATATCATATATAATATGAAAAGAAAAATATATAAAATATAATACATACCATATATGTCCCAATATACGTGCACTGCGCGAGTGCAGACACATGGATGCGCGTCTATTCAAAGTTAAAGAATTTCAGGGAGTTGTTTTTGTCCTGCCTCTGAAATAAAGTGGGCTTGTCTTATTTTATGTGCATTCAGTCTAAATAAGATCGTAAATTTTTACTTGTTTTTGTTGTGCCTCTGAAATAAAGTGGGATTGTCTTATTTTATGTGTATTCATTCTCATTTTGATCGTAAATTTGTGGGTGCTTTCAATCTTGAAATGGGGGGTGTACTTCTATTGGATAGGGTGCTTCTATTGGGACATATCCGGTATATCAAATTTGCATATATGTAATATATAATGAGTACATATGTAGTACGTGATGGGTACATATATAGTATATAATGTGTAACTGTATAATGACAATGACCTTACATATACATACACAGGGTAGGTTCAACAACGATATAGTGCGTAGCTAAAGCCCCTGTCACACGTACCCGGACAAGCCCCGGATTTTTAGCCGGACCACCTCCGGACCAGTCACCCAGACTGTCCCGGACCGCCCTGGATAAAATCTCTATTTTGGTCGTTTTTGGCCTTGTGGTCACACGCACCCGGACGAGCCACGGACTACAAGCCCAGATCACCCCGGATGAGCCCCAGACTACCTGGATTAGCCCCGGACAACCCCCGGATGATAGCCTGAAATGCGGGACTCATCCTGGGGTAGTCCGTGAGTAATATGTGGTCATCCTTGGCTATCTGTGGCTATCCGTGTGTAATCCGGTGTGTTCGGGTCTTATCCGGGCAGTCCTTGAGTGGTCCGTGGCTACGTTGGGGCAAGTCCGGGCAAGTCTGGAGCTGGTCCAGGTTAAACCGTGGCTAAAACGTGGCTCATTCGGGGAGAAACAGCCCCGGACTGGCCCGGATGCAGCACGGACTACTCCCGGTCCAACCCCGGACTACCCGGACCACCCACGGATTACCCCCGGATCATCCCGGACGATTCCGGATCAAGCCCGGATCGCAAAATGCCCCGGACCGCCCCGGATGTTTTAAACATTTTATAGCATCCGAAGCTGACCCCGGACGA
This sequence comes from Branchipolynoe longqiensis, assembly GCA_030323885.1. Lineage (NCBI taxonomy): Eukaryota > Metazoa > Annelida > Polychaeta > Phyllodocida > Polynoidae > Branchipolynoe > Branchipolynoe longqiensis. The sequence goes on along the minus strand of CM059199.1, from coordinate 44,362,073 downwards.
GGCCAGACCAGTCATGGATCACCACAGATCACCACGGATCACCAAGGACTAGCCATGGATGAGCCACGGATCACCCCGGATCACCACAGACCATGCCGGATCATGGTCCGGGGCTCGTCCGGCCCCTGATCCGGGTAGGTGTGACTGGGGCTTTATCCAGGATCATGGTCACAGCAACCAGTGTAATGGGGATGATGAAAATGGGTAATATTGTGCCTAGAGCGGGATTCGAACCCGCATCTCTTGCATTCCGGATTAGTGTGCTAACCATACACCACCTAGGATCCCTGATTTCACCACATTACTCACACATACGTGTCTATGCGGCTAATTGCCTGAGAGGTCTTTGCAGACTACTACATATATACATGCAATGCGTATAGGTAGGTATACATTGTATACTATATATGTTATATTTGATATACCATTTTTGGCATAATCTATTGGCCTATGATATATTTTTTGTTGTTGAAGATTTATACTGCCTATCATGGATAATTCTGACTAGACTTGTTTTCACCATTAGACAGTGTGTCGATAGAAAGCCCGAGCCTACACTTTTACCAACCCAAGGTCGGCTTTGTTTGGCTTTGTGTTATCAAAAAGACCCTTTTGTCGTATAATTATTTCAAATTGAATGGGATAGTTATATTTTATTGTTGTTCTTGTTTACTCCAATAAATTGCTTACTGATTAATTTAAAAAAATTATTCTAAACCCTTGTTTATATGAGCCGAAGGCCCAAGTAACCCTCAAGAGGGGCAATGTATTAAAGTCCGCGCATAGCATGGCTTAATGTTTGCAATAGTCCATTCAATGAAAACAAAACCAGGTAATAATTCCCTGTGAAACATTGACAAACATAGGTAGGTAAGGCCTCCCGCACTGCTATCTCGAGACTGTAGTGTTAAATTCGCCCACCAAGTGGCGCCAGGGGGTTATCAGGGTATTTGGATATGTGTGTTATGACACAGACCCTCCCCCTATCTATATAGTTGTCATTTTCACTTTTCGGTGTGTCAGTACTAGTTTGTTATTCCGTGTGCCATGCATACCCATTGAATAATGCATAATCCGATGAAAGCTTATCATTTCGGCCCTAAAACAGTTACCAACCTTAACCAGAAGGGATGGCCGAATGAGGTAGAGTGTCCGCCTCCCGTGTTGGTAGATCGTGGGATCGTGGGTTGGAATCCTGGTTTAGTCAAACCAATGACTTAAAAATCGATACTTGTCGCTTCCTAGCCAGATGCTCGGCATTATTAGGATAGGGCAAGGAGCAGTGGAATGAGGAAGACCAGTCGTCTCCGACTGAAATTTCCCCTGCTTAATCAACTAATGTACCAACAACAACAAAAACAAAAACAAAAAAGATGCAACATTTTGACTTTCTATTCTGGTTACTTCAGTAAGCAGTTTTGCTGCAGGGAAGGAAAACTAAGTCAATCTAACACAACCTGCCATTACTGAAGCTAATGATTCCATTATTTCGATTTGCACACCGAAAGTCACCCCAAACACATATCCCCATGCCAATTTTTCAACCTGTAAGTTATTGTAAGCAAACCTAAATTAGGTTATAATCGTCATGGAGGGGGGGGGTGATGAAAATGGGAAATATGATACTTGGAGATCAGGATTCGAACCCACACTTCTCGTCATTCCTTAGCTAGCATGCTAAGCATTACATTACTCAGACCCCTTGATATAATCAGTTTCTCCACTAATAGTTGTTTGTCAAATGTGGATGGGGGGGGGGGGGGAGGGGCCCATGGGCAGGGGGGCGGACATGCAGGGAGAGAGCAGGCATGAGAGAGGGCGAAGTCAATGGGTCGTTCAGCACTTTCTCCACATCCACCTGTCTCTGCCGCTCCTTCTCTGATAGGTCAGTGCAGACTCCTACATAATGACACACGTCGTCCATTTATATACAGTAAAACCTCTTTATACGACTTTAATTGGTCGATTTAGGGAGGTGGTCGGTTTAGAGAGTTAGAATAATTGTACAATGGTATCGTATCGGAGATCGTTTGGGACCCAAATAAAGTGATCAGTATAGGGGAGTGGCCGATCTGTGGAGGTGGTCGGTTAGGGAGGTTTTACTGTATAACCCAAATTGGTAGAAAGACAAAACCATCGGATGTGGCAATTTAACCAAAATTGTGTTTATTTCCACATAATACAAGGACCACACACAAATTGTTTGCACATCTATCCCTTCCTGTGCCTGAACTCTCCAAGTCAGAACCCAACACTAGTCCACCTCTGGTACGCCGCTACCCTCATTCACTGCACATGCTATATGAGACCTGCAATGGATGGGACCAGTATAGTTTCCTCCCAACCTTATGTCAACGCTGAACATCAATAACCAATACTACGTCACACTTGACTGAATTCCCTAATTTGTCATCTTTATTTTTGTGGGTAAATATATTCTATTCCGTCAACATTCCTATTTGATTAGGAGACACGGTCTATTTGCACGACTTCATCGTACATATATGAGGACAGCTCTGTATTGCAATTATGTCTCATGAAATCTGAGGCAAAGATTTGTGTGGAATATGAATTTCAGCGAATTTCACATCGCGTGTTGAATTGAAACCCTTCAAAGTGAAGCAGTCGATATGGGACATGCGCAGTGGTGTTGGTTCAGGGCAAACAGACTGGTGATTAATTCAGTTGCTGTGTGCTGTGCGTCACATCTTTGTTATTGGTGGGTATATTTGATAGACACAAACAGGCTTTTACCCCCGAAAAATATCCTGACGCTTGCCCTTACTTAGATAATGCAATGAATGCTAAAGGCCCTGTCACACTATGACGTTTCTCACCGGCGCACCGGCAACGCGCAAAATATTTGCAACCCGTCGACACACGTCCAACTCTTCGGCGCTTTTGGAGAAAGTTTGACGGGGCACAGCATGTTAGTAGCATGCTATGAGCGCGCGGCCAACGCGGTTCGATGCACGGCAGAACAAAGTGTCAACGCCCCACCAGCGGGTTCCCAGCATGCCATCAGCGTGTTATCGGTGCATTGTTGGCGCGCTGCTGGCGCGCTGATGGCGTGGGGATGGCGTGTTGGTGTCGTGTTAGTAGCGTGTCAATGCATACATACCCGCCACCAACGCATCAGGACACGCCGGCAGCACGTCCACACCCGCCGCCAATGCGTCCAGATGCGCCGTTAACATGTCCAACGCGCCGAGAAATGCTGGAGCAATGCCAATGGCGCACCCACTACCCATCGATGGGACGTTGCCGACGCGGCAATGGAACGGTCGCATTTTGGCGAAAAAAAGGCCAATGTTAAGCGACGTTGATGAGTGTTCTGCCAGCGTTCCCCCGGTGCGCCGGCAACGTGTATCGACATGTTGGTAACGCATCCGTAATGCGCACTCCAACCTGTTGGAACGCGTCGCTGCGCGCCGACAGTTTTGTGCAAGCACAAAACGATCAGCGCGCCCCAACGCGCGCCGCCGGTAACGCGCCGTTAATGTACCAGATGTGTACCGACGTTTCGCCCAAAAAGGCAACATGTCGCCACGCGTCGAAGCGCGTTCGTGAGAAACGTTGTAGTGTGACAGGGCCTTAAGACCAGCTTATAGACAATGGTGACGTGGTATTTCAATAGGTAAGCACTATAAATGTTACCGCATAGATTTCTAGGTCAAGAACCCCTAGGATGTCATTAAATTTATTTTTTACCAGCAATGATAAAAATTCTGTTTATTTGTTGGTGTTTAACGTCCTTGCCACAGCTAAGGTCATATCAGGTGTTGTTACCAACTTGGTCGTCCCATGTGGTCTGATCCCATATCCTAAAGCTAGAAATGCAAAATGCAGATATGTCTAAAGAAGATAGGGATATATAGAAAACATCCTTCGGTGCGAGTGGCGGTTTGGCGCACCCGGTAGTAACGATGAGAACCGGTGGTGGCACCACCGTCGAAAAGCGGAGGCTACAAATGAAATATACAATAATTCCATTTGGCGCATTTATTCTTGCATAATTAATTATACATCATGCATATAGAAAAGTCCTCCGGTGCAACTGACACTGGTCTAAATCCAGTAGAGGTGAGGAGGCCGCAGGTGCCACCACCGGGACATTGTTGGATCATACAGAGTATAACAATAATGATAGTAATTCCCTTACATATCTTTATACTCGCATAATTCGCTATATATCACATATGATGCATAACATAATAATATATACTATAAATATATAATATAAAGTCGCCATGACGACGCAATGTCGCAAGGCTATACCCGTCTTGATATGACCTTAGATGGTGTTAGGATGTAAAGCTCCCACAAGCCACTAAGCGTTTTCCCATTACCGCCTTCTGTAGTGTTATTTCAATACGTGGCACAGGAGACCGACTGGTGGCAGTTAGTGGAACTAGAGTAAGAATAACAGATAAATGCTGCAGCACCATCCACAAGGTGGCGCCACGGTTGGCCTCAGTAGGCTTAAGCCTAAGGGCTCAGAAGGCAGGACAGCCCAAGCGCATACACAGCCATGGTTTAATTCAGTGTACTTAAAGCTCAACCTAGGGGTCTGGGGATAGTAAATCTACCACTGCACTTATGCATACATTTTAATAGACCAGACGGGGGGGTGGCCGAATGAGTTGAGTGTCCGCCTCCTGTTTTGGGAGATCAGGGGATCCGAACCCATGGCATTGTGGGTTTGAATGCTGGTTGAGTCAAACCAATGACTTAAAAATGTATACTTGTCGCTTCCTAGCCAGGTGCTCGGCATTATTAGGATAGGGCAAGGACTGGTGTGCTCAGTGTCAGGATAATGCAACTGAAGTCATGGTGCTGGCAGCCTGCTCTCCCAGTGGGGCATCACTATAAAGTCGCCATGAGTGCGCACTGTCACAAGTCGGTACCCGTCCTTGTGTGGCCTTAGATGTTGCTAGGACGTAAAACAACAACAAACAAACATACATTTTAGAACTATTATTCCATGTTTCAGTGCTGGTATGTACAGGTCTAACTCTAAAGGCCCTGTCACACATCACTGGATTGGGGTACCGGATAGAAAACGGACACTGTCTGGTGAAATAGGGCAATGTCTCCGGTTTGCTTCCTGCAGAGTCCGTTGATGGTGTTGCAGGAATTAGGTCAGTATATGTTTTTGGCGCGTCCATGATCAGTCCGGTACGTGTCCGTTTGGTGTTCGGTCTGTCCGTTTGATATTCAGTTGTCGTCCGGTTCTCATCTGTTGGCTATGCGTTAATGTACGTTCCTTGTCTGTTTAGCGTCCGTTTTGTCCGGCGGCCGTAGCAACATTTCAACACATTTCGGTACATTTTGATACTGAACACCACCAGACTAGGCAATTGTTTGTCCGGTTATGTCCGTTGCTCAATCCGGTAAGGTGTGACAGCCGCTTTAGGGACCATCCAAAGTTTTCGACATTTTCACGATCGTACAAAGGCTAAAACAGGTGGGGAGAGTTCTGTCAGTCAAGTACAGCTGTTATCGTTTAATACAATGTTGATAACATATTAAAGTTAATGATTAGCAACATCAAAACGAACACACTGAAAAAACAGCTGTATTATGATAGTGCTGCCACGTTGTGGGATGTTGTATGTTCTGTACTGCCATTAGTAGTTTAATGCGCGGTAGCAGGTGTGAGAGGAAATCTGCATTTGAAGAGTTCAGGCGCAAAAAAAAACCCACAAACAGCAATTCAAAAATTGAATTAAAATAAGTGAAATATCTCTAAAACCACACCACCTAGAAACAAATCGCATGGTACACATATAGAAAACATATTCAACGAATAGATTGTATTAAATATATATGGTTAGGGTTGTGCATTTCTATTAATTTTGAATGAAATAGACGTTTTGCACTGCCCGTATCGGCAAACTCAATGCACTGTCAGGTTGTTTACTGGTTGTTTTTTTTGTTGTAAAATATTTTATTCATCTGAATACTTATTTTGTCAGCGCCGGAGCACTGGTCTTCCAGCCCTTGGAGTGATCGCATTTGGTCTGTACAGAGTGGAAGTGGAATGCATTGCGTTGCGTGCAGCGCAACACATTCTGAACATAAAAGAAAGTGGTGGAGCAGCCTATTCTGCATAGTGTACAGCATAGGTAGTCAACATACTGCAAGGTATATGCATCAAGATAGAGTGTGCAATATTTACACTAGTGGTTAAATCATATGCTGTGTTTGTATATCAGTTAGATTTGGTTTTAATAACGGTTAGTCTTTTAATAGTGCCATGTTGTGCATGTATAGTGGTTTATATTGTGTGCATTGCTGGTTGAAGATGTAGTTATTCAGTGGTGGCAATGGGTCTCGAGTAGTGGTGGTGGGTTTCGAGTCATTGAGTTATAATAGTTGTTTGTCAAATGTGGATGGGGGGTGGGGGGGGAAGGGGCCCATGGGCAGGGGGGCGGACACGCAGGGAGAGAGCAGGCATGAGAGAGGGCGAAGTCAATGGGTCGTTCAGCAGGTCGTATTATATATGATATCGCCACAATGGCCGCACTTCCGTTTGATGACGTCATGGGAATACCCTGTATATTAATTCTGAGTCATTCCACTGTCCTTGTTATCAAATTGTTATGGAGCAATGAACAAACAAATATTGATGGGAAAAAATTAAGCTTTTGAAGGTTTGACTCCATTCTTTACCTCAATTTTGGATATGCGTTTACAGGGTTTTTGCGTCTGAACTCCTCACGTATTTGTGATACCAACACACTCAAATCAACCGACTTACTATCAACTTATCTACGTGCCTAACATACTCATATTGGTAGAATCAAATGCACGAGTGAAACTAACAGGACGAGGTGGCCGAGTGGTTAAGGCGATGGACTGCTAATCCATTGGGCTCTGCCCGCGTGGGTTCGAATCCCATCCTCGTCGGTAAGAGTTTAGTTTCCGACAACTTTAAAATGTGCATTTTGAATAAAGCTAAGGTTTTGCACTGCGCGTACCGTCAAACTCAAGGCATTGTCAATGGTCGCTAGCAATCTTCATACAGAAAATACAGGAAAAGTGATATATCTCTAAAAGCACACCACCTAGAAACAAATCGCTTTGTAGACTTGTAGAAAACATCTTTACGAAAAACATTATATTAAATGTATAAGGTTAGTGACGATGATGTTAGATTTTGACGCATGCGCATGAAACTGACCGGGCGTTGAAACTGACCGGGTGCTGAAACTGCGACACCGGGTCATCGGCAACCCGACAGGATGGCCGAATGAGTTGAGTGCCAGTCTCGCCTTTTGCAAGAATAGAGTCGTGGCTACGTAACCTAGTCCTAGTCCTAGTCCTAGTCCGACTCCTAGACCTAGTCCTAGCCTGATGCTCAGTAGGCATATTTCAAGGATCATAAGGCAGGGATTAGTGGAATGAGGAAGACCACTACTAATATTGTCCGCCATTGAAATTTACCCTGCTTAATCGACTCATCATCTAATGTAGAAAATAAAAAATAAATTAAATTAAGGCGGCAACAAATAGTTTCCCATTATTTAATCAGTACCTTAATACAAACATGAGGTTACCAATATAAAATGATAATTCACCCATCCCTGACAAACTCCCCTTTTCTTGTATCTCATTCTCCAGTGGTCACCCATACTCAAGCACATTCGATTAAATTGTGCTAATTTTATGGCATTGTGCCAGAAGTTGTACATTGCAAATAGCATGCATGGTCTATTTACAAACAAAAACCAAGAAGAAATGTCACCCTTCCTGCGGACAGCAGCACTGTGTCACTTCATATAGGTCTTAAAAGCAATTATACCTTTTATTTGTTAGCAAAAATAGTTGTGTGCTTTTAGAATGAAGTTGAAACATGTCTAGTCATGAAATTCAATTCAATTCTTTATTTCAGACTCAGGATTATGGTAGTTACATAATTTCGTCCATAGTAGGTAGATATAACAACTAATGTGAATAGGATATAAGTAATAGTATGAATACTAGCATACTAACCAATATCAAAATGTTGGTCTAAATACAGTAGTTTGTACCAATGCCTCCATATGGCAGACATAAATCTGAGATCACTCTCTTCTATCTTTACAAGTCCCTGTATTATAACATTTTCTGACTTGTCAAGTCTAGTAATAAATTTGAATATTAGATTCCTGGAAACAGCCTGGAAGGCTGGCACATCAATATTGGTAAACATCTGACTAGCACTGTGATACCTAGGTAAACAGAGTAATAACCTCATAATGTCATTATATGCTCCATTCAGTTTTCTAATGCTATACATTCTATAGGTCCACCAAATCTGGGCAGTATACAAGGGAGTACAGAAAGTTCTAAATAAATTTACCTTGACATCAACTGTACACATATGAAATTTCCTGATGAGCATATTTCCATGAGCATATAACTTGCGACACTGTCTATTAATATCCCTGTCATCTCTAAAGTCAACAGTCATAAAGTGTCCTAAGTACATGACTTCAGTAGAGATTGACAGGGGAGCACCAGTTAACATAAAATCAGGAAATACAGTATCCTTGTCATATTTTGATCGAATGATCATTACCATACTTTTAATAGCATTGTATTTGGTATGAGCTTCTATGCCATATTCTCTTGCCAGCTCTTGCATTTAAACCAACTAGTTACTTGGACAATTGATTATTGTACTCCTGTTCACCTAACATGAAGCGCTGTCTCTGTCCAGCTTTCCACATACATAAAATATTGATCCCCTACCCAGAGTAGGGATGAATAGACTAGATCACCGTTCCGACTGCGCATGCGCTGAAAACGGCGTTGGCAGCAAAGCAGTACAGCCATTGAGTTTGCCAGTATGCGTAGGGCAAAACTTCGATTTTATTCAAAATTAATAAAAATACATAACAATTTGGCCCAGACATGGACAGAAGGATGAAATATAATAATATATTATGAATATGTTTAAGACACAACTCTCCATAATTAAGCATTTTGAGCTAATAAACATACAATTTCAGTCACTTTACAGGCTGATGTTTACATCACCATTGATTAGACATAAGCAATTCTTGTTCTAAATATTAAAATGTCAAATGTGTGAACAAAAACTTGTTTCAAAGAAATATATAACCAATATCTGATTAACCCTACTCATTTTCTATTTCTACATATGTCATTAACCATAGGATATAATAAAAACATGAATAAAATAAGTAAACCTGACTCTGGCTATGGCTCTAACACTAGTCTGAGTGCCGAGATTTGTCTAAATCCTAATGCACATGGCATAAGATGTGCTGATTATATTGATGTAAATGCAATGCTGGATACAAGATTAATAACTTAATTTATTATATATTGTTTTAGTTAGTGTTCTATGTTTCAAACAAGAGCTGAGATGAGCTGAAACTAGCACATTTCAAAACTGCACCCAGTGTATTAGCATGTGCCATGTGCTTCGCATGGGTTTGTTTTGCTTTGAGGCATCCCACAATGCACCACACTGCTGGAACAGCGATGTAGTCTATTGAATTGCATTTATGCCTATCCAAGAATAAAATCCTTCAAATAGGAATTGACAATATGCAGTGTTTTATCTATATTAGTGTACGTTTTGAGAAATTGGGAGAGAATGCAAAACAACAAAAAGAGACAAACAAATCCCACAAGAGCACAGCCATAGAAAGCTCAGTCCTGCCACATGATAAGGGTTACTCGTATCCGATACCGATTTTGGTTTATTTTCAGTGATACGGCCATACTCCATTTTGATACAGATTTTTAGTTTCTGGAAATACAAAATATGTAACCACAGCCACAGTGATGAACGTTGTATGTAAACGTAATGTAGTTTGTTGTGTATGTTTGAGTAATTAAATTATGTAATTGTATTCACATGTTTTGGTATGGTGTGCGGGACATATGTATATGAATTATTGTGTGGAACAGATTCATACAGGATTTTAGGTGAAAAATACAGATAGCCATCCAAAGAAATGTAACAAGTCTGAAAGCTCTCGAGTCAGTATATTGAACTACATGATTTCATAAACGTGTCGCTCAAAGACAGCAGCAGTCTATGATGAACAACCATTTGACCTATATGTTTAATAACTTAGATTGCAAATTTATATAGTTATGTCCATAACCCAGCTTCCAGATATTTTTGCTAGGGGGTTGTTCAGCAGCCCTGCCACAGGAGCAGGGCTGTAGGAGTAAACTACTTGACACCTAACAGCTTAATATAATCAGTGACTTTGAAAAGAAATGGTATTGTCCATACAGGTGTGAGTGTCTGTACTTAGTCTTAGAACTATCGGGTAGTTGGGAAATTCACTCTTGTAAGAAAATGCGCTGGAGACCAGCAACAAAAAGGTTTACAGTGACACTGTCAAAATGTCGAACATTCCAACTACTAGTCTCACGACACGACGTATATGTCAGTGACTGACACTACTAGGGTGTAATCGATTAATCAACTCGGGTCACCCGAGTCACTTTTTGGTGCATGCGCACATCCTACATACTCGGGTCGAATAATCGAACACGCTTCTCCACTCTCGGGGTGGAAAAAATGGTGGCTTAATCCAAAAGATTTTTCTTTTTTTAATAACTGATATAACTACAGCAAAATAGGATTTAAATTATTTTATGATGGCATAGTTTAGTGATTATTCCATTTCATTAATCTATGTTAGTACCCCAAAAAAACATGTATGACTGGTACCAGTGGCTGTTATCCTACAGGACGGTACCAGTGCAAATGTGATATCATCGCTCCTATCCATCCCTAGCCAAGAGGTGGGTTACTGGGGGTCGGGTCGTTTTGCACACGGCATGTGTATTTGTCAACTCTACTCGCGGTGTTCTATTTGAAATTCTGGCGACTTGGGTGACCCGAGTCGCCCAGTGTTGCAGTTTCCATGGCACACCAGTTTGCGAGGGACACATACATTCAAATGTATTGTCAATGGCCGTTAGCAAATCTTCATACAGAAAAAGTCAAATATCTCTCAAATTACACCACCTAGAAGCAACCCACTTGGAACACATATAGAAAACATATTCAATGAATAGATTATATTAAATTTATATGGTTAGGCTTCTGCACTTCTAATAATTTTGAATAAAATTGATGTTTTGCACTGCGTGTACCATCAAACTCAAGGCATTGTCAATGGTCGTGAGCAATCTTCATACAGAAAATACAGAAAAAGTTAAATATCTCTAAAACCACACCACCTAGAAACAAATCGCTTGGTACACATATAGAAAACATCTTTACCAAAAGCATTATATTAAATTTATAAGGTTAGTTACGATGCTGTTTGACTTTGACGCATGCACAGAAGCGATGTGTCCCTCACAAACTGGTGTGCCGCGGAAACTGAAACAGCGGGTCGTGTTAATCGATTACAGGCCTAGTGACAGTGAGCCTACCCAATCAAATTGACACACACCATCCTGTCATACATGTTGTTATTTTCCTAAGGCTAAGTCACGCTGTTCTTTCATGCAAGTCTATTTAGAGAAATCAATTATGATCTCACAGGTGAAACTCGCTTCTGATTAACCGCACAGCTACACTCACACGACAACCAAACCTGAACATTATTTTGGTACGGCGGAAGCCACTGAATATTTAGTAAACAAACATCCCCAGGTAACCGATTGCAGGTAGACAGGTGAATCCGCGGTGAGTCATCGTCTAAAAATAGAACAAGGGTAAACCCTCGGCGAAGCCCGGTGCTGATTGGACCGCCCTGACCTCGTGACCTAGCTACCTGCGTCGGTCATCCATGCCAAGAGTGCTTCGATTATTACTCTATAACATAAGTTGTCATAAATAGTGGACGGGTGCACAATGCTTGCTGTCTTCCGATATGCAACAAAACAGAGGCCGTACATTTTACTCTTTTGATTTAAAGTTTGAATTGTGAGTCCTAAACGATCAAATGAACAACAAAAACACAGTGCATAATAAACATCGAAGCTTTGTAGAACGCCATGCAATTTCAGTCATTGACATTGTGATTGTAATTCACTAATTGTTTTCAAACTAAATTATCCTGTTATTTAACATGTGTTACATATGCCAGCGAAAGTTGTAATTCCGATATGCGCACGGTAAACTATTCCGTGCATTTCAGCATAGATGTAATACACAAATTTAAGAACCAGCTTTAACCAACATATGGACCGAGTGGCATGTTTCGGTGCAAATTTAAAGCTAAAATGCTTCGAGACTATCTATTCTATAGCCTGGGCCGATGTGCACACAAACGCCACACATGTACAGGAGTTTCCAATTAGGGTTTTTTGTTTTTATATAAGTCAGTTTATGTGTGGGGAGGTGGGAGGGGTGGGACCTAGGTATTAAGGTAACGGCACGTCCAGTAAGCATACATTCCTAGGCGGGAGCCCAATGGCGTGTGCTAGACACACACACACACGCACCACACACCACACACGCACCACACGCGCCACACACACACACACACACACACACAGTCACCTGACTGACTCACTTAGTGCTACCCATCATCCACACACACACACACACAGCGTTACCTGTGCGACACATCGACAGTGACTTCCCCTCCGCTACCAGCCACACACACTCCAGCGCCCACCGCCCCGTCAAATAACCATGGACTTACCCGCCGTCACTTTCCTCGACTATTGGATTCTCATTTGCATATTCTTCCCAGGTAAGCGTGTCCAGTTCACAGTTCACAGTGTGTGTGGTATTCTCTCACCACAGTGGAAGGAAGCACTGCCACTGGCTAGTTAGTCCCCAGCAGAACATGATGGGATAGAACCGAAGTGATGGCCTACCTGTATGCGACCATCGCCACAGTCGGCATGGCCTAGTTATATATATACACACATCTACCTACATATGTAGAACTCCCCAAAACAGCATCGATACACACATAATCTGGCTGCTTTTAATCGGACTACCCACGTTTAAAGTGGGATCATGGCTAATCGCACGGACGACATCACAGGTGAGCGGATGGGGGGGGGGGGGGGGGGATGCGGACTGGGTTCGGTTTAAACCCGGTTAGGCGTCAGGGTGTCGCACTAATAACAATTTTGTGTGCGTCTGACAGCTGACACCACGCAGGCCAGGATGACGAGCTATTACGTCAGCTTATTGCACTTAATCGTACGATGGAATTCCTGTAGCTTCTTTATTATTTAAAGATATTACAACTCTGTGTATATTACACATATTTATATTTTTCCTTTGTTATTATTTATTTCCTTAATTTTTCTTATTTGACTCGGCAATGAACTATCTATCGAAAACCCATCATGCAGTTTCTAATTAGGTCATTTATAAAATTGAAGGTGTAGGAAGCCTATATCATATATAAATATAATAGTACGGTTATGATGTTGACGATTATACTCCTGAAATGCAATCCATATTGGGAATTAGTTTGTTTGTTTGTTGTTGTTTTACGTCCTAGCAACATCTAAGATCTTACCCGGACGGGGATAAGGAATTGTGTATCTGCATATATACATATATACATATATATATATATATATAAACACATATATATTTACATGTATGTACATATACACATCTATGTATGTATATATATATATATGTAAATATATACATATGTATATATATAGATGTAATATATGAAGAGTTCATGCGCAAAACTCCTAAATGCAGATCCAAAAATTGAGCTAAACTTTGGAGTCAAAGGGTTCTTTTCTATATTCTTGTGTTTTGGTCCATGCTCCATAACCTTTTCATCACAAGTAAAGTGGAATTAGTGAGGATTAAAATTACCTTCATGTATTAATCTTTTATTTTGATTAACTTTGGGGATTGACTGTTTATGGGGTTCTGCGCCTGAACTCTTCATATATATATATATATATATATATATATATATATATATATATATCTATATGAGCCTGTCTTAAAAGGTGCTAGCTCTTCGTTTTTTTGTCCCTAGTAACGATTGACACAAAACAGCACATAAACGGTTACACTGAAAACACAAGGACATTTGCTTCAAATCAATATGTATTCTATTTGGATTATGAAACACCATGTAAAAAACAAATCAGTTTATCCTGACCAAATGCATAAGTAGATAGTGTGTTGATCGTTACTATGGACAAAGTTTTGTCCCATATTGCTTAGCACCTTTTGAGACAGTCTCATATATATATATATATATATATATATATATATGGCAGTGGATACGGAGATGTAACCACGCTCCTTGATGTCGATCCGGCTGGAGATCAGTTAATTACGCATGTATTCTATGATTATTAATCCTGACTCCCCGAACACTACCTGTAGAGATGTGATTCTGGCAGCGTGCCTATATCCCCAAGCGTTTCACAATCAAATTATCCCCTCACTGACCTCAGAGAGCTAGTTGTTCCCAAGGGATAAATTTATTTAGAATATTATTAGCCCGAGGTCAATATCAGAGTGAACTGCAATGACAACCGCTAGTCCACGATGGCATTAGTTTAAAGTAACAGAGTGCGATGGTTTTAGAGTTTCTGACATTTTCTGAGATACACTGATGCATACATTATGTCGATCATTATTACATACCTTATTTTAGCTTGAACTCAGTTTTATTTTAAATGGCTAACTTTTGGGATATTTGAAGTGCAATCATACACAATTAATTTTGGCAAGCATTCTTTAGTACAGCTTCTATTACCATGCCTCAATATTCCCTTTTGTGGGGTGACAACTGTTTAATAATAAGTGCATATCTAAGGTAGATATGCACCGACTTATGGACATCACTCTCACAGCAGAGAGCTAAATGGAGAGCAGCAGTCAAGTAAGACCGACTCATGGACATCACTCTCACAGCAGAGAGCTAAATGGAGAGCGACAGTCAAGTAATGAAAGCAGTCTTTGTCGCATCGCGACCGACAGCATGAGGATGATGAAGTTAGATATCGGTATAATCAAATGTATGTATGTAGATATATGTAGAATCAAATTTAGATAATTGTTTTGGTTTTGAAATGTTGATGTTTTCATCGGATTTTGTAGCTTTAATAAAAACAAACAAAGAACAACAAAAACACCACGACATGCACGTGCCTAACACTAAATTACTATTACCACACTCTTCTCGTTGTTCAGTTGTGAGTTTGAGAGTTTAAATTAATTTGTTAGTGCATAACTGTCTGAACACCTTGTTTAATGCAGTGCATGCTGTCATGAAATAACTATATTTTGCGATTGTATTCATGCCTTTGGTTTTGGCAGTAAGATCATAGACCCCTTGGCCCTTACCCTAGATCCGCGCCCTCGGGCCTTACCCTTTGGCCTGTCCTTCGGGCCTCAATCTTCCCCTCGATCCTTCCCTCAGACCTCGCTGTCCAGAAGAGATAACACTGGTTGCCGACTGGTCGGTGATTGGTCGGAGACCGGTTGCAAACATTGAAAATGGTCGGCGAGTTCCACATGACTGCATGGTCTTACCACACGTTAGGTTTCTGGTGCAGCCACTGCAATCTCCTTGCAACCAAAATGGTGGCCCGGAGGTCGACAAGTGATCAGCGACCGGTCACTAAGCAGTCAGCAACCGATCACTGACCATTGTTTTTCCCGCCTTTTTCTTTTTTTTTGGTCGCAAGGAGGTCGCCGGCTTTTGGCGCAAAGTGGTTACAAAGTGGTCGCAAGTTGTTGCAACCCTTAGTGTGACTGATTTGTTCAAATACCTCAGCTAATGGCTTATATCCATTTGAAACCTCAATTGAGACTATTAAGTATGTCTGGACCAAGCTAATATCATGTTTCTCGATTATATTTCTAGTGCATTATTGCAATTCTTATATGTCTGGCGGAAAATAGTACATCTATCCATACCTAGTTTGGCGAGCGGCATGAGTAGCATAGGACGAGTATCAATAGATTGGGGAAGACCAATTGTCTGTGATTGAAATTTGTCCCTGCTTAATTAAAAGATTTAATTGAAGAATTGTATATGTTGTGCAATGTAAACTGAATCTGAAACTAGCATTAATTATTTACAAGCAACATAGATATCTTGTCTGGACAGCACCTATGAGTCATGCATTGCATGTATAAATATACAGCTATATATATATATATATATATATATATATATGGACACCTGTATGTGCACACAGGATCAATTGGAACGCACGGAGCTTCGGCACAGGAGCAGTGAATACAGAGCACAAATACATCAATCTGAACTGGCCGTCATGGCTGAGTGCATCGGCCAAGCTTTTGTAGTTACGTACATACATTTACGTTACTGAGAAGATTAAGCATAGCCACATAACAGCAGAAAGTGGGGTATTGGACACAGGCTAACCATCTGATTTTCGCTAGTGACAGGGTCAAGCATTTCACTTTTCCCACCTTCTCCTCTACCCCATCCAGCTCCTCCGCCCCCACCACCTCCTCCAGGTTTTCCACATCCTGCACATCCACCACCTCCACCACCACCACCACCTCCACCACCTCCTCCACCTTCTCCAGATCCTGGACATCCACCACCTCCTCCACCTCCTCCACCTTTCCACATCCTGCACATCCATCACCTCCTCCACCTTCTCCACCTCCTCCACCTCCTGCACATCCTGCACATCCTGCTCATCGACCACGTCCACCACCACCTCCACCACCACCTCCACCACCACCACCTCCACCACCTCCTCCACCACCACCTCCATCACCACCTTCACATCCTGCACATCCACCACCTCCTCCACCTTTTCCACATCCTGCACATCCACCACCACCACCACCACCACCTCCACCACCACCTCCACCACCGCCACCTCCACCACCTCCTCCACCACCACCTCCACCACCACCACCTCCAGCGCCACCACCTCCACCACCACCTCCACCACCACCTCCATCACCACCTCCACCTCCAGCACCTCACCACCTCCACCACCTTCAGATCCTGCACATCCACCACCACCACCTCACCACAACCACCCCACCTCCACCACCACCACACCACCACCTCCACCACCACCACCTCACCTCCACCTCCCACCTTCTACACCTACCACATACCACCTCCACCACCACTGCCACCACACTCCACCACCACCTCCACCACCTCCACCCACCTCAACACCACTTCACCACCACCACCACCACCTTACCACACCTCCACCCCCACCACCACCACCTCCACCACCCTCCACCACCACCACCTCCACCACCTCCACCACCACCACCTCCCACCACCACCACCTCCACCTCCTCCACCACCTCCACCTCCACCACCACCACCACCACCACCAACATCTCACCACCACCACCACCTCCACCACCATCTCCACCACCTTCACCTCCACCACCACCACTGCCACCACCACCTCCTCCACCACCACTACTACCACCACCTCCACCACCACTTCCACCACCACCACCTCCGCCACCACCACCTCCACCACCACCACCACCACCACCTCCACCCACCACCACCTCCACACCACCTCCACACCACCACCACCTCCACCACCACCACCTCCACCACCACCTCTACCACCACCACCTCTTCCACCTCTTCCACCTTTTCCACCTGTTCCATCTCCACCACCTCCTCCACCTCCAGGCCCTACAACTCCTCCATCTCCTCCACTCCTCACCCCCTCCACCACCTCCACAACATCCACCCCCACCAATCACACCTCTCCAACCTCCTCCATTTCTTCCCCTTCCTTCACCTCCTCCACAGTTAATTTGTTGTTGTTTAGCATCCTAACAACATCTAAGACCATATCAGGACGTGCTTCTCTACATCTTCCTTCATAACCTCAACTTCCTCTTCCACCTCTTCCACCTCATCCACCACCTTCTCTTCCACCTCCACCTCCACCTCATCTACCCCTCCACCTCTTTTTTTTACATCCTCCCCCACCTTCTCTACATCCCCATTCTTATTCTCCACATCCTCCTCTACCTCTTCTACGTATTTCTCCACCTCCTCCAACTCCTTCTCCACCTCCTCCACTTCCTCCATCTCCTGTACCATCTTCACCACCTCCTCCACCTTCTGCACCATCTGCACCTCCTCTACCACCCCCTCCACCACCCCCTTCCCCCATCTCCACCACAACATCAGCACCTACTTTGATTCCCCTGACAGCCTGAACACCTCCACCACCACCACCTCCAGTGGTGGTGGTGGCCCTGAGGTATGCGTCACACTCACCGGCTAGTAAATATTCTGCCTTATGGGGAGAACAGGTCACTTAACCACTGGTGATTTGGCTGTGGTCTGCTATAAATAAATTATAACCCCCTACGCTAAGACTTCCCAACAACATCCGGGGTGAGTGTGTTAGGAGAGTGGTGCAGCATTCACGCATATCTGGCCTCATAATACAAGTACCATACGGGATGGCGGAATGAGTTGAGTTTCCGTCTCCGTGTTGGTATATCGTGGAAGTTGAACCCATGGGTTAGATTTTTGTTTGCTTTTTTGTTGTTTTACGTCCTAGCAACATCTACAGTTATATCAGGACGGGTACCGATTTGTGACAGTGCGCACTCATGGCGACTTTATAGTGCTGTCCCACTGGGAAACCAGGCCGTCGGCACCATGACCTGGTATCTCACTCAGTCCATTATCCTGACACTTTTTTTTTTTTTTTTTTTGTGACAAGTTTTTTATTCTGCCCATAACGTATAAGCTCCCGTGAGGGTGCTTGTTTTCAACGCTGGACAGCTGTGGACACTGAGCACACCAGTCCTTGCCCTGTCCTAATAATGCTGAGTGCCTGGCTAGGAAGCGACAAGTAAACATTTTTAAGTCGTTGGTTTGACTCGACCAGGGTTCGAACCCACGACCCCATGATCTACCAGCACGGAAGCCAGACACTCAAACTCATTCGGCCATCCCGTCTGGTCCCATGGGTTAGAACCCTGGGTGAGTCAAACCAATGACATAAAAATTTATATGTGTCACTTCCTAGGCAGCAACTGGGCATTATTAGAATAGGGCAAGGACTGGTTGGCTCAGTGTCAGGATAATGTGGCTGAGTGGGATATCAGGTCATAGTGCTGGTGGACTGGTCTCCCAGTGAGGCAGCACTAAAAGGTTGCCATGAGTGTGCATTGTCACAGGTTGGTACCCATCCTTATATGACCTGGGATGTTGCCAGGACGTAAAACTCCAACAACCAACCAACACAACACAAGTAAGCGAGGATATCCCAAGCGAATTCTAATACTTCTTCCACAGCCTTCAGTCCTTAGGACTGTTTTTCTATTTTTCATTGATGGGTGTTAGTGTCAGACTTTCAAATATTTGTTCTTTAAAACAAAAAGAAGAAATATCTTATTCTAAACTCAATTGTGGGCAACTATGTTTCCTCATTACCATTTTCCTTGCTCTATTCAAGTAAAACATCGAATTATTTGTAAGACAAATTACTTTTTTTTACAATTTAGTGTAGTAGGTATCATTGTTCAAATCTATATGGGTCACTCTCCTGAAAACTGGCCAAAAGTGTCACATGGAGAGTTAAAATCTAATATTTGATTTTTAAATTTGTTTGGGTGCAAATGAAAGCTGGAAATCTCCCCTTTACATCTATGTGAAATATAAATTGATGAGATAAAAAATAAAGGTGTAGTCCATGATTAAGCTATGCCTTATGGCAGTATAACATGTGTTGCTCAGATGTAACACTTGTTTAGGACACCACACAATCTGCTTAATAACAATCTAAGCTGAATTAAATAATTTCATACTTAGAAGCATATTAATCATGGCATAATATACATAAATATGTAGTGCTTATATTGATTAAAAAAACGAAGTAATTCCCAGCCATGCTTTATTCACTGAATAATTAGTGTACAATATTTGTGTGGCATTCAGACACCACTGGGTACCTCTGTGATGGAAATTTGTAATGTTATTTCTGAAGATATCAAATAATTCTTTTTTTAATTTAAGCATACATACATGTTAATACATATTTCCTTTTTGATTTGGGAACTCTTTTGTTTGATATATCAGTGCAATACATGATGTTAGTAATGATTCAACCATGTCCCATATGTCATGTTCCAAATGGCTGACTGTAAAATGGGGCTTTTTGGTACAAAGACACTTAATAACTAAAAGGCCCAAAGTTGCACACAGTTTATTTTATTTCCCTTATTTCTTACATCAAATCTGAACATGAATATGAAAAGTATAAGGACAAAATAACTAGGAAGTTTTTTTATTGATGTTTTAAAATCTCACCCCATGCTGACTAGTTTTCAATATAACGCACTGTTTCATATGTCACTATATTTCTATTATCACATACTGTTATGTGTATGTAATTATAGCCTTTTGATCTTTTGTCAAAATTACCTTTTTATCTTCTTGCAATTATTATAATTGTGTATCAATCAGTTCACCAATGCTTATTACCCTGATGTCATACATTCATGTGTAGTTTTCATGGCCTTGCATGAACACATTTCTAATATACATAGCATGCTGGACATCTTTGGGAAAGAAAGGCCTAAACAACTCTTAGATCTCATGAAACCAGCTGGGCTGGGCACAATCTGTCCACTCGATTGGCCACCAGACCTCCACAATCTCTCCCCCAGTCACTTATTGCAGAGTTGGCAATGTGCACAATTTGTCCACCCACTCACCCTACCAAAACATGATATTTTTCTTTAGGGCTGGCCCTGAGAACTGCTGCCAGCATTCAATATAACTGTTGTTACATACACTACCTGTCCATGCCATTCCTTACCGCATATTGCTAGGCAGTTAAACTTTGCCATTTTAATTTCAGTGTTCCCGACGACGAGTGCTCAGACTGTTGGAGGTAAGCTATTTAATTTTAATTTAGTTGGCGAAGTTGAATTATTCTTCACCTTATTTCAATTTCAGCAGTTTGTCTCTTATGCTAATGAATAATGTATGCTTGATCCACATGGACAACTGACCTACACCTAATCATATGAGACCCAGGCATCGAAGTTAACTTGTCATATTTGATTGCTGGGGCTTTGCGTCCTAGCAACATTTTTCTGACAGGTACCGACTTGTAACACTGCGAGCTCAATGAACCTTTTATAGTGCTTCCCCACTAGGAAACCAGGCTATCAGAACGATGGCCCATTATCCCACTCAGTCACATTATCATGATACCGAGCAAAGTAATCCTTGCCTTATCCTAGTAATGTTGAGCATTATAACTTTTACTATGCTGAGCATTATAAACTGACAAGAATAACGTTGGTTATTCATTGATTTGACTTGGTCAGCTTTTTAATCCCCAATCTTCTGCAATGGAAGTTAGCACACTTAGTCATAGTATTACTGATTATATGTTCCACCGCGTCTATGGTCTAAACGCTCAGGCGTTGGTCGCCTGTTCTTTTTTTGTGCAGGTTTTTTGGGGAAACATTTGTATTCATTTGAATACATTCTTTCTTCAGTGCTGAGGACCTGGTCTTCCGGCCATGCTTAACTTCAGTTCTTTACAGTATGTGATTTACTAATTGCAAGAACAAAAGAAGACAAGATAATATAATAGTGTCTTTTGATTCAGTTGTCTAAATACCTGGTTGTCTAAATACCTCTCCATGTAAGGTCATAATTTTGAAAAGAATTACTGATATAAATATCAACTTGTGTGTACATTGATCATGTGGAAATAAATAGTTTATTATTATTATATGATATTATTATTATTATTATAATAGCAGGAAAGGGCTACTATCTAAGTGGTTGTGGTGTATCTAGACGGGCTCAGCATTCGACGTGTTATTTAGTATGTAGGTGGTCTTTTAGGTGGTTTTCTATAAAGGGTTCTGTGGCTAAAGTTTGGGTTTAGCTAAAATGACAATTTAGCTAACTATCTGGTTGTGATGTATTTAACTTGGACCGGGCATTCAATGCACGCAGTAGTATAGATAACAGATTCACCCGGTACTTGTGTAGTACACGGGTGAAGGACAACATAGTCTAAATACGGGTGAAAATAGCTTTAGTATGGGACATGAACTAGAAACTGTGGTTCCAGGATCAAATGGCTACATATATTGGCACATAGTTGGTGAAATGGGAGAGAATGCAAAAAGACAAGATGGCGGCCACAGAACGCCATCGATTTCACTTTTAAATCTTATTAAACCAGATGTTTTATTATATTTTTCAACTCAAAGGTATCGGGTAAATATGAAGACATCTACAAAGAATAAATGTTGCTTCTTAGATTGTGAAATTAGGCTCTCATTTCATTAACTCGCTTTTTGACCGTTTTTATATAGGGTTGGTATTCACCCCTGTACTGCGAGTACCGGGTGAATCCTTTATCTAGCAGTAGTACAGATGGGACATTTTGGGTGGATTTCTGTGGAAGGGTTGTGTGGATGCATACACTTTGGGTGTAGGTAAACTATTATGGGATGGCTGGATGGATTTGCTTGGCAAGTAGGTGTAGGATTGATGTGTCCAGGCTTAATGGTGCAGGGTTGCGTATTAATAGGGGCTGGACTTGTAGTAGGTAAAATATTCACCCCATACTTCAAGTACAGGGGTGAAGACCAGCCTTATATAAAAACGGTCGAAAAATCGGGCTAATGAAATGAGTCTTTATGAGAGCCTAATTTAACAATCTAAGCAATAACATTTATTCTTTGTATATGTCTTCATTTTTACCCGCTACTTTTGAGTTGGAAAATATAATAAAACATATACTTTAATGCAATTTAAAAGTGAAATCGACGGCGTTCTCTTGCCGCCATCTTGTCTTTTTGCATTCTCTCCCATTTCACCAACTCTGTGCTGATATAAGTAACCATTTGACACTGGCACCAGGCATTCTACTTCTTGTTCCATACTAAAGCTATTTTCGCCCGTATTTATATAAGGCTGGTCTTCACCCGTGTACTACAAGTACCGGATGAATCTTTTATCTAGACTTGTAGCTGCTGGATGTCTAGGTGAGGATCAGCTGAGGTGAGGGCTCGCCATAGTTGTCAAGTGACATGCATTATCTTATTGACGGTTGTGTGGTTGTAGGAGTTTTACGTCCTGGAAACATCACAGATCATATCAGGACGGGTACCGACTTGTGACAGTGTACACTCTTGGTGACTTTATAATAGTAGTCATGGTGATTTTATAGTGCTGCCCCACTGGGAGACCAGGCTGCCAGTAAGATGACCACTCAGTCACATTATCCTGACACTGAGCCAACCAGTCCGTGCCCTATCATAATCATGTCAAGCGCCTGACTAGGAAGTATCAATTTGTAAGTCATTGGTTTCACTCAGCCAGGGTTTGAACCCATGGGCTCGAATCCCACGATCTACCAAAAAGTGAGATGGACGCTGAACTCATTCGGCCATCCGGTCTAGTCATTATCTTATTGAAAGATTTGGTTTTCTAAGCATTACATCAGATGGGTGTGTATCATTGATAAATATGATAATGCTGCGTTGTTCATTGTTAGTTCATGTATAGCTGTAGCTGCTTGAAGTATAGGTGAGGTATTGAACACACTATATATATAAATAATCAGGGTCCATACAAGGTCTGGAAAGTCTTGAAAAGTCTTGAACCCCATTTCAAGACCTTTGACAAACCTTGAATTCATATTTTGGGTAATTAGTCTTGAAAAGCCATGAATTCCATTAGACTGTCCCCAGTGATCTAAATTAGTCTGACATCGCCATTTTCCATTGTAGATTTTTCCTGAAATCCAATCAAAAATAGTCTTGAATTCCTATCAAAAACAGCCTTGATAATTCTTTAAATAGCCTTGAATTCCATATCTTCACATGTGTACAGACCGTAAATATATAGTATGAGAATATACTTAAGATTGATACCATGTTTATATATGTACAGTTATACGCATGGCTTATCTGAGTAAGAATGTATAGAAGACATCATCCCCAGTCTTGTCTTAGCAGTGTGTTGTTTTTAAAACAAGACATGATCTCATCCATCTCATATTTCGGCAATATATATTCTGGCCTAGTGATCCGGATCTGGAAGCGGTCCCTGTACAAGTGCATGGACATGGTACTCGTCAATCATTCAGATGAGCTTTGTTTGCATATGGCGATTGCATGCAGCCTACTCCGGGAGATACCAGGAGTTGTCGATTGTTTAAAGGTCTAGTAATCTGATTTTCCAAAGTGCCTTTTCCATGGATATTCGATCGATGTGTCTTAAGGCCCTGTCACACTACGACGTGACTACGTCAGCGTAGGCACAACGTGAAAATAATGATATTACGTTGACGTTATGGGCGTAATATGCAAATTGTGGACGTGAGCGTAACGTGAAAGTAACGTCGTTGTAGGTCGTGTCCTTAGCTGTAACGTGACAACGTTAGGGGGGAGGGGTAATTGGCGACGTGACCGGGCGTTAGTGTAACGTGAGCGTAACGTCGCCGTAACGGGTGCGACGTGGACGTAACGTGACCGTAACGACACCGTAACGTGACCGTAACGTGACCGTAACGTGACCGTAACGTGACCGTAACGTTACCGTAACCGTGACCGTAACGTGACCGTAACGTGACCATAACGTGACCGTAACGTGCAAAACGCTGCCCACACGTTGCTCCCACACGGGCCGTCGGTCTGACGTGACATAACGTGACTCTAACGTCATTTACGCTGCTATAACGATCGCGGAACGTCAACCTAACGTCATTGTGACGTCATCCCGACGTAACGGCTTCACGTCGAGATACGTCGAAAGTTTTGAACAGGTTCAAAACCTTGACGCGCGCCGACGTAACACAACGTAACATGACGTAGCTCGACGTCACTCTAACGTCATTATGACGTCATCATAACGTAACCCAACGTACGGCAACGTAATGACGAAAAATCATCACGTTAGGCTCACGTTGGCTCGTTACGTCGTAGTGTGACAGGGGTATTAACAAAATATTGCAATTAGAATAGGAATTTTGAGCTCGAAACCAATGTCTAGGAATTGGTCTTCCCAGCTTAATTGGTTAGGTGGTGGAGTTTTACATCCACGCAAGGTCATATCAGGACGGGTGTCGACTTGTGACAGTGCGTACTCATGGCGACTTTATAGTGCTGCCCCACTGGGAAATCAGGCTGCCAGCACCATGACCCGATATCCCACTCAGTCACATTATCCTGACACTGTGCTACCCAGTCTTTGCCCTTTCTTATTAATGCAGAGTGCCAGACTAGAAAGTGACAAGTATCAATTTTATAAGTCATTAGTTTGACTCGACCGGGAACGAAACTCCCGATCTCCCACACGCGAGGCCCACGCTCTACCGATTCGGCCCCCACGCCCGATGCCCAGCTTAATTAGATTGAGAATGAGAATTCCATGTTTCTGTTTTTACTTCTTCTGATTCATGGCTGATTTTACACAGCAAACCAAAATGTGGACTTAGATAGGTAATGAGGCCTACTTCTAAAGATTGAAATTTAAAAGTAGTTATAGTCGGTTTGCAGTACTTTCCCAGTCTGCATGAAATCTCTGGCCTAAACCACTCTAACAGCTGAGGAAGGTGAATGACAGTAATAGCCCCTTTTTGACCCTGAAAACTAAAGACACATAATTGGAACCCAAACAACTCTTGGATAATAGGTTATTCTTCAACTACTTAAACTTCAACTATTTGAGGGAGCCAATTAATCTGCACGAGTGTTCCATGATGTACATGTATGTCCATATACTAGGTCATTTCTCTTCAGTCAGCTATTACCACTGACTGACTTCTATTGTCACAAGTTGATGCTAGAGAGCCCCTGGGGCCGTATGCATGAAGAATTATTTATCGGCTCTGATGTTAAGGACTGTGTTCGGGTTAGCTAATGCCAGTGTTGGGAAATGGATCACGGGGTATGTACGGGTCCAAAGCGTGGAGGTGTTAGCTAACCTAGCAGTTATTTATAGATTTGGGAAATCCCTCTGGGCCTGTTGCCGGCGAGCACCGCTATTTCCCAATATCGCAGCCGATTTGGCAGAGGCGGCGATTTGTTTTGGTTACATTCGTCGATTCGACACTATTAATATCGCCGCCGATTTAGTGGCGGTGTTAATTTCGCTTCGATTTTGTGGTTAATTTGACCAAATTTCACTTCTTGCGTATCTTATTCTGTTAAATATGATACCATTGAATAGATTTGGGCCTAATATATAGCCGGCGATTTGGCGGCGGCGGCAATTTGTTTTGTTTACAATTAGATTCGTTGATTCGACAATATGTATATCGCCGCCGATGTAGCTTCGCGTTAATATCGGTTCGATTTTAGGGTTAATTTAATTAAATTTCACGTTTTGACTATGTAATTCTGTTAAATATGATGGAATTGAATAGATTTGGGCCTAATCGGTCCCTAACACCGACGGTAAACTTGATATGGGTTCGGGTTAGTGTAGCCGACCTTAAGCTCGCAGTGTTTCCGTAACACTGCTCCATACATACCGACTTTTCGCCACTAACCCATAGATCGCCGCTAACCACAGGTTTGGATCGCTAACCCCGACTCGTACATATGGCCCCTGGTCTAGATTATACCAGAATTACCTCTCAGGTTGTCAAATTTTAAGAATGAAATTGATAGGCTTACCCCTGCTACAGGCAATATAATAACAATCTCAACAGAAATCTAGCATAGTTATTTTATTATTCAGTAGCAACTATAAAATTCAAAGACGTGCTATATCTGAGTCATGAATGATATAGGATGAATATCAATATTGTGAGAAATCGCATATGTGCTTGCCATCGTAACAAGCAAAAGCACCTGGCAAGCATTATTTACATATTCGTAATAGAAAAAGAGGACAGAACACGACCAAAAGAACTGGGCTGCCAGTCCCACAGCACACATCAGACCGAGACTATCCCGTCGGACTCATTCGCTCACTGCATAGCATGACGTAGCATATTATATAGCATGAGTACGCCCACTAAATGTTACCTGTCAGTGCACTATGCACCACCTATCCCCCCTCTATATAACACATATTTTCAACTAATACTATATAGCACAAGTTGGCCTACTAAATAGCATGAGCTGGCCCACTCTATATCATGAGTTGGCCTTATATATATAGTATGGGTTGATCCAGTAAATGTCATGAATTGACTGACTACATAGCCAAACTTGGCCCAGTAAATAGCACGAGTTGGCCCAATATATATGAGTTGACCCAATATATAGGACCAGTTGGTCCATTAGCTCGCATGTATTGTTCCGCTATATAGGATGAGTGGGCCCACTACATAGCATGAGCTGTCCCACTATATTAGTATATAGCATACAGTGACTCACCTATATATCACATATATATAAATATATCACTTATTGGTACACTATATCATGCGCATTTCCATATATATGACATGAGTTGTCCTACTACATGACATGACTTGACCCATAACATGAATGGACTGATATATAGCATGCATTGGCCCACTATGCTTTACAAGTGTCCCTGCTATATAGCACAAATTGGCCCACGATATATCACGAAGTGGCCCACTATATAGCATGAGTTGGGTCCACTACCTGTATTGGCTTAGTTTAAATACAAGCTACAGCAACACCACACAGAGGCCGTAAACAAGAAAAGGGGAAAGAACTAACCAAGAGGAGTGCAAGCAAAGACCAACACAACAATCCATCCAGACTCTATCTACAAAGAGGTCCCCAGGCAACACTTAAGGCTGCATTCTATATACGCGTAATGCGTAATGCGAATGCGAATGTGAATGCGAATGCGACAAAAAATCGAAATGCCTTGAAACCTATGAGCTACAATCCATATACGCGTAATGCGTAATGCGAATGCGAATGCGAATAAAATCCATTATCCCGATCGCTCCATGTAGCGATCGGTGCGTAATGCATAATGTGTAAAGGTGCTGCGAATAGAAAAGCATCAGTCGCATTTGTCCATTGATATAAGGCTGGAGGAGCCGGGACATCCCTCGAAGCAAGCTAAACTGAGCCATGTTTGGACCGTCCCATTCTCTTTGTGTGTGTCTGTGTGTGTGTATCTGTGTCTCTGTGTGTGTGTCTCTGTGTGTGTGTCTCTGTGTGTGTCTCTGTGTGTGTCTGTGTGTCTGTGTGTGTGTCTCTGTGTCTGTGAGTATGTCTCTGTGTGTGTGTCTCTGTGTGTGTGTCTGTGTGTGTCTGTGTGTGTGTATGTGTGTGTGTCTGTGTGGGTGTGTCTCTGTGTTGTGTCTCTGTGTCTCTGGGTGTGTCTGTGTGTGTATATGTGTCTGTGTGTGTCTCTTTGTCAGAGACACAGAGACACAGACACACACATAGAGACACACAGAGAGAAATATGAAGAATGGGACGGTGCAAACATGTAGGTTTATGCGGCGGACCTGTTAGGAAGCAGTCTTCATATTTGGGACGGTCCTAACATCCCTCGAAGCAAGCTAAACTGAGCCATGTTTGGACCGTCCCATTCTGTGTGTGTGTGTCTCTATGTGTGTCTCTGTGTGTGTATCTGTGTCTCTGTGTGTGTGTCTCTGTGTGTGTCTCTGTGTGTGTCTCTGTGTCTGTGTGTGTGTGTCTCTGCGTCTGTGTGTATGTCTCTGTGTGTGTGTCTCTGTGTGTGTCTGTGTGTGTGTCTGTGTGTGTGTGTCTCTGTGTTGTGTCTCTGTCTCTGTGTGTCTCTGTGTGTGTCTGTGTGTGTAAATGTGTCTGTGTGTCTCTTTGTCAGAGACACAGAGACACAGACAGACACATAGAGACACACACAGAGACACAGAGTCACGCACACTTTTTATATACTTTTTATATACTTCACTGCATAACGCATAATGCATAACGCAATACGCATTACGCGTATATGGAATGCTGGCTTTCGCATAACGCATAATGCGTAACGCATAACGCATTACGCATTACGCGTATATGGAATCCTAGCTTTACACTGTGTGTCCACATCAAATATATGGTGGCGAGACTGGGTAAACACAGACTCAGCTGGCGCTGTCCCTCTGTCAACAATGGAAGAACTTAAAAAAACTAAGACAAAATGAAGCCAAGAATGATGGCAGAGCTGGCCAAGCGTTGAGTGGTCTATTCGGCCCATTTAGCACTGTGGCCCTATTGGCACGAACCTCCCTTTTTACTGTGGATGTTTTCCTCTTTTTTTTAAATATAAAATGTATGCGCTTGCGTTTATTGTGTTGACTACGATTAAAGACATACATATGCATTCATATTATCTATCTGTATATAGTTTGTGTATTATGGTCTTACGTCCTAGAAACATATATGGTTATATCAGGATGGGTACCGACTTGGGACAGTTCACACTCATTGTGACTTTATAGTGCAGCCCCAATGGGAGACCAGGCTGCTAACAGCATGACTGCATCCTGCTCAGTCAAATTATCCTGATACTGAGTTGGCCAGTCCTTGCACTATCCTTGTAATGTCAAGTGCCAGGCTAGGTAGCAAGCCCTATCAATTTTGTAATTCATTAGTTTGACTCAGCCACAGTTCCACCTCTCAACCTTCCACACGGGAAGCCTTTACTTTTACCAATTTGGCCACCACATCCGAAAGAAAGATTGTTTTATTTAACAATGCCTCTAGAGCACATTGATTTTTATCATTGGCTGTTGGATGTCAAACATATGGTCAATCTGACATATTTCTTCAGAGGAAACCTACTGCTGCCACATAGGCTACTCTTTCCGAGAAGCAGCAAGGGGTCTTTTATATGCACTTTCCCACAGACAGGGCAACACATACCACTGCCTTTGATGAACAAGTTGTGGACCACTGGTTTGGCCACTGCATCCAGTCCTATATATATACATATCATCATCATCATCATGCTGTCGGTCGCAATGCGACAAAGACTGCTTTCATTATTTGACTGCCACTCTGCATTTAGCTCTCTGCTGTGAGAGTGATGTATATAATATATACATGCATGTATATATATGTATATAATATATGTATATAATATATACATGCATGAATATGTGTATATATATATAATTTATAAATATTTAGATACATTAAACAGTTATTTCCCAATAGTGGCTTCATGGTTAGAAATAACGGTTGAAAGGTCACATATTGTGGATCACTGAAAATAGGCTTATGTTGCTCAACCCTGTTTATGATAAAGCTACAAAATCAAATGAAAGAATGTCATTTTTTTGAAAGCAAAACACTCAGATATATTTTATGCTGCATAGCAAACTTTAATATTACGTCCCTCAGTAAACATGTAATGCAGTTTGGTGTCCCTATGCTGAGCTGTTATGCTCAAAAGTGAGTAATATATTGTAGTGGTCTGCACTGACGTCTCAGGCAAGTAACCACATAGACAGGTAGGCGTGGGGAGTGTGTTGATATCAGGGAGCCTAGGTGGTGTAATGGTTAGCAAACTGGCCCAGAATGCAAAGAGATGTGGATTCAAGTCCCACTCTAGGTACAATATTTCCCATTTTCATCACCCCCATGACACTGGTGCCGTGACCAGGATCCTGTACAAGCTTTGCGCTGTATGGTTGTTGAACCTACCATGTGTATGTATGTGTTAGTGCATTGCCTGTTTGTATGTAATTGTAAGCATTACAAGACTTACAATTCCAGGGGGACGAGTGTAGTGGTCTGCACTGACCTCTCAGGCAAGTAACCACATAGACAGGTAGGCGTGGGGAGTGTGTTGATATCAGGGAGCCTAGGTGGTGTAATGGTTAGCACACTGGCCCAGAATGCAAAGAGATGTGGGTTCGAGTCCCACTCTAGGCACAATAATTCCCATTTTCATCACCCCCACGACAATATCCAGCATCTTGGTGTGCACACATAAGTTAATTTGGAATGTTTTCAGTTAGATACTGATGCACTTATTAAGCAAAATGGTGTATTTGAACTGAAAACATGCAGAATTCATTTTGCCGTGCATCTAGACATATTGTAGATAATTGGCTTCAACAGTATCATCTTCTATTAAATTGAATTAGTATTCCCGTCGATGCAGCAACACCTGTTTAATAAGTTCACCGGGATCTAAGGTGGATTTATATGATCAAATCTAGAGAAGCACTTTAGTTTGGAAAAGTGTTTGCTTTCATCGAGCTATGCAGCTTGAATTATATTTTGTGGAGTATAATAAGGCCCTGGGGCACATCTGGTTTGCTCCCAAGAAGGCAACCCCTCCAGGTTAAGCTGCTCATGTGGTGGCTCAAGATGGGCTATCATCCTCCATTACCCACCACATTTCAGATTTTAAAAATCGTTAAAAGAGGCCCTATTACTGTTAGAGGGGGGCAGCCAGAGTTAAGGTTCTCACCCAACTATATGGTCCCTCTGTCTTGTGTATGAAGATCCAAATAGTACATTTAATTTTCCTGGATGCATGTTAGAGACTACTTGCTGTGTGCCAGAAGACGTAGATGCGAGCGTCCCTGCATAATATGAATTCCGATAGTAAATAAACTATGTTAGTTTGGAAGGAGCCTATTGTTGTATGACCTCATTTCATCCCGGACTTCTCATTGACATTCACTGCACTCATCGACACTGGTACTCTGACTCACAAGGCTCACCAACATACCTGCCGATCCGCAATTTAATTATGTATATATATGTACATATACATATACATATATACATATATATATAATGGTTATTTGCTTGTGGGCATTTGACACCATGGCACCATTTAAGATCATATCAGGACGGGTACCGACTTGTGACAGTGCACACTCATGGCAACTTTATAGTGCTGCCCCACTGGGAAATCAGGCCACTGGCACCATGAACCAATATCCCACTCATTCACATTATCCTGACACTGAGCTATCAAATCCTGTTAATGCTGAGTACCAGGCTAGGAAGTGGCAAGTATCAATTTTGCAAGTCATTCATTTGATTCGACCGGGAATCAAACTCCCGAACTTCCACACGGGAAGCCTGCACTCTACCGATTCGGCCACCACGTCCGGTGTGTACATATATATGTATATATTATATGGGTTGTTCTCAGAAACTGTGCACCTCATATTTGGATTCCACATTGCATTGTATTTTTTTGTGTATTAGTTGTTTAAGCAGGGGAAATTTCAGTCATAGACGACTGGTCTTCCTCATTCCACTGCTGGTCGATAGAAAGCCCGAGCCTAAACTTTTACCGACCCAAGGGATTTTTAACCTCCCACACCACATAGACATGGTATGAGAGCAACCGGCCTTTGATGACGCTGTAAGTTATATACAGCAGTGGAAATCCAAATTGGCAGAGCTGGGGGCACAGGGAATCGAACCGCCGACCATCAGATTAGGAGTCTGACCTAGAGAAAAGTCAGACACTCTAACCACTCCGCCACAGAGAACGCCACGTTAATGATAAAAGCTTCATAGTCCGATGAAAACATCAAATTTTCTAAATCAAAACAATTATCTAGATTTGATTCTACATATCTACCTTAGATACTGATAAACTTATTAAGCATTTACCGGCCCATAGAAGGGACGACTGAGTCAATTAATAAAACCTGTTACTGCAGAAGCCTATGGTGATAGAGTTTTACCAAGCTTGCCAAAATTAATTTAGCATGTTTCCATTTCAAATATCTCAAAAGTTAGTGATTTAAAATAAAAGTTACTTCAAACTAAAGGAATGTAGATTATAATGAACAACCTAATATGTTTATCTCAGAAAATGAGAGAAACTCAAAACCATCGGACTATGCAACTTTAATAGTTAACCATTTTTGAGGGTTGGAGGGTAGCAATTTAAATAATTATAGTTGCCTCTGTGTATTATTAGCATGTTAACAATACTACATATATTTAATCTGTCCCATAACATGTATCGAAAATATGCTTATATGGTTTTGGGCTCAAGTGAAATTGTGAAAATTTGCATATCAAACATGCATCTATCCAACTTGTTTTATATCAACTTTTTTCTTGTAAGACAGTCTTTTTTGTTTAACTGTAATCAATAAAAATCTGGTTAGATGTGTTGTGTATGCTAAAATGATGTTATGTATGTGGGTTAGAATGATATCATGGATGCATGTTACACAGTTAATTTTAATGTTTTTCTCAAAATCCAAAATAGAATATTTGTTTCAACTATAATATGTGCATAACATATAAACCTTCATATTAAAATGTATTCTGCCATTATTAGGAATGTTTTCTGCTATTATTTGGAATGTTTTTACTTTATTTTTCCATGTCACAAATGTGGGACACAGCTTCAGAGCACGACCCACATATCAAGTAACCGTCCTTTATATATATATAAGTTGCTGAACCAGACCAAATTGAGCATAGCGAGTTGTCAGGGATAGCTCCGCCCTAACGCACATACATATTATCACCCTTAATACTTAATACTTAATCACTCCGAGCGAGTGGAGTATCACACCCCTCACAGAGGGTGGAGAGGGGCATGCACATTTATTTTGGTGCTAAACATTTGTATTCATCTAAATATAGTATTTTTTTCAGCGTCGAGGGACTGGACTTCTGGTCATGCTTAACGTCAGTCAGTTGCACTATTTAATATTTACAAGAACAATCTTCCAGTCTTCCAGTGGGAAAGCACTATAAGTATAAAGTGACAATTAGTGTTTCAAGTCTCAAGTCGGTACCCATCCTGATATGACCTTAGATGTTGCTAGATTGTAAAACCCCCAGCAAAACAAACAAACTATCCCTAAGGTGAGTGGTTTGCAAACCAGTAGCCCCTGTGTGCACACACTTGACACTGTTCACCTGAATGACACGCGAGCAATGCATATTGCAGAATAACCGGATATTTAGGTATCCTGTAAACAAAGGAGATTAGTCACCGTTCAAACTGGTTGGAGATGAACGAAAGCAACATTTTATAACGTCATCCATTAGGTTATGACTTAAATCAAGTTGTCACTCAATTTTATATACATTCTTAAAGTGTAATATACGATATAGCGATATAGCGAATGGTAGACAGCAAGTGTGAACACTTATTTGTCTCTCATTTTTGTCGTCGGTACATTAGTTGTCCCAAGCAGGGGAAATCCCAGTCACAGACGACTGGTCTTCCCCTCTCCACTGCTGGTCGATAGAAAGGCCGAGCCTGCACTTTTACCGACCCAAGGGATTTTTAACCTCCCACACCACATAGACATGGTATGAGAGCAACCGGCCTTTGATGACGCTGTAAGTTATACACAGTGGTGGAAATCCAAATTGGCAGAGCTGGGGGCATGGGGAATCGAACCGCCAACCCTCAGATTAGGAGTCTGACCTAGAAAAAAGTCAGACACTCTAACCACTCCACCACTGAGAACTAGACATTTATCAAGCTGCTAACTTATATATTTAGTGTTTGCTACATTGTACACTGTTTTAAGACAGAGTATAAAATAACAGGTTGATAATTATCGCTTAGTTTCCATTACTCCGCTGTTGATTACGAGAACTGTTATGGACTGACAATATGCTAAATAATGTATATGTGAACATTCATACGGTATGCTAGACCTCACAGCACCTTATCCTAGTAATGCCGAGTGCCAGGCTAAGCCGTGGTATCTATCAATTTTCAAGTCATTGGATTTTCAGTCGTCCAGGGATTCAACCCCCACGGGTTCGAACCCCACGACCTGCCAAACGGGAACTGGATACCCAACCCTTTCGGCCATTCGTGCTTAGGACGAGCAATACTTTATTTAACGACGTTAGCTTTCAATGTTCACAACATTTTAACAGTAGACATTTAAATATATCATCTTTATTGGGACAGGCGGAACATTTGGCATGGTAATAATATTACTAATGTATATCACTGTAGATAATTTGCATTTCTGATCTCTTCAATTCTTTACGGACTTTGATAATATAGCCAGCTAATCTGATACATAAAAACACATGGTTGAAAATAACTGCGTGGTTGTGACATTCACTAAGATAGTGTGTATATATTTAGAGTATTGGTGGATATATACATATATATATATGTATATTTTTGGGGGTGACATTTGTTGAATAAAGCTGCATAATGCGATGAAATACATTGTTTTCTAAACCAAAACAATTATCAGATTTAATTCCACATACCAAACTTACTGTGACATGTATTAAGCATGTGTTGCTGCATAGAAAGGGATATTAAGTCAATGTGATACTAATAGACATTTTTACTACCGAATCCCATGGTGCCAGAATGTTGACCTGCTTGTCAAAGTTAAGTTTGCATGTTTGCACTTCAAATATCTGAAAACTATCCATTACAAAATAATATTTGTATCGACCTAAAGTAAGATACCCTTATACCAGTTTCACCTCATGCATTTATCTAAAAAATAGTAACAGAAATTCCAGAAAAACGTTGAACTATGGTGGTTTTAGTAGGGAAAATGTCTATTGAGTATTCTTGGTGTTCCTCAATTCACTGGTATTTGCTATATGCCAGTACACCCAAGTGCCAGGTCAGGTGGTGACAAGCATCAATATGTAAGTCATCATTTTGACTCAGCCAGGGTGCAAACCCATGATTCGAATTCCACGACCTGCCGCAGGGCAAGCGGACACTCAACTCATTTACCTGACCAGGGCCGTAATCGATTAACACGACCCGGGCGACTCGGGTGACCCGAGTCGTCAGAATTTCAAATAAAACACGCGAGTGGAGTCGACAAATACATGTGCCGTGTGCAAAACAACCCGACACCAGTAACCCACCTCTTGGCTGGGGTTTGCAAGGAGCGATGACTTCACATTTGCAATGGTACCGTCCTGCAGGATAACAGCTACCAGTACCAGTCATACATTTTTTTTTTCAAGAATAACTTAGATTAATGAAATGGAAAAATAGCTAAACTAGGCCATCATAGCATATTTTAAATCCTATTTTGTTGTAGTTTTATCGGTTATTAAAAAATGAAATAGTTTTTTCCACCCGAGCGCGGACAAGCGTATTCGATTATTCGACCCGAGTCTGTAGGATGTGCGGATGCGCCAAAAAGTGGCTCGGGTGACCCGAGTTGATTAATCGATTATGCCCCAGATGGGGTTCGAACCCACGGGTTCAAGCCCTGGTCGAATCAAACCAATGACTTAAATAGTTATACTTGTCGCTTCCTATCCAGGGGCTCGGCTTTATTAGAATAGGTCAAGGACTTGTTGATTCAGTGTCAGGATAATGTGACTGGGTGGGATATATCGGATCATGGTGCTGGTGGCCTGGGCTCCTAGTGGAGCAGCACTATAAAGTTACCATGCGTGCGCACTGTCACAAATCAGTACCCGTCCTGAAATGACCCTATATGTTGCCAGGACGTAAAACTCCAACAACCAACTCACTGATATGGAGAATTCTAGATCAACGTAAAGTACTGCAGACTGACGGGACTGGGCTACTGCGTTAGAATAAGAACAAAATTAGTACAAACTATGAAGATTTTGATTAAATTAGAAGAGAATATATGTCAATGAATGTAACATAACATGCCCGGAAGACCAGTGTATCGGCGCTGACAAAAATACCTTTATTCGCTTAATAAAATGATCATTTACCAAAAACAAAAGTTGTTTAAATGAATCTGGATTCTATGTTCTTATCTTCTCCCCCCCCCCCCAATAGGTACAGTCGGGCTGGTGGTGGGTGTCTCTCTGGTGACGTCATTAGTCACCACGGCAACCACACTCGGCGTTCTCTTCTTTATACGGCGCTACATGGCGAAAAAGACGAGGCTTAAACGTGAGTAAATGATCGAGTATATAATTGGGCTAATTGAGAATAAAAGAAGTATGTAGGTGACATTATTCTAGCAACATAGCAACTCACTTTCGTTGTGTTTTTTTTTAATCTAACAAGTCGCATTGGGTTTCTTATTTGAACGTGGAATTTGCGCGTTGAGCAGATCCACATAAAAGTTATTGTGATTAATTTTGCTAGATCAAAGACACAAAATTAAATTTACAAATATCCACTAAGATGAACTCGAAGTTTTGTACATATTTCAATATAAAATATATCGGGCAGCATAACAAGAAATGCCGATTAAAATGCCACCGACCATTCATATTGTATGGAACGCATAATCAACATCAATATAAATGTCACTTATATAATCCCTCTTTGTATACAAATATTCATATCCAATTTTCTCTTCAAAATATAGAAAGGTAAACAGCATATTTGGTTCTCGAACTCTCTACCCCGTCCCACAATTCCCTCATCCCTTACCGTGATTTTATTGTATGGTGATGGTTGTATCTCATGGTTAGGGTCATTTGAGTGGTATGTGGCGCCATCGTGTCAGGATAGGGAACTAGCCTAAAATCAATGAGAGGTGTCGCTGTCATGGCTGGAGACGGAACTAGGCCCTGATATATTTATGATGAGTTCAGACGCAAAACCACGTTAACACCAATCCAAAAATGAAGTTTAAATAAAAGATTTTAATTTTTATTCTCACTACTTCCAATGTTCATGTAATCACATGATTATCAAGCAATGAACAAAAGAGAAGGAATATAAAAATACAATTGTTGAGGGTTTGATTCCAATGTTTAACGCCATTTTTGGATTGGTGTTTATGTGGTTTTGCGCCTGAGATCTTCATATATATATATATACCACAACATTAAACAAAATAAATCTGGATTCTATGTTCTTTATCTTCTTTCCCCCCATAGGTACAGCCGGGCTGGTGGTGGGTGTATCTCTGATGACGTCATTCGTCACCACGGCAACCATATATATACATATATATATAAATATATATATGGATAGTGATAAACCCTTTATCACGTGTAATAAAGTCTATAGTGTCCTGCACCCCCCGTATCCGGGTGGGGGTTTGCATACCAACATGCACCCGTCCACCTCCTGAGCGGCGCCAATCTTCCACTTGCTCGGAGGAATTTGACTAATTATATTAAACAGCTTTTGTAAGAAGATAAAGAACAAAGAACTGATAGTGGTAGTGTCCGTGATTATATCTACATGATGGATTATATGGCATATATATATTGTAAGGCATATATATGGGTTATATAATTCATTACATGAATATAACCAAGTAAAATGATGAAATATTTTATTATATAAATTGTTATTTCCTGAATTGTTATTTCATGCACTACCTGTTACACTGAACAGCGAACACTTCTCACATTCCAGGCGGGATTGCTGAATGAGTTGAGCGTCCCTCTCCTGTTTTGGGAGATCGGGGGATCCGAAGCCATGGGTTCATGGGTTCAAACCCTGGTCGAGTCAAACCAATTACTTTTAAATTGATACTTGTCACTTCCTAGCCGGGCGCTTGGCATTAATAGGATAGGGCAAGGACTGGTTGGCTTAGTGTCAGGATAATCTGACTGAGTGGGATATCAGGTCATGGTGCTTGTGGGCTGGTCTCCCAGTGGGGCAGCACTATAAAGTTCCCATGAGTGCACACTGACACAAGGCAGTGCCCATCCTGATTTCACATTAGATGTTGCTAGGACGTAAAACAACAACAAACAAACCTATTCCACTACAGACTTCCGGCTATCGGACGGCTCAAGTCTCGGCAGTTTTGGAAGGCATAACATATCTGTTATTTTGCATAGATAATCTAGGTCAATATTCAAATTGACGAATA
Organism: Branchipolynoe longqiensis; assembly: GCA_030323885.1. Lineage (NCBI taxonomy): Eukaryota > Metazoa > Annelida > Polychaeta > Phyllodocida > Polynoidae > Branchipolynoe > Branchipolynoe longqiensis. The sequence goes on along the minus strand of CM059199.1, from coordinate 44,323,463 downwards.
TGCTGCCGACACAGCGTAAAGAAACCACCAATTAATCAATCAATCAATCACATTGATGCCTAATGCATAGCATTGCGTTTGATTTGTGGTGGGGGGAGGAAGTCCCTCGGCTCTTCTCCACACCTCCCTCCAGACTCTCGCCTAGGGTCTCACTCGCCTGATGCGCCACCACTCACCTCCCACCAGAACCTGCCACCGCACTGCTTCCGATTCCTTCACTTCACCTCCAGTAGCCAAGACATCAGGACCGACTATATTTGACGCGCTAACAATAATTCCATTTGAGCTAAATTCATCATTGCGGCTAAGTTAATCCCTATCTCCCCCTAACTGACCTTCCGCTTCCTTTACAGGTGACCCCTCCGTGCGAGCCAGCATTGTGGTCAGTGATGTGGGCAGTAATCGCAGCGATGAGAGCGCTCAGCCACTGACCGGACGTTATGTGCGTCAACATTCGAGCATTTCCGGTATATCGTGCGGAAACGGCGACCTTCGGAAGTCACGTGTCAAAAGTAGGTCATTCTGACTGACTTTGGCATGGGCAGTGGAATGAAATCCACTCTGGCTCAACAGTCAGTCAGTCAGTCAATCAGCCAGTCAATCCGTCAGTCAGTCAGTCAGTCCCCAACGTGGAGCCCCAGTGCTGTTTACAGATTAGCGGATTACCCTACTTTCCATATACTACTCACATCACAGGGTTAGACATTCAGTGAGCAACTCGGACAGTAAGGCCTTGCAGTAGTGTGCTATGTAAATACATTATTTAAAAATGACCAACCGTATAACAGTATAGCCGTATAACAGTATAACCACATAACAGTATAACCGTATAGCAGTAGCATCAACCAGCAAGTGAAGACACATGTTCTCCTTGATAGAGCCGCAAACACATTTAATTTTGTCATAACCTCTCGACATTATACTGGTGTTGGTATATCATGACCATATTTCTGGTAACATTGTATCTTTTGAGCCATCGCTTTCCGTACCGTTATTTTCTATGGCCACGTCTAACCTTGTGATGACCTTTTGACCTTGGCTCTCATATAGGCGACTTCATTGCTAAGTGGTGCACGGGTCACAACCTCACAGAGAAAACGGCGGAAGTGCTGCGTGAACACGGGTTCACCTACCGCGAGGCAGTGGAAGCTATGGACGTCAATGATGTAGCAAAGTTAGGGCTCTCAAGAGCACAGGAGTGTCTCTTACGTCAAGTCCTCAACGTCAGGCATAGGAACTCCTCTGCAAGTATGTGTGTGCACTTCTATATATAGTGACAAGTCTGTACACTATATATATATACAATCCTCCGGTGTGCCTGACACTACGTGAACTTACTATAAAAAGGTTCTATATGACAAAGTGACCGAATTGGTGTTATGGATGTAAAAATGTTCTATCTACAAAAGGCTATCATGCAATTACACAACTGTTTCTCAACTGGTATTTTTCATTGAGATATATTAAAAATAATATTGTTCTATCTGCTTTGCTATCATGCAGCTACACAGCTTCAGTCCTCATTATCTCGAAAGCACCATTTTGTCAGATAGAACATTTTTATAGGAAGGTTGCGGCTGGTCAACATCCGGTGGAGGTTGAGGTGAAGTGGGCCGAGATGGCGCCACTAGTAGAGTGTTGTATTTTACAGAGTATAACAACAACAATAATGAGTTATAATTCCCTACATATTTGTATACTCACATCATATGTTATACGTCACATGTATATATACAAATATATATATATATATATATATATAGCTACAAGTCTGTACTCTATACATATACATATATATATATATATGTACATATATATATATAGTTTTCACCACCATGCTGCACTCTAATAGCAGATGAAGGACTAATGTTTCTAGCCACTCAGTGCTTCAATGAAAATAGCTTACAGGCAATTTCCACCACCGTGCTGCCCTCTGGTGGCAGTGGGAAGAACTAATATAGACAAGCGCTCAATGAGGAGCCTGGGCCGCGTTCAGGCTCCGTCTCGGAGGCGCCTCAGCGACGGGCCTGACGTCACGCTAGTCTGAATGGCAAAGGCAGTTTATTGTCTCGAAAATGGCCACCCCCATAGGCGGTGGCCATTTGCAATCGAAATGCTGCGCTCTGATTGGATGAAACCACTGCATGCGGCGGCCATTTTCGAGGCGCTTTTTGTCTCCTGATTGAAAAGGGAGGCATCGCCGAAACGTCACCGAGACGCACCCTGAACGGATTTAAGCCAAAAAGCATTGCTGAGACATCGCCGAGGCGCCTCCAAGACGGACCCTGAACGTGGCCCAGCTCTCGGGGAAATATCTTATTCAAGATTTCAACAACCAACCCGCCACCTGATGGCAGTGGGAAGTACTAATGCTGTCGCTGACCACTCAGTGTGAAGTGTGCTCTTTGGAAATTGTATATCAATGGCCGGAAGACAAGTGCCCTGGCGCTGAAAAAGGAAATATGTTCTGATGAAGAAACTGTTTAAGAAAAACTCAAACTGATCATTCAGTAAAGTTTGATGCATTTAGGCAGGAGTGCATTACCCAGATATTGTAAGAGATGTGGGTGGTATTTACATTATATCCATGCTATATAATTCTCCTATCTGTTTCAGGCTCGATGCATCAGATGCGAGCCACAAGTGATGAAGCCATACAAATGACGACTATATCGCACAACACAAGTAGGCTTAACCTGTTTTACTTACTGAGTTACTGTGACCTAGTTAACACTAATCAAGTTGCTGCTGGCTATGCATAGATCCGCCCACATCAAGTACATTCTTTAACATATTGTTTGTGTTCACGTTGCAAGTTGCGATATTAATTTACCCAGGTTGCTAGGCAATCGCACATTGGTATAGAGTATAACCCCGTTAAACCAAACTTGAACGGACCCTAGAAATTTGTTTGGATTAACCGATCATTGGTTTAACCGAGCTTTGGCTTTGACTTTGACTTTGAGTAAGCGTGTATTGCACATGTAGTATACAATGTATGTGGACACTTTGATTATTGTTTTTTTATGTATATACAGTATAACCCCATTAAACCAAGCTTGGTTAACCCAAGCGATCGGTTAATCCAAACTTTTTTTGGCGGCCCAGCAAAATACTACCATTTATCATATGAAAGAGTCAGTGGGGTCTCAGATGACCTCATAATCACATGAAAGTTTGGTTTAACCATACCGGAGTGGCCTGGGGTCTGACAATTTTGTTTGGATTAACCGATAATTTGGATGAACTGACTTTGGTTTAACCAACTTTTATATATGATAAATGGTAGTAGTATTTTGCCGGACTGCCGAAAACAGTTTGGATTAACCGATCGTTTGGTTTAACCGAGCTTGATTTAACGGGGTTGTACTGTAATAGGTAAATTCCTATGCATAAAATTACCAAGGGCTAGGCAATTGTAATGGCATACCTACCTACACACTCGCATACATACCTACCCGCCCACACACATACATACATCCGACCAGACGAGATATGAATTGGTAAGATCGCTAGCTAGTTTTGTGGTTTGGAAACCCGGCCGAGTCAAACTAATGATTAACAGAATTGATATTCATCACTATGTAGCATAGTGCTCGGGATTACTAGGATATATGGCAAGCACTTGTTAGAGCGATCTCAGGATCATGTGACTGAGTGGGATATTGGGTCATGGTCCTGGCTGCTCGGCCTTCAAGTAGGGCAACACTATAAAGTCGTCATGAGTGTGTCCTGTCATAAGTCGCTACCCGTCCTGATAAGACGTTAGATGGTTTGTTGGTTGGTTGTTGGAGTTATACGTCCTGACAACATCTAAGGTCATCCCAGGACGGCCATAATACAGATGCAACTCCCCAACAAACACACCCACAATGTACCCACGCACCCACACACCCACACACACGCAGCCATACTATTAATAGATTGCATGTTTGACCTGACCTGAATACCTGCAAAGAGATTCTGTGAAGGTGTGTGACTCAGTCGTTGATAATGGCTACTTCAGCTGGTGAACCGTCACTACTGCATATAATCCCAGGTACTTAACACTCAGTATCTAAAACTGGCTATAATACTCTAGTAATCCCCACTGGCCTTTCAATGTTTAAGGCAAGGAGCCACATAAACGGGTAGACGGGGTAGCCGAATGGGTAAAGCGTCAGTTTCCCTCTTTTGTAGACCATGAGATTCGAAGGTGGCTATGTAAGATAAAATCTACGTAGGTATTTTTGGTTTCCTAAATTTGATGCTTCCAACGGATTATGCAGCTTTCTGGTTTGCGATCCGACAAGAATCAGTCTTTCCAAAGTACATTTGCCCAAACAGGATAAAAGAGTGTGATCTCAATAGAGGTGTGTAATAAAGGCGTCATCTCTAAGAAAAACTACCTGTAGCACATGCGCCTGATATCAGCAAGACATCCGGTATGGATAGCACTTTAACAATACCGACTGACCCGACGCGGTACCGCGTCGGTAAGTTTGTTTGTTGTTGTTTTACGTTCTAGCAACATCTAAGGTCATAGCAGGACGGGTACTGACTTGTGACAGTGCGCACTCATGGCGACTTTATAGTATTGCCCCATTGGGAGACGAGGCCACCAGCACCATGACCTGATATCCCACTCAAGTCACATTATCCTGACACTGAGCCAACCAGTCCTTGCCCTATCCTAATAATGCCGAGCACCAGGCTAGGAAGCGACAAGTATACATTTTTAAGTCATTGGTTTGACGCCACCATGATTTGAACCCACGATCCCATGGTCTACCAACATGGGAGACGGGCGCTCTAACTCATTTGGCCATCGCGTCTGGTCCGCGACGGTAAGAGCGTAGACGTCCCGTGTGGAAGATCGGGGTTTTGAATCTGACCAATGACTTACAAAATTGATACTTGTTGCTACCGTAGTTGGGTGTTCTGCATTACAGTCAGCTCTGGTTAATCCGACACTGGTTCATCCAACAATTTTGCTTACCGACACGATTTCAGGTGTAACGGATTTCCCCAATGTTGATCAATGCTAATTACTCTGGTTAATCCGACACTCGCTTTCCGACACTGACACTGCTTTTTTTGTGACAAACATGCCTATAGCATACCTATAACTTTGGTTAATCCGACACTTGGAATCCATCAAACATGAATTAGCACTAATATCCCAGACTTAGAACTTCTTTCAGTGGCAATTCTCAAACCTAATAGACCCTGCCAGTTAAGATGGAAAGTACCCGACTAGAGTGGTTCCAAATTGTGCCGCCAAATGTCACTAGCTTAACTGGAGGGGTGTAATACATGAAGAGAGCGGTGGTGAAATTCCAGAAGAAAAATACAATATAGTTGTATTTTAACAAATATATTACAAGGATAAGAGCTTGAATCCTGTTGCCATATGAATATCTGAATATAATCAGTCATTTTATTATTTTTCTTAACATTCTTTAAGGAGATATAGCATGTGAAGTCATGGGCAGTCGGGGAATGTACCAGACTAGAGTGGTTTATTTTAATGAACAATTGCATATATACATGATTCAGTCACACATAGGGCTATATAGGCTTATAAAAATAACACAAACCACCACAAAATAGTCTAAGTTGGTTAATTTGATAATTTGTTATCCGACATCATTTGGCGTGTGACAGAATGTGTCGGATTAACCAGAGCTGACTGTAATAGGATACGAAAAGGACTGGTTAGGTCAGGTTAGGATAAGGTCGGGACAGTCCGCAATCATGGCGTCTCACTAGATGTATAATACTTTTATTATCAAACTGCAATTGGATGCTGTTTACTACTACAACTGATACTTTCATTTATGCGTCAAGAAATGTTACTGTATAGCGGGGAGAAAAGAAAACAGTGCTTTGCCGCTGACAAAAGACAATTATAGTAGATGAATAAATTACATTTAATTAAAACGAAATATGGCTGTTCCATTAAGAGACCAACTCCGCCATAACCATGACCCGATATCCCACTCAGTCACGTTATGATGATACTGAGCTAACCAGTCCTTGCCCTATCCTAGTAATGCCACGCGTCAGGCTATGTAGAAATCCGCCTCATCCATTGCGAATAATAGGTCATTAACAGAGCGCCCTGAACAGGAGGAAGCGTTGTAACTGTCTTGTCGACTATAAACTTAGCTTGTTTAATAAGAGAAAAATGTAACCCACAATGATTGTTTGAGTTGCCCGGAGTATACACCTTCTACTCGGTGCTGCTCCCCATTTTTGTATGAACCGCAGTGACTGGTGCTGTACATTATACAGCAGGAGCCACTCCCTTAATTCTACACGATCGATGCTGTGACTAATACAGCACTGATCAAACTTAGATTATTTAGAATGTCAATTCCAGTAGTAAGATGGCTGGAAGACCAGTGCTCCGGCACTGACAAATGTCATATTCAGATGAATAAATACTTTACAAAAAAAACTAAACTGTAAGGCATGTCCAACAACACACCTGGATGCCCAGGTGTCACACTTGAGTTGTTTTCAGCACATCACATGACAAACGAAGGGTCCCAACCACGCCGCGCTGCCACCTACCTCCATGAGTCATTGTGTCCCAGTTATCGCCCAATCCGTGATTTATGTGACTCACTGATAGCGGGGAGAGCGGGACCTGGCTCAGGCGGTCGTGTCTCCAGCTGTGATGGTGTCGGTCATCCTATCGATCCTGCTCAGTGGACCCATTCGCAGTTTGGGTTATTTTCCATTCCAACCAGTGGTCCATAACTGGTGTGCATCAAAGGATATGGTAGGTGCTGTCCTGTCCATGGGAAAGTGCATATAAATTACCCCCTTGCTGCTTATCGGAAAGAGTAGCCTATGTGGCGGCAGCAGGTTTCCTTTTTTTTTAAATGTCAGATTGATCATATGTGACGTCCAATAGCCGATGATAAAAATCAATGTGCTCTAGAGGCGTTGTTAAATAAACCAAGTTTTACTTTCACTGATGGTGATACTGATAGTGTTGCGTCTCGTTATGAAGCACCGGACGCGACGGCGCAATCGGAAGAGCGCAGGGCACCCGTGCAGAAGGTCGGGAGTTCGAATCCCAGCCCAGTCTAACCATTAACTTACTAAATTGATACTAGTCGCTATCTAGCCAGGCGCTCGACATTAATAGGATAGTGGAAGGACTGGTTAGCTCAGTATTAGAATAATGTGACTTAATGGGATATTGGGTCATGGTGCGGGCAGCCTGATCACCCAGTGGGGCAACACTATAATGTCGCCATGAGTGTGCACTCTCTCAAGTCGGTACCTGTGCTGACATGACCGTATATGTTGCTAGGATGTAAAACCCCAACAAACAAATATTGTGAGGTAGTCTCTTCTGTGAGCTCTACAAGTTCACTGAAAAAGTTATTTGATTGATTGCACAATAATCTGAATATGTTATCGTATGCTGCACCTACTTTTCTCAAATCATATCACATGTTCTTCAAGCATACACTTCTAAGCATTGTTTCAACCTTCTCTCACCAGGTGGGGCGTCATCGGGTGGTGTATTCGAACGGACACAAAGTATGGATCAGGTTGATGGGCCAGTCGCCAAGCCTCTCCAAGGTAGGGCATGCCCAAAGAACACTATTATTGGATGAGCAATAAGGTTGTATTGGAGACAAGCGAGTGAGTGGGGTTTCACGTCCTAGAAACATCCTGAGATCATAGCACGACCAGTGAGGCACCCACCAGTGATGGCTTCATAATGCTAGGGCAATGATTTCTTGTGCTGCCGAGGCAATGACTTAATATCCGGCTCAGCCAGAGTATCCTAAATAATGACAATAATTAATTTCTTATCCTAGTAATGTACATTAGCAATTAAGAGCGTAGTGTACCTGTTATTGCTTGTAGCCCGTGTATTGGTTCAGCGAGGGATTGCATCTAGGACTTCTCTTGTATGCCACATACATAAATATATAATAATCTCTCTATATATATTATATAGATGTTATGTGTATACATAATGAATACTACAATATCATATTTGCATAGTTATTGTACGCCACACAAATAAATAGATAGAGAGATATTATGTGTATGGATAATGGAGACTGTAATCTGATATCTGCATAATTCTTGTATGCCACATAAATAGCTATATAATAGTCTCTATATATAGAGAGATATTTTGTGTATGCATAACGAGCTTGCAAAGTTGTAACCCACTGCCTTGTGGTACAGGTTCTTGATAGAACCAAAGGCTAAGGGAGCAAACCCTAACAGAAAACCATGTTTCCATGGCAGCATTAAGGGCGGTGATGAATGAAACTCCCAGCATCTCTCGACCAGCCACTGCAGGGATAAATAGTTTGCACCTGTCTTGATGTGTTCTTGCCAGTCGAAGACCTTCATTTACTCCCTGAGAGAGTGCCGCTAGTAACGTGCAAAAGCCAGCCACAATTCAACACTTTGCAAGCAGCTTCTATGAAATGTACAACCACACAAAATAGCAGTGGTTAAGTAATGAAAGCAGTCTTTGTCGCATTGCAACTGACAGAATGATGATAGCGGAGATTGCAATCTGATATTTGCATAATTCTTGTATGCCGCAGGAATAAATATATAATAGTCTTCTCTCTCTAGGGATGAAGATATTATGTGTATGCATAAAATGGAGGTTTATGTCAACGTTATGAAAAATGGAACCTGGGCACTCCTTTCTTTTGGTACATTAGTTGTTTACGCATGGGAAATTTCAGTTGCAGATGACTGGTCTTCCTCATTCCACTGCTCCTTGCCCTATCCTAGTAATGCCGAGCGCCTGGCTAGGAAGCGAACTTAACTCTAAACTTAATACTCAATCCATAATAAATTACCACATATTATATATTTCTAGCTAATAATAAACATAATACTAGTTTGCTGTAATCCATAATAAATAGATTCTTTCCACCATTAAATTTACATCTCCTAGCTATCATGAGTTGTTATTAGATTAGACTCAGCCATTACGCGACCCTGTCTCGTATATCAATATATGGTGCATCCTGTAACCCTAGCAGTGAAAACATGTATTGAATTATGCATAATTATCTGCACACAGAAGGCGTTACTTTATATGCACTGTGACAATGAACCTCTTCACTAATTATATTCACTCTAATTGCAGCATCAATATTGAAACGATCGCGGAAGAGCATGGGCTCATCAATGGAGATTATAGAAGACAGGGATTCTCGAGGTGGAGATACCATTATCATACATAGTGAGTGACAACAGATTCTTAGCTTTTCAGCTTAGACAAATAACATTTACAATTTCAACTTTACCATTGTTAGCTATTTATAAAAAATTAAAAAATTAAATATTAAAACAAAGAAACCACAAAAAACCACAAAACCACAAAAAAACACAAAGCTTGTGCAGTCGTCACCCAGAGCCCCCCACCCCACCCCCACCCCCACCCCCACCCCCACCCCAACCCCCACCCCCACCCTACCACAGGGTGGGGACCAGACGGGATGGCCGAATGAGTTAGAGCATCCGTCTCCCGTGTTGGTAGATCGTGGGGTCGTGGGTTCGAAACCTGGTCGAGTCAAACCAATGACTTAAAAATTGATACTTGTCACTTCCTAGCCTGGCACTCGTCATTATGAGGATAGGGCAAGGACTGGTTGGCTCAGTGTCAGGATAATGTGACTGAGTGGGATATCAGGTCATGGTGCTGGTGGCCTGGTCTTCTATTGGGGCAGCACTATAAAGTCACCATGAGTGAGCACTGTCACAAGTCGGTACCCATCCTGATATGACCTTAGATGTTGCTAGGATGTAAAAACCAACCAACAAACAAACCACATGGTGGACATCTCGACTACACTTTCTGCTGTTTTTGAGACAGGTGGCCGCACACTATCAGGAACAGTAGCGAGGGAGGTTCCTAGTTAAAAGATTCACCCAGTACTTGTTGTACACGGGTGAACGACAACGTACTGTAAATACACGCGAAAATAGCTTTAATGGAACAGCAGGTAGAATGCCTGCCTCCAGTGTCAAATGGTTACTTATATCGGCACAGACTTGGTGAAATGGGAGAGAATGCAAAAAGACAAGATGGCGGCCACAGAACGCCATCGATTTCACTTTTAAATCTTATTAAACTAGATATTATATTATATTTTTCAACTCAAAGGTAGTGGGCTATCAATAAGACACATGTAAAGAATAATTGTTGCTTCTTAGATTGTGAAATTAGGCCCTCGATTGATTAACCCGCTTTTTCGGCAGTTTTTATATAGGGTTGGTATTCACCCATGTACAGCGACTACCGGGTGAATCCTTTATCTAGGAGGTTCCATGCTACCCGAATAGGCAGTGACAGGTCAATTCTATTCTGACCTTGGTTGAATAAACCAGGGAGTGCCCTGGGGTTTGAAGCAACTTCAGCATTACTTATTATTCCCGAAGCAGAGTAGGATGCGATACGTCAAACTATCCCAGTACGATGCTAGATTCTATGGCCTTTGATTTCGTATTTTCTACAAAATGTTGTGTTTATATCAAACAATGCAATTTAATATAATCCATATTCTATGGTGTTCCTTCCAGGTAGCAACACACTAGTTCAGGACGTTAACACTACCCTGCGATCTGGCTTACCACCTGGTCTCAACAATAAACACACCAACAGCAAACGCTTTAATGGTAAATAAAGTCAAGTCCATTGGGTGAACTATGTGAAAGCAATCATGTGGAGGTGTGGGTGGGTGGGTGGGTGGGTGAGAAGTGGTCGTGGCAAGAGAGGTGAAGACTGACAAAGAGGCGAGGTGTGAGAGAACAGTGTGGTGAGTGGCGAGGTGTGATTGGCTGAGAATTGAATGGTTGGTTGTTGAAGTTTTATGTCCTGGCAACATCGAAGGTCATATCAGGACGGGCACCGACTTGTGACAGTGTGCACTCATGGTGACTTCATAGTGCTGTCCCACTGGGAGACCAGACCACCAGCACCATGACCTGATCTCCCACTCAGTCACATTATCCTGACACTGAGATAACCAGTCCTTGCTCTGTCCTAATAATGCTGAACGCCTGTCTAGGAAGCGACAAGAATACATTTTAAAATCATTGGTTTGATTCGACCAGGGTTCGAACCCGTGGGTTCGAATCCCATGATTTACCAAAGAGTTGAAATGGTAGGTGAGACAGGCCAATGGCTGAGGAGTCAGGCCATTGGCAAAGTGTGATTGGTAGTTCCTGGGAGTGGGGGGGGAAATCACTTTGCAACCCTTTGCACTTCAACAATGACCAGGAATGAGCACACCCAGCTCATTCTGACAGCGACACAATTGTTTATGAATGTCAGTGTTAGTATTGTCGCGGGGTGATGAAAATGGGAAATATTGTGCCTAGAGCTGGACTCGAACCCACATCTCTTTGCATTCCAGGCCAGTGTGCTAACCATTACACCACCTAGACTCCGTGATGTCATCACACTACCCACAACTACCTGTCTATGCGGCTCCTTGCCTGAGAGCTCAGTGCAGACCACACAAATATTTTTGCATCATATTAAGTGGGTAAACAATTATTTTGATGCTGATAATACTAATTGATTGATTGATTGGTGGTTTCTTTACGCCGTGTTGACAGCTCAGGTCATTTTCAAAGGGAGAAGTGTTACTTTTTCTTGAAGATTTAGACTGCCTATCATGGATAAGTCTAAATAAGTCTTGTTTTCACCATTAAACAGGTGGTCGATAGAAAGACGGAGCCTACACTTTTACAGACCCAAGGGACTTTTAACATCCCACACCACATAAACATGGTATGAGGGCAACTGGCTTTTGATGATACTGTAAATTATACAGCATTTTTAAAATTTGTGTTATTCAATGATCACTTTCACATAGAATATAAAAGCATGCAACCAATTATGTGTAAAAGTAACTTATGAATATAAAAGCTCACAATTATATAATTTGTGGCCAAGGAAACTAACATTCTAGATACAATTTAAGCATTTCATTCTTCTTAAATTGATCAGAACTGGTTTAATAAACTATATGAGGAGATATAGACCTGCTTTCCTCAGATACTGAAAAAAAAAGCGCACAAATGTATGTTAATGGGTGAAATCTAGGGAAGATTGCCTTGTGTGATTTCTGGTTTATTTGCTTTATTTGTTCTGTTTAGGTCTGCTATCTGATAAGGGTCTCTGGCAGCTGGCCCGAATGATTGGAGTTGAGTGGACGCGACTCGCTACATATTTAGATATCCCATCATCTGTGCAGGTAAGGTAATCAAATAACCTAAAGTAACTTTTATTTTAAACGGCAAACTTTTGAGATATTTGAAGTGCAAACATGCTACATTAATTTTGGCAAGCTTGCCAAAACTCTAACACCATAGGCTTCTGCAGTAACAGGTTCTATTCAATTGCCTCAATATTCCCTTATATGTGACGACAAATGTTTAATAAGTGCACCAGTATCTAAGTTAGATATGTAGAATCAAATCTAGATAATTGTTTTTGTTTTGAAAATTTGATGTTGTCATCGGACCATGTAGCTTTAACTTGTTTTATAAGAGAAAGAATGTAACCCACAATGATTGTTTGAGTTGTCCCGAGTATAAACCTTCTACTCAGTGCTGCTCCCCATTTTTGCATGAACTAGAGTGACTGGTGCTATCTATACATTATACATCATGAGCCACTCACATAATTCTACAGGATCGGTCCTGTAACTAATACAGCACTGATCAAACTTAGATTATTGAGACTGTCAATTCTAATAGTAAGATGGCCGGAAGACCAGTGCTCGGGCGCTGACAAATGTCATATTCAGATGAATAAATACTTTACCAAAAGAAAAAAAGAAAAAAAGAAGACAATGCAACCTTGAATTTAACCAAAACGCTTACCCTTAGTAAATGTTGAAAGTTGGCACTCTCATAATAACATGACTATGCTGATTTAGTATAAATATTAGGGTGATTGCCGATTTTCGGCTGATATCCGATTTTCAGCTGATTGCCGATTTTCGGCTGAATACCGATTTTCGGCTGAAATCCGATTTTCGACGGAATTAAGATTTTCGGCGGATAACCGATTTTCGGCTGATTACCAATTTTCGACGAATTTCTGAATTTCGGTGGATTTCCGACTTTCGATGGAATTCCGATTTTTATTCTTGGTCATATGGGTCATTTCTCCTAATCGGCTTAGCACTGAAACAATTATTCGGATTTCTGCTTTTTTTCTTTTTGTCTTTGTTTAAATATCCTTATTCCTGTAATTTAAGGTGTGGTTAAATATTATCAGCAGTAGAGTGAGTGAGCATAATGGCCGCTGAGGCATGGGCGAGTAGGTTGCACCATGTGGGAAGTTGAGGTTGTATCAGTCAATGAGCTAATGAATAGAGGTAACCAGCCGATGACTCAGTCGCTGGGGAGTAGATGGATGTTCCTGCTTATTATACTCATATAATGGCTTACGCAGCATGTAAATGCATGTGCATTGCCTGTATGTATGTAATTATAAGCATTAAACAAGTTATGGATGTGCACCATTTATAAGACTTAAAATTCCAGGAGGTACTACTAGTAGTCTGAGCTGACCACTAAGGCACGGAGCTATATAGAGAGGTGGGCGTCGATAGGGTGATTGCATCAGGGAGCCTATGTAGTGTAATGGTTAGCACGTTAGCTATGAAATACACACTTAGCCCCTCTGCTCTGATCTCTAATCATGCGAGAGATCGAGAGTTTGATTCCCGGTGTACTCAAACCAATAACTTACAGCATCGATACTTGTCGCTTCCTAGCTTTACGCTCGGCATTAATAGGATAAGGCAAGTACTGGTTAGCTCAGTGTCAGAATAATGTGACTGAGTGGGATATTGGGTCATGATGCTGGTGGCCTGATTTCCCAATAGGGCAGCAGTATAAAGTTGCTATGAGTGCACACTGTCACAAGTCGGTATCCATCCTGATATGACCTTAAATGTTGCTAGGGCATAACATTCCAACAACAAACTAACTGGTCTCTAAATCACCAGGCGCAGATCAAACTGGACAACCCAAACAACACGCTGGCGCAGATCAACAAGGTGCTGATGATCTGGCGTGACACTTGCCCAGGCTCGAAGCAGAGCGTGAAGGGCGTACTCTACAGTGCTCTATGCAAGGTCGACAGGTCAGACCTGGGCGAGGACATCCTCAGGGAGGAGACGCACGGCAGCGAGGAGAAGGTCAGCTACCAGTCCATCATCTGAGCAGCTCACTGCAGGGAAGGCAATGGATGGCCATTGGGTTGTGTATGGTGAGCAGCTGGTGAGATCTGGAGTCATGTTTGTGGATATTGTAGTGGACATGATTAAGCACATCCGATCAGTGTGTAGGGTATATGTATAAGTGTATATATGCATATATATTGTGTATATGCATATTTATATGCATATACACAATATATATGTATATATATGTATGTACGCAGCACACTATCTATGAAAGACAAACTTAACCCCTCTGCTCTGATCTCTAATCGTGCGAGAGGTCGAGAGTTTGATTCCCGGTTGAGTCAAATCAATAACTTACATAATTGATACTTGTTGCTTCCTAGCTTTACGCTCAGCATTAACCGATCGAGTGGAGTGTCAAGCCCCGCGCAGGAGGTGGAGCGGTGCATGCCGCCCCCCCCCCCTCCTACCCCCCAATCCGGGGGGTGGGGGATAGGAGAGGAGCACTACAGAGCTTATTACAGGCGATAAGGGGCTTATCACTATCCGTATATAGTATATATAAGTATACATATATATCTGTATGCATATGTACATATGTGTATAATGCATATATAATCATGTACGTATGACTATGAGTATATGCTGTATGTATATATGTATATATGAATATATATTCATGTACATATGCATATATATGTATGCATATATGGATGGATCAATGTATGTGCTATATAAGTGATTATGTGAATCATCATCATCATCATCATGCTGTCGGTCGCGATGCGACAAAGACTGCTTTCATTACTTGACTGCCGCTCTCCATTTAGCTCTCTGCTGTGAGAGTTGCGTCCATGAGTCGGTCTTGCATTTCATGAAAGCTGCCTGCAAAAGTGTTGAAGTGCTGCTGGCTTTTGCAAGTTACCAGCGGCACTCTCTCGGGGAGCAAATAGAGGTTTCACACCGGCAAGAACATGTCAAGACAGGCGCAAAACTATTTGTCCCTGCAGTGGCTGGTCGGGAGATGTTGGGAGTTCCATACATCAACCGCCCTTAATGCTGCCACAGTGACATGGTTTTCTGTTTAGGGTTTGCTCCTTTAGCCTTCGGTTCTGTCAAGGACCTGTACCACAAGGCAGTGGTTTACAACTCTGCAAGGCAGGGGCGTCAAAGTCCCTGAGGTATTGCTATACCTGCATACCATACATTGAATATATGTGAATATAAATAAAGAATAGCCCCTAAATGTGTTGGTGCCCCCTCTGGGCACCTGCTCGCTTCCCAACACCCCTTACTCTGAACTGAACTCCTGTAATTGGGCACTCTCTCCTCCCCTTGCCTCGGAACCGACTCTAACGGTCTCCCTGCCTCACTTCAAAGATATATTAGATATATCGCATCCGATTAACAAGTAAAACTGGTGGAGGCCAGAGACGACATCACGTGACCTACATGCATGCGTCCCCCCATTCATGTGTCACAGTTGCGGATGGAGAACCAGCTTAGGGGTAGGGAGAGAACCAGCTGCTATTTCCGGTGAAGCAATGGCAGTATTACATTGTGGGGAGCGTCAATCTCTCACAGTTCCTTTGAGTCCCAATGATATCTATATATATAAATTGTGTCCCAAACATTGTGGCTATGAATGCAAGTGTAACCATGGTACCTGCACAGTGTAGGGTGTGAAGCGTGTTTGCACATACAGTACAACCCCCTTAAACCAAGCTCGGTTAAACCAAACGATCGGTTAATCCAAACCTTTTTTGGTGGCCCGGCAAAATACTACCATTTATCAATTAAAAAAGTTGGTTAAACCAAAGTTGGTTAATCCACAGTATCGGTTAATCCAAACAAAAGTGTCGGCCCCAGGCCACTTCCGGTACAGTTAAACCAAACTTGCATGTGGTTTTAAGGTCATCTGTGACTCTTTTATATGATAAATGGTAGTATTTTGCCAGTCGCCGAAAAAAGTTTGGATTAACCAATCATTTGATTTAACCGAGGTTGGTTTAATGGGGTTAAACTGTATATACATAAAAAACAATAATCATAGTGTCCACATACATTGTACATTCATAGTTCACTCCCGTTTTTGCCAAAGCCAAGGCAAAGTCAAAGCTCGGTTAAACCAATGATCGGTTAATCCAAACAAATTTCTAGGGCCCGTGAAGTTTTGTTTAACAGGGGTTATACTGTATTTGGTTGGAGAGGCTATTGTTAAAGTTGCCTTGTATTCGATGTCCATGTTGATATTGATGGTACTATTAATTAATGAGTGGGACTTGAACATCAACTTTACCTGATCAGCAGGCATCAACCAAATGCACAAAACCAAACGCTCTTGAAATAACATTAGCCATACTTGTTACATAATATTCTCAGGAAGCTGTGCAGCTTCTAGCAGTTGCCATCATGGATAATACATCATGGATAATACACTTGCCATCATGGATAATACACTTGCCATCATGGTTAATACATCATGGATAAAACAAGTATTCCAAGTTCCACCATGCTGGGCAACACCTAGAGCTTTTATGAAGAACGATGGTTTGGTTGTTGGAGTTTTATGTCCTGGCAACATCTAAGGTCACATCAGGATGGGCACCGACTTGTGACAGTACACACTCATGGCGACTTTATAGTGCTTCCCCAATGGGAAATCAGGCAACAACACCATGACCCTATATCCTACTCACTCAGTTACATTATCCTGACACTGAGCTATCCAGTCATTGCCCTATCCTATTCATGATGAGTGCCAGGCTAGGAAGTGACAAGTATAAATTGTATAAGTCATTGGTGAGAAAGGTGGTGGAAGTGATTTATATACATGCACCATGATAGAGAAAGTGGCATTTTATCTCCTCTAAAATATTTGCTAAGCCAATTTCACAGCAATCTCGATTAGAATGTTATATACATGCACAGTGATAAGTTTTGGTCATCACAAGGCATGTGGTTATAGATGTAACATGACTCTGAAGTGTTCAAAAAGTTTGTTTTATTTAATGACGCCTCTAGAGAACATTGATTTTAATCGTCGGTTATTGGACGTCAACCAGATGGTCATTCAGACATATTTATTTGGAGGAAACCTGCTGCTGCCACATAGGCTACTCTTTCCAATAAGCGGCAAGAGATCTTTTATGTGCACTTTGATGAACCAGTTGTGGACCACTGGTTGGAACGGAAAATAACCCAAACTGCAAATGGGTGCTCTGAGCAAGATTCGATCAGATGACCCAAACCTTCACAGGTGGACACACTACCACCTGAAGTCCCGCTCCCGCTACGTCCTGCTCCCCCTGAAGTGTTAGGCCTATCGTGAAAGATAGGAGTAGGAAGGGGACCAAGCCCTACCTTCCAATATGTAATGGTGCTGTCACACTATGACGTAATGGCCAAAGTGAGTTTGACGTGGGTGACTTTTCGTTATTACTTCGAAGAACGTCGGATCATGTTAGAATCACGTTAGAGTCACGTTAAAGTCACGTCGCGTCTCGTCCACTCACGTCCACTCAGGTCCACTCATGTCGAGCTACATCAGAGAACATTGAGGTTTTGGACATGTTGAAAACTTTCGATATAGCTCGACGTGATGATAAGACGTTCGCGTCATGTAACGGTCATGTTACGGTCACGTTAGGCTCTCGTTATAGCACATCATCTACGTTAGGTCAATGTCGCCTCACGTCCATGCTAACATCGTCGACGTCATTGATGATCGCCTAGCGTGGCCGTAACGTCGGTAACGTGTCACATTCCGATGATGTCGAAGTCTCGTCAAAGCCCCGTCAAAGCCCTGTCGAACCCCCATCGCGATTACGTTGACCACGTTAGCGCCACATCAGAGCAACGGAGCGACGACGTTAGTCCGTCGTTATTCTCTCGTCACGCTAAACCATTGAGTTGGACATGTCCACGCTGGGATGGACACCATCACGCCCGCTCGATGTTATGCCGCCGCTAGGGTCCCGTTTCCACGATGTCGAGCGCGTGAGGATCTCGTTGCCTTCACATTCGCCAAATTAATATCTTCTACGTCCTCTCTCATTCCGACGACGCTAGACCGACGTTACGACCTCATCGACCACGCTGCAGTGTCGTCCAACTTGGGCCCGTATTTGCATATCACATCGGGATTTTTGATGCATTTCATGTTGCACCCATGTCGGCGCG
This sequence comes from Branchipolynoe longqiensis, assembly GCA_030323885.1. Lineage (NCBI taxonomy): Eukaryota > Metazoa > Annelida > Polychaeta > Phyllodocida > Polynoidae > Branchipolynoe > Branchipolynoe longqiensis. The sequence continues at coordinate 44,305,083 of CM059199.1, read as the reverse complement.
TTACGTCATAGTGTGACAGCACCATAAGATGTAGCTCTGCTGGGGGTCTCAGCTTCAGTCCTTACTAAAGGACCAGCGGAACTGGGAATGACTGACATAACCCAAGTGGGGTATGCTGCGGCTGCGACCCGGCGTGCTGGGCCTCATCTTCAGTCCTTAGTGAGGCACCAGCGGAACGAGGAATACCCGTATTGACTGGTCTAGTACAAGTCGCGTAAACTGAACCTGCGACCCGGCATGTTGGGTATCAATTTTAGTCCTTAGCCAGGGACCAGTGGACCTCTGAATATATGCACCCAGTTGTAATATATATAGATGTTACTCCAATCATACGGTTGGCAGAAGAAGTCTCATCACAACTAGACCTAATCATTAATGGCAAGCTGTGAATTAAGGTTGCTTATCCTTTGGTTTTTGAATCTGTTTGTAGTTAAATATACTACTTTGACAATTGAAACCTACTACCTTTTATTTCCGAAGAACATTTATGGTAATTTGGTAAATTTTGTGGTATTTGACATCATTGACAATGATTTAGATATGGATAGACTCCATGCAGTTGAAGTCAAGTGTTTGTTATCCATCATTGCTAATCACAACCTCTCAAACTTAAGGCAATGGATCTATTTTTTGTCTCTCTTTCTTTTTTTACATTGGTTGAATTAAGTCTGAGGAATTTTAGTGATGGACAATTGGTCTTCCCCATTCCACATCCTCTTGCCATCTGCTAGTAATTCTGAGTGCCATGCTAGGTGGCGACAAGTATAACTGTTTAAGTCATTGGTTTAACTTGGCAAGATTCCAACTGTTGCAACCTGTCACATGGTAAGCGGGCACTCAACACATTCGGCAATCTCACTTGGCAGGAGTCAAATCCCTAAAGAAATTATGACTGAGTAACTTAGGGCCTAAATTAGATTTGCAGGATCAAATCTTGGTAAGTGTTTTCAATTGGGGTTTGTAAATAAATGTTAGAACTTCTTTGGATTATCCAACTTTAATGGACAGATGTACTAAAGGAAGACATTGCTAGAAAGGTGTTGTGAGGTTTGAATCTTAGCACAAATTATATATAGTTAGTTATTTAGTAAATCACATGTTGGGAATGTTGACACAACTATTATACACAAAAGCGGTATTAAGACATTGAAAACTATGGTAGATTCTGCAGTTGGTAGATGGTGGATTAGTTTAGAGATCGGTTCTCATTAGCTGTGGGTGGTAGCACAGAATTAGTGATATTTTCAATATCGACAAATCAAATGCAGTGAACAAAAGAATACCAGGGAACGCACACGATGATTATGAGGTTTACCATATTCTCACGGGTTAACGCTCATGTGTGGGTTAACACTCACTCTCCCCCCACCCTACTTGGCCAATATTTTGTAAATGCCCACTCCTTAAATACCCATGTGTGGGTAAGCGCCCACCCACCACTTCAGTGATTTGCCAATTTAAACACCCAGGGCATTAACCCCCGAGAATACGGTAATTGGATGCATATAGCACTAATGAGTTGTGATCTGAATCTGAAATCTATCACGTCCTGTCAGTACTAACCATTTAAACATTGTACATGAAATAGTAATGACAATAGAATGAATAAGTGAAATAACTGAAAAGAGACGACGAAGTAACAGTTTTATTTGTTTGGGGTTTTTCTTCCTGGCAACAGCTAAGGTCATATCGGGATGGATACCAACTTGTGACAGTGTGCACTCATGACAACTCTATAGTGCTGCCCCTCTGGGAGTCCAGACTGTTGGCACCATGACTCAAGTTCCCATTCAGTTATATTATCCTGACACTAATGCCGAATGCTAGGAAAGGTACTGACAACTATCAATTTTGTAAGTAAGTAATTTGACTCGGATTGGGCTTTGAACTCTTGACCTTCCACATAGGAAGCCTGCGCTCTTACCGATTCTGCAACCATGTCTGGTCGAAGTAAAGGGGAATCATGTCACGCCATCGGTTTATTTGATTTAATTACCAATATTACATATAAGGAAAATCTGAATTTACGCCGACCTATCGAGCTGTATCTTGGCTACATGGTAGAGCCACGTGAAAGAATTGTTACCTCGAGTAGGTCAACTAAGCATGCATTCCGCTCTCCCTTTTGAGAGACAAGCTGGAAATCAATTCTTGCTTCGATTTGAAAAATTATCAGACTCTTATCTATTTGCCTACATTTGTTAGAAAATTGACACCAACAATTTTCAAACTTTGATTCATGGTCTGAAAGCGTTGCATTGGAAACTAATCTGTACCCATGTGTTTGTTAGCATCTCCTTTTACATTCCAATCTATTTCTGCACATGAGGGTGCTACGATGAAACTCTGCAATACCTCTTCCTGTAGTTATTCAATTTCAGTTTGCTAGACTACACAGTCAATATAAGTAGGTTAGCCATGTTAGTAATTAGCAGGGATTATTCTACAGCATTGAAGTTTGCCAAGCACAACTAATTTAGCGAATTGGTGGCAGTTTGTGGTTTGTTGTTGTTGTTTCACGTCCTAGCAACATCTAGGATATGGTGCCAGTGCGCACTCATGGACAATTTATATCGCTGCCACATGGGGAAACCAGGCCACCAGCACCATGACCTAATTATCCCACTCAGTCACACTATCCTGACACTGAGCTAACCAGTCCTTGCCTTCTCCAAATAATGCCGAGCTCCAGGCTAGGTAGAGAGACAAGTATCAATTTTATAAGTCATTGGTTTGACTAAGCTATGATTCGAAATCCCGACCTTCCGCACGGGAAGCCTGCGCTGTACTGATTCTACCATAGGTGGCAGTGATGTGTCCGGCTCACAGAGCTCCCCATTTGGCTGCTGCCGACACCAGCATTTCTCCAGCAGCCAGATTTATCTAAACAAAACAAAGAAATATATATTGCAGGCAGTCAAAACTATCCCAATAGGTAGCTAGGCCCTTCCCTGCTCACGCTGAGCCAATATCTGGATGGTTGATGTTAGACCGACTTGTTATTGTCCAACTCCAAACAAGTCCTGACAATTACACTTTCTAACTCAGCTATTTCAACAAGTGGAAGTGAATGATGTGAGTTTGGACAATTCAGCCTTTGCAGAAATGTAATACCCATCACACTACGATGTAACGAGCAAATGTAAGCCTGACGTCATCACTTTTCGTCATTGCGTTGACGTATGTTGGGTTACGCTATGATGACATCAGAATGACATTAGACTGACGTCGAGCTACGTCACATTATGTCGTGTTACGTCGGCACGCGTCAAAGTTTTGAACCTGTTCAAAACTTTCTACGTAACTCGAACGTAAGGGTTTACATTCGCCGTACGTTCTGTACACGTTCGGCGAACGTCAATGATGTTAAACAGACATTAGTCAAACGCTGCTCACTACGTTCAACTACGTTCCACTACGTTGACCCACATTAAACCCCGTGGAAACATCCACATGGCATAATGGGAACATCAGGAGAACATCAGGAGAACGTCAGGAGAACATACGTTCAATGTACGTTCAACATTTCACCACCGTGTCATGACGTATGTAATGTCATGTAACATAGTTCTGGCGATGGAATAATGTTAATAACGTTCCGTGAGCGTAATGATGTTGTCCTCTCTCGTTGAATGACGGTATCACTATGCTTTACCGACGTTACGCTCTCGTCAACTACGCTGCATCTACGTTCAACTTGTGCCCAAATTTGCATACTATGCCAAGAAGTTCTACGTTCTTCATGTTCTCCCTACACTGATGTCGTTACATCGTAGTGTGACAGGGCCTTTACATAGTAGTCCTACGGGTTCAACTTTCCGTCCCCAATCTTCTAAACTCCGCGTGTCGCCAGTCTCACGCAGCTGGCCTGACCACTTTGTACCAAGTCAGTGAACAAAGGTATCCCCCCTCCCTCTACTTTCGAAGCTAGTATATAATATCTATTGATGTAGCTTACTCTTTGATACCACCTGCAAGTATGACTGTCCTGATTCCATCCATCCATTCATCCAAAGTATACCCCCCCAATTATCTCTCCCCAACTCTCCTCCCTCGGTATCATGTACAATAGGATATATTCTACTATCAAACATTTTAGTTATGTTTACAATTGCTAGGCTTTAGATTGGACATTCACATTTGTGCCTTGTAACATATTGCTTGCCATTGTCATGAACCAAATGTAGCTGTTTTCAGAATGTAGTAAACGGCTGTATTGGATGTTTGCATTTGCCATGACGTCGACTGTGAATATAGAATCTACTTTTCTGTATGTTTGAATTAAGGTTTTTACCTTCACCCATTTTATTACTGGTTAAGATGTTTACTTGTCTTTCATGTAAATGCATGTCGGTTTTATAGCACACACTGACACAGTGTTATACGATAGATAACTTACCTTTGACTCTTTTCATGAAATCGCCTAGCTAAAATTCCATATATGCATGATGCATAAGCATAATGCATCGAAATAATACATCAGCCTAGTGCATCAGCATAGTGCATCGGCATCACGTTTCAGCATAGAGCATAGTTGATGTGTCAGTGTAGCGTCAGCCTAATGGATGTGAGCAATGCATACCTGGCTGATTTAAAGGTGCTTTGTCTGACTTTAAATATATGCGTCATTCTCTAAAACTGGGCACAAAAGTGTGACATGGAAACTAAAAGTTAAAACCTTACAAATAATAGCAAAAACCCTTCCAAATAATAGCATAATCTATTGTCCTATTAAGGTTTGCAGGTTGTGCATATGTCAGAGTTGAAAAATAATGAATTTCACTTTTTGAATTAGATCTTATACAAATTGAGCAATACATTAATATCACTTGTGTAACATGAAAATCAAATATACATCCAGAACCTTATTTTACCATATACAACATAGTCAAACAAGATTTTATTGATTACTGTTAAGCAGACAAGAGTATGACTTACAAGAAAAAGGTAGAAAAATAAGTTGAAAAAAGATTTGCCTACATGCATAGTGTAAATGTGTAAATTTTCACTTTTTCACATTAGCACAAAATCATATAAGTAAACTTTTAATTTCTTTCTTGGGATAGCTTCAATAAATGTACTATTGCTAACATACTTAATACACAGAGGATACAATAATTATTTGACTTGCAATCGATAAAAGAAAGAACAAATTATCAGCATCGTAATGTGGAAACCAAATATGTGGTGCCCAGTTTTATAGAATAACCCATATATACAGTAAAACCTCTCTAAATCGACCGGTCTTGGGACCGACTTTAAGTGGTCCATTTAGGTAGGTGGTCGGTTTAGGGAGTTAGGATATGGTTACAATGATATTGTTGGGACCCAAATAAAGCAACCGGTATAGGGGAGTGGTCGATCTGTGGAGCTGGTCGGTTAGAGAGGTTTTACTATATATAAATATATACATATGAGACTGTCTCAAGAGGTGCTAAGCAATATGGGTTTGTTTGTTTGTTTGTTGTTGTTTTACGTCCTAGCAACATCTAAGGTCATATCAGGACGGGAAGCAATATGGGACAAATCTTTGTCCACTGTAACAATATGGGACAAATCTTTGTCCACTGTAACGATCAAAATATTATCTGCTTATGCATTTGCTCAGGATAAACTGATTTGTTTTTTATATGGTGTTTCATAATCCCAATAGAATACATATTGAATTGAAGCAAATGTCCTTGTGTTTTCAGTGTAGCCGTTTCTGTGCTGTTTTGTGTCAATCGTTACAATGGGAAAAAAATAAGAGGCATCACCTTTTGAGACAGGCTCATATAGTGAATGCAGGGGCTCTGAGGCATCGGCGAGCAGGTGGTGCCATGTGCTCAGGTCATGAGGAACTAGTAGATGACCTAATGAGTAGGTGACCAGCCGATGACTTAGTGGCTGGTGGAGTATATGAATCTTCCGGCGTATTATACTCGTATAATGGCTTATACAGCATATATATATATATATTTATGTGTACACATATATAGTGTTACAGATTGGCTTGCACATTTCTCGGCAGACAGAGTGATTCAATGTTATTTGTGACACATGCCGATAATGTTTGTAGTTATATGGAACCATGCACATTCATTTCTATTTCCTGTTCCCTGTTATGGCTGATGCCTACACCTGTATGGACCGTTGGTTGTTGCTTTTTTATTACATTCATGGATAATTGGTTCTCCTCATCCCACTGTTCTTTGTCCTATCTTACTAATGCCGAGCGCCAAACTAAGTAGCTACAAGTAAAACAAATTTATGTCATTGATTTGACTCAGATGGATCGGAAACCTGCGGGTTTCAATGCCTCGAGCTGCCAGTAGGAATTGGGTGCTCAACTCATCGAGTGTTTTAGCTTAATTTACGACGCGAACAAGCAGCTCATTGAATCGTAATTTTATTCAATAACATAGTAGTCAGTAAGAGTGAGATACAGGTCAGGAATTGCCGTAAGGTCAATAGTATAGTAGTCAATAAATGAGTTAAATGTCAGGAGTTTGTAGATCATGTTGAAATTCGACTCAGGCCCTCAACCCCATCGCATTTTGTGTGTTCGTCATTTGTAGTGATGGGTGGGTGGTTGAGTTGGGTGGTGAGTTGCTCGTCCGGCTGCCATGGTGGAAGTGATGTTTGGTGGGTCTCAGGGTGCGAGGATGGGTGGCCATGATGTCAGAGGTCTCGCGAGAGACTCGGGCCTGCGGGAAATCTGGTAGCGGTTTTGGGTTTGGATTCCAACCCAGGTGGCACCACCGGGGAGACTCCTTGTTCACGCGCAAATTACCCATGTTGGCGAACCAACATGAACAATGATGATTGCTATGCAGTGCTTCAACTAAACTACTGAAGCTGACCAACCGTCACTTATCTTGTCCTGGCTGTCGGGTTTTCATGATGATGTAATGCCAGATAAACACTTCAGTGCTTGAATGTTGTGGGTTTTCATTGACTCTGCCTTTGTTAACTAGCATCGACTGTCTGTCGTTGTTTTGTCAGATTTTCGGCTCGGGGAATAACTCAGCATTGAAGAAGCGAGCCAAATCAACGGACATTGTCGAGTTCTAAACCTTACATGAACATAGACATCACGTTGTCTTAAATATTGCAGTTTAATACAAAGTGAATGCATTTAGTTACAATATATATATGTAAATATATAAAGTCACAAATAAAGGTAAATTGTAAATATATATATATATATATATGCTATATATATATATCCACAAATAAATGCATCCACTTTGTATTAAACTGTAATGTTCATATATAATGCGTACGTATATACATATGCTGTGTAAGCATTATACGAGTATAATATGGCCAGAAACTTCCATCTGCTCCTCAGCCCTAACTCCGCCCTCAGTCATCGGCTGTAGGAGCCTGAGCTAATTCATCAACTGTTATAACCTACCCAACCTCAGATCCACTTGGCGCGCCACCTGCCCGCTCATGAGTCAACAGTTGTATAACAATTAACATACCCTCACTGTACCACTGAATTAAAAAAGAAAAGTATTATATACATGATATGAATGTGCTGGTCATGCTCTGTGATTGCAACGCCATATTCAAACATTGACTAATCGCAATTTGTACAATTTCCTCTGCTGAATGATGGTTGGTTGATTGGGTGTTGGAGTTTTACGTCCGTTCTGGCAACATCTAAGGTCATATCACGACGGGAATCATGGTTGAGTTGGTGAACATGGAGAAGGATGGAACTCCAAAACATCCAGTATAAATTCAAAATTTCTGTCAATTTCCTTATCCGTGCTCTAATTCCGAGTAAGCTCATGGTCTTCTAAAGGCAGTGCGACATTGCATATGCATAGCATGGCAAGTCAGTGGAACATCTGAAGCCTTCATTGTAATATATTTATGTGTAAAGCTTTCTGTACAACTCATGTCATGATAATTATACTACACTGTCTCGAATAATGCACCAGTGATATGTACATATATGTAATTAAGTTGGAAGTTGTATTAATTGTGAAGCATGGGCATAGTGACCCGTAGCAGAGGTAGATGGCGCCACTAATCACTGAAAGTGGTCTTAATGCTTTGAAATCATACCAGGTGGCGCCACGTAATGTTCTGTCTAAGAGACTGCTATATTTGTTGATTGGCTTTACGCCGTGGTGGCAGCATAGGCCATATTCATGGCAAGAAATGTTAGTTTTTTGTTCAAACCATTGCTTTTACATGTAAAGGCAGACAATCAATTATGTGCCAATAGACACTGATTAAATTAGAAAGCTCACAATCATATATTTGTGGTCAAGGGAAACAAATTCCCATAGAAAAAGAAAAGTTTTATTAATAATTGATAGAATCTATTTAGTAAACTATATGAGGTGGTACAGTCCAGCTGCCCTCAAAAAGGCTAAAATGTTTTCCTGTTTTACCTTAGTAAAAAGGTCATGCATACTGTCTGCAGTGTAGAACTGTTGGCGGAGGGCCAAAAAATCAACGCAATTTAGTAAAATGTGTTTGAGTGTCAGCAGGGACTGACATCCAATAGATTCAGGGCGAGGTTCCCCCTTGAGCAGAAAAGCATGTGTAAGCCACGAGTGGCGAATATGGCAGCGGCTAAGGACCACTTGGTCCCGCCAACCTCCCGCATGAGTCTGTGGTGGCTTTCCCTCTGATGGTTCAATTTCTTTAAGTTTATTAATGTTTTCATCCCACTCATGTTGCCATTTGGATTGTATGTGGGTGGCTATTAGTGGTTTCAGATCAGAGTGAGGGATCAGACACAGTTCAAGATCACAGTTCAGGGCCTTCTTCACTATATTTGTTGGATGTTACACAAAGGTTGTATTTGTACATAGAAGTTCTCCACTGCTGGCTTGTAAGCTATAGAATATGTGCCTATAATATAATATGTCCATGTTCATTTGAAGAATGAAAGTCATGAAAGTGATGCAACTTAACCCAACTTGCAGATTGAAAAAAAAAACGATACCTTGATGCTTAATATTATATTTCTGAATTCGAATGTATGTATAAATGTATTATATACACGCACATGTACATGCATATATGTAAATATAATACATGGATGCATGGTCATGCATATCTACTGTATTGCACATTGGTGAGTAATTGGTATGTATGGGCAGAGAGCGTGTATACAGATGAGAGGGACAACTCCCATACTACACCATGTAACAGATGCCGACTGTGGCGCTCCAAGTGGTGGTTGTTGAACAGTATATGACACAGCTGTCAAACTCAAGGCATTGTCAATGGTCGTGTGCAATCTTCCTACAGAAAACGTTAAATATCTCTAAAACTACAACACCTAGAAACAAACTGATTGGAATACACATAGGAAACATGTTTACCAACAAGATTATATTAAATGATATGGTTAGGGCTTCTGCATTTCTATTAATTTTGAATAAAAACAAATGTTTTGCACTACACGTATGGCAAACTCAAAGCTTGTTCAACACTAACCGCCAGGAACGCCACTGTAGCCTGTGTTACCGATTTTCGCGGGAGTTGTCTCTCTCATCTGTTTATATACACGCTCTCTGGTATGGGTTTGTATTTTATACAAGTATGAGTGCATACATGCACGTGTGAAAGTGCATCACGTATAAATGTAGAACCACTGACCGATCCCAAACTTAAAGCTGGATAATCCAATGAAAGGAAAGTTTGTTTCATTTAACGACGCATCTAGAGCGCATTGAGTTTTATCATCGGCTATTGGACGTCAAACATTTGGTCATTCTGACATATTTCTTTAGAGGAAACCTGCTGCCACCACATATCTTTCCGATAAGCAGCAAGGGGTCTTTTATATGCACTTTCCCACAGACAGGACAGCACATACCACAGCCTTTGATGGACCAGTTGTGGACCACTGGTTGAAAATCCGATGAGACTACCAAATATTCCAAAATGACAGTGCTGATGTAGATTTGATCCTATATATCTACCTTACTGGTATATTTGTTATATATTAAATGTTGTGTAAAAGCAAACTCAGTCAACTTAATGGGACATGTCACTGCTGAAGCTTACGTGTCCAGCATGTTGACATGCACACCGAAATTCGTTGTGCATGTTGTCACTTCAAAAGGTTCCAAAGATAACCATTTAAATAAACTTCGAATCAAACTAATGCTAGGTACACACCGACCGTTTTTCCGCACCCACCTACCGTATACGATCTAAAACTGCCCAAAAGTCATGAGGCGTGTGCTCCCCTAGCACACCTACCGATTGCGATTCGCGACTTAAAATTCAATTTTAGGGCTAAAACTGCTTCCTTACGATTGTGATTCGCGATTCGAAAAATGAATCGGCCCGTTTTCAGTTTTAAGCCGGTCGGGTCGGGTCGCGAGTTTTAGTGTGCGAATCGTATATGGTAGGTGTGTACCGAGCATTAAGTAAAGTATGTGGTAGAAACACAAAACCATCTGGTTATCCAACTTTAAGTTATAATAACCGATCTGCAAATGGACTGTTGTTCCCTTCTTGTCTGTACCATACATTCCTGATATATATTCAGTGTATCTTTACAATTAATTAGCTACTGCTCCTCTGTCCAGTGTGAATATGTTGATAATACATGAATAACCATCTCCTTTTCCGCTTTCGACGTGCATTGCTCACTAGAATTCAAAATCCCTTATGAGAGTGCGTCTCTGGGGTTTGCTGTGCAATTCCTGTGACATATCCTCTGCAAGCAGGCAGGGATTCGTTGACTAGCATTGTCATACACTATGGTTGTTGTTGCAAGGACAATTCAATAAATGACATGTTTTTACCAAATTTTGGATTTGTTTTCATTCTGAAGTAGTGTTGTTTGGTTGTAGTTGGTACACTAGTTGATAAAGCAGGGACAATTTCAATCGCGGACAGTTGGTCATCATTCCAGTTCTCCTTTCCCTATCCTAGTAATGTTGAACTCCAGGATAGGTAGCGACAAGAATAAACATCTTAAAGGCACTCTTTTGATTCGGCCAGACTCGAACCCGAATCCTACGACCTTCCAACATGTGTCTGTGCGCGTGGGGGGAGGATGAGGGGGGTGGGACAACTCATTCGATCATCCCATGCCAGTTAAGACAGTGTCAATTGCTTAAGGAAATTATTAAATTCGCGACGAAGAAAAATACAAGGATGCCACTGAGAGATATGCCTATGCTGTTTATTACATATCATCCAGCAACTAAGTTTCTTGGGATATTATGCGGTTCATGATTTTGGACGATGTTGGTAAAATTAGTCGGATTTCTCTACAGAACAACATTTATTTGGTTCCTTGCTAAGTTTGGTGCCCTAACAACATGTAACGTCATATCAGGACAGGTAGCGACTTGTGATGGAGCATCCCCATTGCGAGTATATAGTGCTTCCCAATGTGGCGACCGTGTAACGGGCACCATGACCTAATATCCCACTCAGTCTGATTATCCTCAACAGCATGAAAGCGAGGCCTAGTTTGCTCTATCCGGGTTCGACAGATCAATGGGATTAACAATATGATAGATTATTTTTACCATCAATCTTCCCCCTGGTGGGAGTGAGAAGAACTAATGCTGTGTCTATGTAATCACCAAGCATACTCCATGGAAAGGGTCTCGTTTAACTAGTATTTCTTCCGACATCGTGACTAGTGTTACCTCAATGCACCAGGTGGCAGCAAGTAAGAATTGGCGACTGTTTTGCAGTGCCACCAGGTGGCAGCACCTCACAGTGTGAATGCGTTCAAAGAATAAGGACTTGTCTGCTGCTAAGATCTTCATCCATTTCTACTTGTATGTTCTAGTTCAAGTCCAGTGTATATTGAAAACAAAACATGGCCTTTATCGTAATGATGTGTCATTATTATATAAGAGATATTATATATATTGTGCATTGTATTTTGTATTTCATTATATCGTAGATTGTATACTGTATATCAATTACCATATCTCACAAGTTGCATTCTGTAGTGCATGCCATATACAGCATACTGTATAGCATGTATACATCAGTCACCTATGCCCTAGCAATATCTAGCATCATATCAGGACGAGTACTGACTTGTGACAGTGCACACTCATGGCAACTTTATAAATTATAGTGCTTCCCCAATGGGGTACCATGCTGCTAGTACCATGACCTGATCCTGACAGTGAACCAACCAGTCCTTGGTCTATCCTAATAATACTGAGCGCCTGGCTAGGAAGTGACAAGTATAAATGTCTTAAGTCATTGGTTTGGCTCGACCAGGGTTCGAACCAGTGGGTTCGAATCCCACGATCTACCAAAACGGGAGACGGCCGCTCAATTAATTTGGCCATCCCATCTGGTCAATATATATATGTAGATAATATGTTTAATTTGAAGTGAGAGCTGGGATACTGTTGGAGTCGGTTCCCAGGCGGCGGGGAGCAGAGTGTGCCCGGTTCCAGGGGGGGGGGGGGCTGCAGAGAAGAAGGGGTATTGGGAGGTGAGAGGTGCCTGAACAGGAGCACCAATAAACATCAGGGACTATTCTTTATTTATATTCACATAATAAATTATATAGCACATATATAGAGAGAGATAGAGAGAACATGTATATATTGTTTTTTCGCCGTGAATTATTAGGATAGGACAAGGGCTGGTTTTCCCAGTGTCAGGATAATGTCATGATAATGTTTATGAGTGGGATATCGGGTCATGGTGCTGGCAGCTTGGTCTCGACGTGGGACAGCACTATATTTAAAACTTGCCATGTGTGCGCACTGTCACAAGTCGGTATTCATCCTGATATGATCTTAGATGTTGCCAGGACGTAAAATTCCAACAACCAACCAACTATATATACAAATATATATTTGTATATATACATAATATTATACAAATATCTGTGGACAACATATATATATATATATTCAGTAAAACCTCTCTAAATTGACTGACCATGGGACCGACTTTAATGGGTCCATTTAGGGAGATGGTAGGCTTAGGGAGCTTTTCTTAGTTACAATAGTATTGTATGGGCAATCATTTGGGACCCAAATAAAGCGATCAATATAGGTGAGTGGTCGATCTGTGGAGGTGGTGAGTTAGAGAACTTTCACTGTATATATGTAATGTATGAAGTGGGCGAGACTACACTCGAGCTATGACCATTGCGGGCTTGGGCTGAGCAACCTGCATTCTGAAATGCGGGCTGCTCGCTGGGACAAGCCCGCATCGGCCATCAAATGCGGGTCTGGGTTCACAGCCATAAAGCATTGCTAAGAGACGCTGATTGCGACGTTCCTGGCAATGATGGAAGGCCGAGCGCTCGGGCTCAGACCCATTGGACATACTATTGCACGCTCTGATGTTTTAGATGAGAATTAGGCTTTTATTGTCGAAATTCCAAACTGAGCCCAGGAAATTCACTCGGAAATCATTATGGACAAATTAACATTAGGCTCGCCTTAGGCGGGGGCGAAATAGCCAAATGGTTAAATGTATATAATATATATATACATATGCGCGCACAAAATACATATATATACAAATATGCAAGTACAATATATTCATCATATATGTGATATTATATATATATCACATATATATGTGATATATATATCATATATATCATATATAGGTAGTGTGCCATACACGCGTGAAGGCGATAATCCAGTCGGCCGATTAAGATAAGCCTTATCCCCATCAACACACCCCTTCGACCCATGCCCACCAGCACGCCACGATACCAGTACACCTGGTAGTTAGTTAGTTAGATAGATACCGAGGGAGGGCCGTTCACTAGCAGTTTGCAGATCCGATCTACGAAGATGAATTGTTCACCATTTAAAAGTTGCAAACCTTAAACAGAAGTGGTGTATATGTGAGATGTTCAAGTATATACATTTTGGTCGTTGGTGATGTATCTCTGCAAATACATATGAAGAGTTCAGGGGTAAAAACCCCGTAAGTACCAATCCAAACATTAAAATACATTGGAGTCAAACCTTCAAAAAGCTAATTTGTTGCATTCCTATTTTTTTTGGTCATTGCTCCGTAACCATTGCATTACAAAAAAAGTGGAATTAGTGAGAATTAAAATTATGTTCATGTATCAATGTTTTATTTTAATTAAATTGTTAGATTGGCGTGTACAGAGTGTTGTGCCTGAACCCTTCATATGTAGATATATAAAGATATATGAACATAATATATGTATATATATACCTATATATATATATATTTATATATATATATATATCTCTACACATATCTATATATGGATATAAATAAATATACATGTATGTAAATATGCTATAATTAAATATATATCGTTAAATAGTCAAATCAGTCTCACAGTAAAGTGGTACAAATTACAATCAGATAATTTTGATTGTCTGCAATGCTAAGAAATATTCTTAGTCAAATATAATAGGTTGATGACTATAATATACTTTAACTTTACTTTTGAACTCACTTTTATTTCAAATGGAAATATTGGAAATATTTGAAGAACAGAACATGTCAGATTAAAGTTGATATTTACATTAAAATGTTGGACCTCATCGGCTTACCCTATGCTAGGTTCTATTTTTAGCTTGACTTCGCATTCCCTCTATGTAACTACAAATGTTTAAAGCTGCATAGTCCGATGAAATATCAAATTTTCAAAACCAAACCAATTATCTAGATTTGATTTTACATATCTAACTTAGATAGTGATGCACTTATTAAGCATTTGTTTCTGTGTATAAGGCAATACTGAGTAAATTTAACAGAACCTGTTACTGCAGAAGTCTATGGTGTCAGAGTTTTGGCAAGCTTGCCAAAACTAATTTTCCATGTTTGCACTCAAAATGATTCAAAAGTTTACCATTTAAAATAAAAGTAACTTTGAACTAATGTAGAGTAGATACTAGTGATCGATCTAATATATTTATCTCAGAAAGAATACAGAAATTCAAAACCATCGGACTATGCAACTTTAATAACCACAGTATTCATGGTGGATGTGCAAGATACCACTACAAACTGGTGTTTATGTTTAGAAAATGTGATAATTTCTTCGGATTACACAGCATTGAGGGCAATGTGCTATCGAGAAGGCGACAAAATCGATTAGAATGTCATGTAAAAATTACAAATAGAAGTTATCATTCGGTGCCCGTGTGAGTGAGTGAGTGTGTGTGTGTGTGTGTGTTTGTTTAAGTAAATATTAGTGCCAATATGTGGCGCTGCGGGGCGCCCTGGTATGTGGGGCGGGCGGCATGCCTGCATACCCCGGCCGTGTTAGATCGTGGCCCGATCAAAGGGACCGGCAAAGAAGCCGCCGGTAGCCGGGGGGGGGGGGGGGAGGAGGGGTGGGGAGGGGAAGGGAAGGGAAGGGTGGGTGTGGCGGGCAGCGGCGGGGGTTTGACGTCCTAGTGGGTTGTGGCTGGGGTGGATGGGGTGGGAGGGAGCGGGGCCGGAGACGAGGGGGAGGGTATGAGAGCCCTAGAATTAGTAGTAGAAGGGGAGGGGGAGGGAGTGGGGAGATGGGGGTGGGGCGGGAAGGAAGGAGGTCCCGGGAGAGCGGCTCGGTGGCGGGTGTTGGAACGACTAAGGGTTTTTTCTTGGAGAGAGGGGAGGGGAATGGCGTGGGGCATGGCCGGTTAGGGTTTGGGGGATAGGAAGGGAGGGGAAGGGAAGGGAAGGGAGGGGAAGGGTGGGGAAGGGAGGGGAAAGAAGGGGAAGGGATGGAGGAAGGTGGGGAAGGAGGGGAGGGGGGGGGAGGGAAGGGAAGGAGGGGAGAGGAGGGGAAGGGAGGGGGAAGGGAGGGAAGGGAGGGGAAGGAGGGGGGAAGGTAGGGGAATGGAGGTAGGGGGAAGGGAGCGGAAGGGATGGGAAGGGTGGGGAAGGAGGGGAAGGGAGGGGGAGGGGAAGGGGAGGGGAAGGGGTGGGAAGGAAGGGAAGTGAGGGTAAGGGAGGGAAGGGAAGGGAGGGAGGGGAAGGAGGGCGATGGGAAGGGAGGGGAAGGAGGGGAGGGAGGGGAAGGGAGGGGAATGAGGACGAATGGATGGGAGGGGGGAGGGAAGGGCGAGCGGGTGGGATGGGGAGGCCAGGGGAGGTAGAGAGGAAGGGTGGGTAGCTAGGGGAAGCGGTAGGGGAGGAGAGAAGGGGTGGGGGGTGGGGGGCTCCAGAAAATAGTTCGGGACCGTTCGCTTGGGAAAGGCTAGGGTGGGGAGATATGGTGGAGCGGGTGAGGCGTGGGGAAGGAGGGGGAAATACTGGGTTGGCGACAGGGAATTGGGAAGGGAAGAGGTGAGGTCTGTGGATGGATGAAGAAGAAGAGGGGTGGGGGGGGGGGGGGGTGCTGTTAGTGGCGGGGTGAGGTGAGAAAGGATGCGGTGGCGGGCCTGCTCCTACAGTTGACTGAGGTAGGCGGAAGTTTGCCTGACTGAATATCTAATCAATCTGAAAGATTCCCCCCTACACGCCCCATCTACTCCCTCCCCCCCTCCGCCCCCCCCCCCCGCCCACATACACATACACCAATCTATTACTTTCCCTCAAAGACCCTATAATACTAAGAAGGCTCACTCAGCCTGTACTGTGTAATCAAAATGATCAAACCCATCACTTGGTGCGCTGGCTGTTCTCTTGGTTAAACAGATGTTATATTATATGTGTAAATGTATATATGAATGTGAAAGATGTGTGATGATGGTGATGCTGATGATGATGCTGATGATGATGGGTATTTGTTCATAGCAATTTCATATTGATGTGTATTCATACTTCCCTATCTCGTGTATAATATAATTGTATGTGTTTACATGGGAAAGACCAACCAGCAGCCGGCTGATCAAA
Organism: Branchipolynoe longqiensis; assembly: GCA_030323885.1. Taxonomy (NCBI): domain Eukaryota; kingdom Metazoa; phylum Annelida; class Polychaeta; order Phyllodocida; family Polynoidae; genus Branchipolynoe; species Branchipolynoe longqiensis. Next base: position 44,288,295 of record CM059199.1, on the reverse strand, counting down.
CCCACCACAAGGTGGCACTGCAAAAATTACATTACCATTGGAGAGATAGGGAGTGAGCTGTCTTAGTATTATAGGGTTCTTTGTTTCCCTGTTGCCACTAAATGCAGGACACACGTGAGAAAAGCGCATTAAATGCCAGATGGCTTCCAGGAGGATATTTTGAAACATAGAATTTGGAATTAGTGAACCTGTAAATTTATGTTAATGTGTGTGTAGGGGGGGGGTGCAAATTGGAAATAACGAATAATTTGGCAGCCGCTTATGAATATATATTATCAAAACTATTGATAAACCATACCAGTATTACAACTAGGGATATATATATATATAGTGGGATAGATATGGCTTATTGATATGTCCATTTGATTAACATTTATAATTATATATCCATTTGATAGACTTTAACTATTCGATTAAGATATGATATCTATTATGGTGGAGCTTGAAATGTGAAGTCATGAATATATCTGCTATCTTTTGTGTTCTTTAGTAAGTTAGCATTGGGTTGTGGTGGTTGTTTTTTTTGAGGGGGGGGGGTTGCTGTTCTATTTGTGGTGCTGCTGTTTTTAGTAGTTGACTACATTTGGCAAAAAAAGGAGTAAAGGTGCAACGAGTACTTAGACAACTGGTGCTGTCATGCTACTGAGGGCGTGGCTTGAGATGGGAATTTCCTTGGTGAGGTGGGGGGCAGGGGAAGAGTGCTGATACTGAGGTCTCGGGCACACCTCCGCGATGTAGGAGGTTGGGCAGATCAGAGGCCACAGGTCAAAGGTCAGTGGGGTATTAATAAGATGCGGATTACCCGGGTGTCTGATGTTTCTATAGCGGAGAGGTTATATCATATATATATATATCATATATATATATCATATAGTCCTTGAGCCAGCCATTAAATTGAGAGGTTTGACTACCAAAAAGAAGGGAAACTCACCACTATGATTTTTTCAGTTAGCCTTACATGTTGCATGTATTAAAGAATGTGATGGACATCTCAATTCTACAGCTAAACCGACTTTGGCAGCCATTTTCCAAAATGGCCACCAATTTCTATCATATCTCAGAAAGTTGACTGTGACCTTTAATAGACTGATCAGAACTGGATAGAACCGGTTTGAACCAGTCAGAACCAGTCAGAACCGGTTTGATCCAGTTTGAACTGGTCAGAACCAGTCAGAACTGATTTTATCCAGTCAGAACCGGCCAAACATTTGAGATAATTATTTGAAGTGCAAATATGCCAAATTAATGTTGTCAAGCACGCCAAAACTCTGACATGAGAGGCTTCTGCAGAAACAGGTTCTATTTATTTGCCTCAGTATTCTCTTCTATGTGGTGATAGCTGTTTAATACATGCCCCAGTAATCTAAGTTAAGCATACAATCAAAACTAATGACCACTAACAGTAACAGTAACAGTAACACAGCAAGGTGCAGGCAGTCAGTTGCTTAGTTATCTATAGTTATTTCCCCTAACCAATTGTAGAACCAACAGACTATAGCCGTGTTTACACGGGCGAGTTAAAACGCTTCATATAAAACGACTTGTCTAGATCAATTTACATTTGCCGTGTAAACACGATGCTGAGGCGTTTTAGGGCTGAATCGATTCATAAAGATCGGTATATGTACACCACCTCGCGAGGTGGTTTTTATGAAGCGAAGTAGCTTAAGCACCTCACCCGCATGCGCAGTCGAGACCTGAGTTTGTTGATTTTCCGGTCGATCAAAAGCGCATATTATATAATTTGGTCTAGGAAACCGCTAGCTGTGCACAGATATTTTTTTCATCATTTATTTTTAGGGTTTCACTGCCCAGCAGAAGTTTTGAACGTTCCAAACCAATACGATTCAGTCCATACATATCTAGGTCGAACCCACACTCTCTCGTAGCGACGTCGACGAACCCAAACTGGCACTGGTTAGTCTGGACTTGCTCATGCGCAGATATCGATTTCCGCCTTAAACCGCTCCGTGTGTAAATGCGCCACTAAATCGCTTCATATAAATCGATTTGTCTAGATCGTTTTACATTTTCCCATGTAAACACAGCTTTAGAGAGGGTAGAGAAATGTGGGAGAATGCTTACAAACAGAGAAAGATTACATTTAGGAGATAGCTACACAATTGAAAGTAACAAAACAAGGGGAAACCACACGACTATTACTGTCTAACAGCGAAAACAAGTAATTAGATTTAACCTTTTATGGGCATCATAAATACACCATCACCAAAAATAAAAAGCAAGTTAGATATGTAGAATCAGATTTAGGTAATTGCTTAGGTTTTAAACAAATGTAGGCTCCTATGTTTTCATCGGACTATGCAGCTTTAATTGCTAACATAATACTTATTAACAGCGGTCTCACAGGGCATATCTACAAATGCATTGACCACTTCTGATCCTCTAGAAGCTTATCAGTTCTGTCAACACCCATTTCGCCATGACGGGGCCGCGATGTTCCCAGGAGGTCAACTATGTTGAGTTACGCTGTAAGGGCTATCTCCTAGAATAATCTCCAGATAGAGGAGGCGGCAGCATCTGATCCAAAGGCAGTATAAGCCTAATAGATATGTGAATACCTACCTGCATGGCACACTTACTGGACCCTCGCCTAGACATAGTGGAAAATGTCTTAAATGTGATTCTAAATTCATGACTTAGATTTACATATTCCAACAAAAGCATCAACTTTGTCTAAAGCAAAACCCTGATAAGATCTAGCGTTGAACCTACACGTGTATCTAAATTAGAGACTGGTACACTCAATAAGTATTGTTTTATTATGCATATGGGAATACTTAGTCAATTCCATAGGAGCTGTTAGTGTTAGAACTAGGGTTTGCATTTTGACAATCATGCCAGAATTAATTTGTCATGCTTACACTTCAAATATCTCCCAAGTGAGTCAAGTTAGTTCAAACTAATGTATTGTTTGTTGTTGTGTTACGTCCTAGCAACATATAAGGTCATATCAGGACGTACATACTATTGATAGTGATATGTATATCAGAAAATGACAGAAACTCAAAACCATCAGACTATGCAACTTGGATAGGCCTACACATAACAGTTCCAGCCTTGGCGTACGTATCCTTCTGCGCTATAACTTATTCACCATACATGTGCATTTATGTTGTTGTTGTACATTCCTTGATTAAGCAGAGGAAGTTCCAATCACGGACAATTGGTTTTCCTCATTCTACAGCTCCTTGTCCTAACCTAATAATTGGTTTGTTTCTTTTGTTATTGTTTTACATCCTGGCAACATCTAAGTTACTATTCTAAGGTCATATCAGGACGGATGCCGACTTGTGACAGTGCACACTCATGGTGACCTTATAGTACAACCCCACTGGGAAACCAGGCTGCTGGCACCATGACCCAATATCCCACACAGTCACATTATCCTGACACTGAGCCAACCAGTCCTTGCTCCATCCTAATAAACCAGACGGAATGGCCGAATGAGTTTGAGCGTCTGTCTCCCGTGTTGGTAGATCGTGGGGTCGTGGGTTCGAACCCTGGTCGAGTCAAACCAATGACTTAAAAATTGATACTTGTCACTTCCTAGCCTGGTGCTTGGCATTATTAGGATAGGACAAGGACTGGTTGGCTCAGGGTCAGGATAATATGTCTGAGGGGAATATCAGGTCATGGTGCTGGCAGCTGGTCTTCCAGTGGGGCAGCACTATAAAGTCGCCTTGAGTGCGCACTGTCACAAGTCGGTAGCCGTCCTGATATGACCTTCGATGTTGCTAGGAAGTAAAACAACAACTAACAAACAAACAAAACAAGACAAAACCATCCCAATAATGCAAAGTGCTTGGCTAGAAAGCGACAAGTATACATTTTTAAGTCCTTGGTTTGACTGGGTTCGAATCCCACGATCTACCAAAACGGGAGACGGACGCCCAACTCATTTGGTCATGCCCTCTCGGCTTTATCCTAGTAATATAAATGCTGAATGCCAATATTGATATCCAATATTGCACCATGTATAAAATGCTGTTTCTTGACGGTGGGTGGTTCCCCTTTTGACGGCGGCTGGACGCATACCAGGCCGGGCAGGGGGGCGGGGCCTTCTGCCAGATAAGCCGGCTTATCAAAGAGGGGCGTGTTGGCCAGGGCGTGGTCAGGGGCGGGGTCTAGAGTGATTAACAGCTGTCATGGGATTAACTGATCTGATGTGTGGGAAATGTCAATGGTAAGTCTTACAATAACATAAACTAACAGACGCCAAAATAACCAGAGGAAAATGTTCTTTTTGTTGCAAGATAAAAGTTTCGATTATTAATATAGGTGATATTGGATATTTGCGTCTGTAAAAATACCAGGTGTATACTCTTATCAAAAAGAATGCACTTTTGTGAAAATATTAATGCTATTCAGTAGAGTCTCTGCGGTTGCGTGTACACCCCTTAATTAGTAAAACAGACATTTTGATGTCTGCGTGTGTTATCTTTCCCTACAACGTTAAACTTAAAGGTACATAAGCCGATGGTTTTTACTTTCTTCAATATTTCTTAGATGAATATATTAGGATGAACCTTATAATGTACGTTAATTTAAGTTGGAAGTGACTTTAATTATGAATGACTAACTTTGGAGATATTTTAAGTGAAAATATTGCAAATTGATTTTGATGTGCAAATCAAAATGCTGGACCCAATAGAACTATTTCATGTGACATCAGCATAGGTATTTAGGTCAGTGCGCGCGCTGCTTGGCTGCAGAACGACACACTGTCACAGTGCAAACTCAATGGCTATGAGCAATCTTCATACAGAAAAAGTGAAATACAGCAACAGTTTCTTTTTATTTAAAATAGTGGGCCCTGGTATGCAGCAATCGCTGCTTAAAGGTGCATACTCCGATGGAACATAAAATTGTCCACACTCAAGTACTCACCTAGATTTGATTCTACATACCTAACTTAGATACTGATACATTTGTTGCCACATTGAAGGGCATATTGAGTCAATTTAATATAACCTGTTACTGCATAGACCTGTAGTGTCAGAGTTTTGGCGCACTTGCCAAAATTAATATTGCATGTTTGTGCTTCAAATATCTCCAAAGCTAGCCATAGAAAATAAAAGTTAACGCAAACCAAAGTAAGGGAGATTATAATGATCAACCTGATAGATTTATTTAAGAAAATGACAAAGTCTCAAAACCATCGGACTATGCAACTTTAATGAATGCATCAGTATCTAAGTTGGATATGAAGGATCATATCTACGTAAGTGCTTTGCTTATGAAAATTTGATGCTTTTCTCGGATTATGCAGCTTTACGACCCCATTTTTGTGAAAAGGCCGGTGTGGCAGGAAATCGCAAACCCCTGGAAATTGCACACCCCGGGTTTTGCGATTTACTAGGAAATTACAAACCCCCTCCCCTGGAAATCGCAACCCCCCCTCCTGCTTTGTAGCATTTATCACCCCCAGCATGGCAGCTATATGTTTGATTTTGAACTTCTACCAGATCTGGGGGGATACAATGGATTCAAGGAGGATCAAGATCGATTAATCATAATGAAAACATCTTTGCGATAGTCCAGTTCGTAATTCCGACCGCACATGCGCTCAAAACGGTAATGATACAGATAGTTGTACTGGCTTTTCTTAATGATATAGTCTAGTATCTTTGACATGAATTGATCTGTTCCCTGATTCTTCTTGTGAGTGATCGCAGTGAATATGGCCCTTGCTGTGACTGCCATGAAATTAAAAATAATCAATTAATCCATCTTGTGAGCGATCCCCCTTATATAAAAAGAAATGTGGCTTAATCATGCTTACATAAACACAATTTTTACAATAGACCAGTTCGTAATTCCAGCGTCACGGTGCATTGTGGGAATTTTTAAAGCAAACCAAACCCCCACAAAGCACATGTGCTTGCTTTAAGACTGCCAAGCATGGGAGGTTTGCGATGTCCAGGGGGGATATGTGATGTCCTAGGAAATTGCAAACCCCCCATGACCATATATAGTATGCTGGTTTGTGATTTTCTAGGAAATCACAAGTGGGGGTTTGCTATTTACAGGATTTGCTATTTCCTGCTACACCGGCTTGTCAGAAAGCAATTTCCTGTTGCTGTCTCCACTCACCCAATATTCAGTGTGGTAGAATTGCTATATCAGCCACATATCCCTTATCAATGGCAATCCGCAAGACTCTCGGCTGTATCTAGCATAGATGACGCCGTTGTGTTTCACCGCCTCCAAGCTTGGAGATTCCAGGGCAACAAGGGTTAATAACTAGCAGTGTAAGATGTCAGAGATGTGTGCAGCCTCCATCCAAATCTCCCGCACGCTGTGTGACAGTGTGAGTTGTAAGATAATAGAAAATTACTGCAACTGATACCTCCACACAGACCAGCCAATCTGACATCGAGTTACTATAACTTATTTAGAGTTGCATAGTCCGATGAAACATACAATTTTCAAAACCTAGATTTTATTCTACATATCTAACTTAGATAGGGATACAGTTATTAAGCCCTTGGTGCTAAATATAAGGGCATACTGAGTCAATTTAATAGAACATGTTACTGCATAAACCTATGGTGACAGAGTTTTGGCATGCATGCCAAAACTAATTTAGTATGTTTACACTTCAAATATCTCCAAGGTTAGCTATTTAAAATAAAAGTTATCGCAAACCAATGTAAGATAGATTATAATGATCAACCTGAAATATTGATTTCAGAATATGAGAGAAACTCAAAATTATCGGACCATGCAACTTTAAGCGCTGCATGATCCGCTGTAAACATAACATCTCAACCGAAACGCCGACGTAGATTTTGATTCTGTATATCCAGCTTAGAAACTGGTGCACTCATTAAAGTTGTATAGTCCGATGAAAGCACTGCAAAGCTATTACTATTAGTATTATTACCTAGATTTGATCATAGTTCACCAAATGAGATATTGATGCAGTTATAAAACATTCAATGTAACCTCCAATAACCGATGTTTATTTTTGTACTGGGTGGTTGGTAAAGCTGCATAGTCCAATGAAATATCAAATTTTCAAAAACCAAAGCAATTATCTCGATTAGATTTTACATATCTAACTTAGATACTGATGCACTTATTAAGCATTTGTTTCTGTGTAGAAGGCAATACTGAGTCAATTTAACAGAACCTATTAATGCAGAAGTCTATGGTGTCAGAGTTTTGGCAAGCTTGCCAAAACTAATTTTCCATGTTTGCACTCAAAATATCTCAAAAGTTTATCATTTAAAATAAAAGTAACTTTGAACTAATGTAAAGTAGATACTAGTGATCGGTCTAATATATTTATCTCAGAAAAAAATACAGAAATTCAAAACCATCGGACTATGCAACTTTAAACAAACAAACAATCAAAATAAACATGTAATGTCATCTTAGGTTGGGCGTAGAAGGACAATTTAATAAACCTGTTACCACTGTTTTCGTCTCAAATATGTCCACAGTTAACAGTTTGTAATAAAGGTTACTTCAAAGTAAAGGAAGGTGGATTATAATGATAAACCTAATAAAAAGTCATATATTTATCTGATATAATGTCAGAAACTCAAAACTATCGGATTATACGACTTTTAATATAATTATATTGCTACAGGGAAGGAGTACACATTTAATTGTTAAGACCTATAGTATCTAGCATTTCTGTTTGCAAACAGAAATTAACTTACATATCGGAAGAGAGGAGGGGTGAGAACGAAAGAGAGAGGGAATAGAGAGGGGGAAGGATATGTATGTATAAGGACATATATGTAGAGAGCAGAAGAGGGAAGAGGGAGATGGAGGGAGATGGAGGGTGAGACGGCTGGAGGGAGGGAGAGGGTAGGAGAGGGAGAGCGGGGGAGAGGGAGAGAGGGAGAGAGGGAGAGAGGGAAGAGAGGGAGAGCGGGAGAGAGGGACAAGGGAGAGAGGGAGAGAGGGAGAGAGGGAGAGAGGGAGAGAATGAGATAGAGGAAGAGGGAGAGAGGGAGAGGGAGAGAGGGAGAGAGGGGAGACGGAGAGACGGAGAGAGAGGGAGAGACGGAGAACGGGAGAGACGGAGAGACGGAGAGACGGAGAGGGAGAGAGGGGGGAGGGGAGAGGGAGAGATGGAGAAGGGGAAGGGAAGAGAGAGGGAGGGAGAAGGGAGAGAGGGACAGAGGACCAGAGGGACAGAGGACAGAGGGAGAGAGGGAAGGGGAGAGAGGGAGAGAGGGGGAGAGAGGGCCAGAGAGGGAGAGAGGGAGAAAGGGGGAGGGAGAGGGGAGACAGGGAGAGGAGACGGGGAGAGAGGGAGAGACGGAGAGACGGAGAGAAGGAGAAGGAGAGAGGGGGTGACATAGGGAGAGAGGGAGAGGGGGAGGGGGAGAGAGGGAGAGAGAGAGAGGGAGGGAGAGGGAGAGAGGGAGAGGGGGAGAGGAGGAGGAGGGAGAGAGGGAGAGAGGGAGGGAGGGAGGGGGAGAGGGAGAGAGAGGGACAGAAGGAGAGGGGGAGAGGGAAAGAGGGAGAGAGGGAGCGAGGGAGAGTCGGAGAGAGGGAGAGAGGGAGAGAGGGAGAGAGCTAGAGAGCTAGAGAGGGTGGGGATATAGGGGGGAGAGAGGGACACAAGGAGAGAGCGAGAGGGAGATAGGGAGAGGGGGTGAAGGGCAGAAGGATAGAGGAAGAGCGGGAGAGAGGGAGGGGGAGAGAGGGGGGAGGGAGAAAGAAAGTGAAAGAGAGGGAACGAAAGGAGAAGAGATATGGAGAGCGGGCAAGAGAGTGGAAGGGGATAGAGAGGGAGCAAGACACGGAGAGAGCGGAAAGGGGTGGGAGAAGGGGGAGAGGGAGTAGAGGGCGCGTTAGAGGTATGCATATAATATTCAGAGCAGTAATCCCTGAAATCCCTTACAATGTCACAGTCACAACCCACCGGTCTGGCCGGCCGCTTCATAACCATAGACCCACAGGTCACACAGCCCTGTTTCCGGAACCAGCGGCGGACGCTGTGTCCCCACGCTTCGCAATGAATAGACGAGATCACGGTTCCGAGTGCGCATGCTCTGAAAACGGCGTTGGCAGCAAAGCAAATGCGTACAGCCATTGAGTTAGCTGATATGCGTTGGGCAAAACTTCCATTTTATTCAAAATTAATAGAAATACATAACAATTTGAATAATACAGTACAACCCCGTTAAACCAAGCTCGGTTAAACCAAACGATCGGTTAATCCAAACTTTTTTTCGGCGGCCCGACAAACTACTACCATTTATCATATAAAAAAGTTGGTTAAACCAAAGTCGGTTAATCCAAAGTATCGGTTAATCCAAACAAGATTGTCGGCCCCAGGACACTTCCAGTACAGTTAAACCAAACTTTCATGTGCTTTTAATTCAAGGTCATCTGAGTCCTTTTTATATGATAAATGGTAGTATTTTGACGGGTCGCTGAAAAATGTTTGGATTAACCGATCATTTGATTTAACCGAGCTTGGTTTAATGGGGTTAAACTGTATATGCATAAAAAACAATAATCATAGTGTCCACATACATTGTATATTAAATTCCTAATGCACCAATGTTTTTGCCAGACCAGACGGGATGGCCGAATGAGTTAGCGCATCCGTCTCCCATGTTGGTAGGTCGTGGGTTCGAACCCTGGTCAAGTCAAACCAATGACTTAAAAATTGATACTTGTTGCTTCCTAGCCTGGCGCTCTGCATTATTACGATAGAGCAAGTACTGGTTGGCTCAGTGTCAGGATAATGTGACTGAGTCGGATATCAGGTCATGGTGCTGGTGGCCTGGTCTTCCAGTGGGGCAGCACTATAAAGTCGCCATGAGTGCGCACTGTCACAAGTCGGTACCCATCCGGATATGACCTTAGATGTTGCTAGGACGTAAAACAACAACAAACAAACAAACAAATGTTTTTGCCAAAGCCAAGTCAAAGTCGAAGTCAAAGCTCGGTTAAACCAATGATCGGCTAATCCAAACAAATGTCTAGGGTCCCTTCAAGTTTGGTTTAATGGGGTTATACTGTATAATGAATACATGTTTAAGAAACAACTCTCCATAATTAAGCATTTTCAGCTAAAACACATACAATTTCAGTCACTTTACAGGCTGATGTTTACATCATCATTGATTAGCCATAAGTAATTCTTGTTCTAAATATTAAAATGTCAAATGTGTCAACAAAAATTTGTTTCAAAGAAATATATAACCAATATCTGATTAACCCTACTCGTTTTATATTTCTACACATGCCATTAACCATAGGATATAAATAAAAAGATGAATAAAATAAGTAAAACTGACTCTGGTTATGGCTTTGAGTGCCCAGATTTGTCTAAATCTAAATGCACATGGCATAAGATGTGCTGATTATATTGATGTAAATGCAATGCTGGATAAAAGATTCATATCTTAATTCACTATATATATTTTTTTAGTTAGTGTTCTATGTTTCAAACAAGAACTGAGATGAACTGAAACTAGCACATTTCATAACTGCACCCAGTGTATTACTATTAGCATGTGCCATGTGCTTCTCGCGGCTTTGTTTTGCTCTGACACATCCCACAATGCACCGCGCGGCTGGAACGGTGATGTAGTCTATACGCTCTACTTGTTGCGGACAGTAAATATTGGGTTACCCGCTGACAGTAACACTGACCTATAAGTTACTCTAACTGTTTGTTAAGAGCTAATAGCCACTTTGTAGCGCGGGCGGGTCTCGGCAAAAAGAGGTCGAATTTCCATAGAGGAGTAGGGTGTGCTTACCGGTACTTACACGGAGCACCACTGGGCGGTGGTGGGAGGGATGTGTGGGGGGTGGGGGCGAGGAGGGGGGTGGCCTCTGAGTTATGTTCTCACGTTGATCAGCTGACTTTTGCCGGCTGGTGGGAGGGTGTCGGGAGGAAGTTGGGGAAGGGGGATGGTGGAGGGGGGTCAAGCATTCAAATCGATGTTAGCTTCGTATGTTGTTAGCTGGGGTGGATCATATTGGGTGGGCTGGGCTTCAAGCAGAAAGAGGTGGGTGTGCTCAGCGACGAAGATAGTGAATGACAGAATGGTTGGGGTTTTAAGTCCTTGCAACGTCCCAATACATATCACGCCTACTGACTTACGAAATACAGTGCGCTATCATGCGGACCTTGTAGAATTAGCCCAGTGGGATATGTATTGATACATATATGTACATATATATGTATATATACATAGTATATGTGATGAATAGCGCATTATGCGAGTATAACGGCATGGAAGAGAATTATTGTTATTATATATATATATATATATATATATAGATATATATAGTATATGTGATGCATAACACATTATGCAAGTATAAAGGTGTGGAAGGGAATTATTGTTGTTATATACATGTTACTATTCTGTACTATGCCTCCTCAGCTCTACTCATAATCATATGACTGGTGGCGCCGCCACCGGGATTCCTCATCACTAATGATCACGCCACATTGTCAGTCACACATATATATGCATATATATGTATACAAATGTAAAATCCTCCAGTGCACCTGACACTGGTCACCATCCGGTGGAGGCGAGGTGGGCCGAGATGGCACCATCGGTACAGTGTTGAATCTTACAGAGTATAACAATAGTAATCAATAACATTCACTTCCATATCTTTCTACTTGCCTACTGCATTATACATAATATATATATAGAGATATATACCTTGCAACTGATACAGTGAAGTCCCACTCAACCAGGTCATACCCTATCGCGGATGCTCAACCCAGTCCATCATCCTTTTCAGGTGACTAGAAGTTAAAAGCAACTTCTTACATTTCCCTGTTACCACTTCACTGCTACATTGGATTACAGTTGGAGATTACTAACGACAACCCCCCCTATGAATCATCATTCCCATAACCCTATCCTTTAAATAACCACTAATAACGGAAGCCTTAGAAGATGATGCATTGTGGGACGTCGTGAAGCGGGCTGGGACCTGTAGACCAGGAATTAAGGTTGGTAATCACAAGGGACGCCCGGCAGTCTGGGTGGGCTCCCCCCCCCCCCCTCTCACTCACCGCAGACATACAGCATGGCGGACAGGACGCCGAGATCAGGCACACCTGCAGAGAGAGCTGCAGCGAAGACACCGAAGCACAGCCATGACGAGGTAGAATCAAAGACCCTATAATACTAAGACGGCTCACTCAGCCTGTACTGTGTAATCAAAATGATCAAACCCACCACTTGGTGCACTGGCTGTTCTCTTGGTTAAACAGATGCTATATTATATGTATAAATGTATATATGAATGTGAAAGATGTGTGATGATGGTGATGATGATGATGATGATGCTGATGATGATGTGTATTTGTTCATAGCAATTTCATATTGATGTATATTCATACTTATATATCTCATGTATAATATAATTGTATGTGTTTACATGTGAAACACCAACCAGCAGCCGGGCTGATCAAACCCACCACAAGGTGGCAATGCAAAATTTACATTACCATGGGAGAGATAGGGAGTGAGCCATCTTAGTATTATAGGGTCTTTGGTAGATGGCTGGTTATTGGAGCTTTACGTCCTGGAAAGGTCTAAGGTCATATCAGGATGAGCACCGGTTGGTTATTTAAGCCCCAGTCACACATACCCGGATCAGGGGCCCGACGAGCCCCGGACTGCCATCCGGGGTGGTCCGGGGCGATCCGGGGTGATCCGTGACTCGTCCGTGGCTCGTCCATGCCGACACTCCCTGATCCGGCCTGATCTGTGGCTCGTCCGGCGCCGTCCGGGCTCAGCCCCGGATGTTTTAAAATGTTTAAAACATCCGGGGCGGTCCGGGGGATTTTGCGATCTGGGCTCAATCCGGCCTGCCGGGGGTGGTCCGGGGGTGGTCCGTGTATTTCGGGGGTGGTCCAGGGTGGACCGCGCCTGTCCGGGGGTGGTACGGGGTCATTTTGAGCCACGGTTTAACCCGGACCATCCCCGGACTATCCAGGACTACCCCCGGCCTAGCCACGGACCACTCCCGGACTGCCCCCGTAAGACCGGGGGTGATCCGGGATAGTCCGGGGGTGATCTGGGATAGTCCGCGGGTGGTCCGGGGCAGTCCGGGGGTAGTCCGGCCTCGTCCAGGGCTGGTCCGGCCCAGTCCGGGGGCAGTCCTGGGGTGGTACGGGGCAGTCCAGGACTCATCCGGGGCTCGTCTGGGAAAGTGTGACTGCGAGACAAAAATCGTCGAAAACAGTGATTTTATCCATGGCGGTCCTTGACAGTCCGGCTCAAAATCCGGGGCTCGTCCGGCTATGCGTGACTGGGGCTTTAGAAGTTGCCAAGATGTAAAACTGCAACAACCAAGGTCATATCAATATGGGTACCAACTTGTGACAGTGCACACTCATGGTGACTTTATAGTGCTGCCCCACTGGGAAATCAAGCTGCCAGCACCATGACACAATATCCCACTCAGTCACATTATCCTGACACTGAGCTAACCAGTCCCTGCCCTATCCTATTAATGCTGAGCGCCAAGCTAGGAAGCAACAAGTATCAATTTTGTAAGTCATTGGTTTGACTCGACTGGGAATCAAACTGCTGACATTCCGCATGGGAAGCCTGCGCTCTACCAATTCGGTCACCCCGTCTGGTATGACGAGGTAAAAAATTCACCCCTACCCACTGTATGTTCGTTGGTTGTTGGAGTTTTACATCTTGGCAACATTTAAGGTCATATCAGGACACATACCGACTTGTGACAGTGCACACTCATGGTGACTTTACAGTGCTGTCCCACTGGGAAATTGGGCAACTGCCATGGATATCCCATGAACCGATATCCCACTCAGTCACATTATCCTGACACTGAGCTAACCAGTCCTTACCCTATCCTGTTAATGCTGAGCGCCAGGCTAGAAAGCGACAAGTATCAATTTTGTAATTAATTGCTTTGACCCGACCGGGAATACAAATCCTGACTGTCGCACACGAAGCCTGCGCTCTACCGATTCGACCACCGCGTCCGGTATGTCGAGGTGAAAGATGCACCCCTACCCAGGGTAGGGGTGAAGGACAACCTCGTATAAATCCGAGCGACTTCACAGCTTGTTTCTAGATGATTCATCCCAAGTTGTATACGTGGAATAAAATCTAGATAAGTGTTTTGGTTTTGAACATTTGAAGCTTTCTTCGGACTCTGCTTTATAGAAGCAATCTTAAAGTTGCATAGTCTGATGAAAACATCAAATTTTTAAAACCAAAACACTTATCTAGATTTGATTCTACATATTCAACTTAGACACTGGTGCACTTATTAAGCATTTGTTGCTAAATAGAAGGGCATAATAAGTCAATTAATAGAACCCGTTACTACTGACGTCTATGTTGTCAGAGTTTTGGCATGGTTGCCAAAATTATTTTGGCATGTTTTGATGTCAAATGTCATCAAACTTAGCCATTTAAAATTCAAGTTACTTCAAGCTAAAGTAAAGTGGTTTATAGCGATTAGTATAAAATATTTATCTCAGAAAATAGCAGAAACTCAAAAGCATCGTACTATGCAACTCTAAGTAATTTGAATTCTGCAAAGTCCTTTTCATATGCGTACCGGCATCTAATCTGGATTAGTAGGATCAAATGCAAGCAAGTGCTTTGGTTTAGAAAATATGATAATTGTTATGGCTTCATCGGATAAAGCGAGTTTAAAGTCCAGACTAGAGCGATGACGTCAGGACAATATGGCTGTAGTTTACTGCTTGTGGTGGTTATCATATTAAAAACACACTCCTACATCAATAGCAGTTCATGCACTGAATGTTGAATAAAATACCAGATCGGGACTTCATGGACTAGAGTTAATAACACTGTACAGGGCTGGGGTTTTAACGATTGTTTTTATGAGGATCTTAAAAAACCCACAAGCATTGAAATGTAAATAAATCATCCGATTCACGAATTTAGGCGAATAGTTCAAGTTTACTGAACTGTCAATATCTGATATCAGAACAAGGCGGACAATGACTGGTGACAGCGTGCACCATGCGTTGCTTTATAGTGCTGCTCCCTGGAGATACCATGTTACCAGCACCATGACCTTATATCCTCAATTTTAATTTCAATAAAGTTTTGTAGTAGTCTGCACTGAACTTTCACTCAAGGAGACAGCAAGACACTGGTTGCCATGATGATGATCCTGTACAAGCTATGCGCTGTATGGTTGTTGAACCTAACCTGTGTATGTATGTGTTAGTGCATTACCTGTATGTATGTAATTGTAAGCATTAAAAGACTTACAATTCCAGGGGGACGAGTGTAGTAGTCTGCACTGACCTCTCAGGCTGCATAGACAGATATGCGTGAGTAGGGTGGTGACATTAGGGATCCTATGTGGTATAATGGTTAGCACACTGGCCCGGAATGCAAGCATCGTGGGGGTGATGAAAATGGGAAATATTGCGCCTAGAGCGGGATTCGAACCCACATTTCTATGCATTCCGGGATAGTGTGCTAACCATTACACCACCTAGGCTCCCTGATATCACCAAACTACCCACGCCTACCTGTCTATGTGGTTACTTGCCTGAGAGGTCAGTGCAGACTACTACACAAGAGATGTGCATTCGATTCCCGCTCTAGGCGCAATATTTCCCATTTTTCATGACCCCCATGACACTGGGTCCGTGACCAGGATCCTGTACAAGTTATATGCTGTATGGTTGTTGAACCTACCTTGTGTATGTATATGTAAGTGCATTTCCTCTATCTCTTTTTTTTTCTTGAAGATTTATATTGCCTATTATGGATAAGTCTGAATAGACTTGTTTTCACCAGTAGACAGTTTGTCGATAGAAAGCCCTACACTTTTACCGACCCAAGGGATTTTTAACCTCCCAAACCACATAGACATGGTATGAGAGCAACTAGCCTTTGATGACACTGTAAGTTATCCACAGCGGTGGAAATCCAAATTGGCAGAGGTGGGGACATGGGGAATCGAACCACCGACCTTCAGCTTAGGAGTCTGACCTAGAAAAAAGTCAGACACTCTAACCACTCCGCCACA
The DNA here is from genome assembly GCA_030323885.1 of Branchipolynoe longqiensis. Lineage (NCBI taxonomy): Eukaryota > Metazoa > Annelida > Polychaeta > Phyllodocida > Polynoidae > Branchipolynoe > Branchipolynoe longqiensis. The sequence continues at coordinate 44,272,263 of CM059199.1, read as the reverse complement.
GAGAACACCACAACCGCGTCTCTGTAATTGCATCCTCATTATATACGGTTACATTTTCCATGAAACTTTATTACCATGGATGAAGAAAGGGAAAATGAAAGAAGCACAATGCTTACGATACATATTCCACTTGTTCATTGGGAAAATGAAAGAAGCACAATGCTTACGATACATATTCCACTTGTTCATTGGGAAAATGAAAGAAGCACAATGCTTACGATACATATTCCACTTGTTCATTGGGAAAATGAAAGAAGCACAATGCTTACGATACATATTCCACTTGTTCATTGGGAAAATGAAAGATGCACAATGCTTACGATACATATTCCACTTGTTCATTGGGGTGGGTCATATTGGGTGGGCTTCAATCAGAAAGCGGTGGGTGTGTTCAACGATGGAGGACAGAACTAGTGACAGCCAGACAGATAGAATGATTGGGGTTTTAAGTCCTTTCAACATCCCAGTGCATATTAGGACAAGTACTGACTTATGATAGACAGTCCGCGCAAACTCTCTGGCTTCATTCAACAGGCAACAATGCCATCTAGTTAACATAGTACAGTATAACCCCGTAGAACCAAACTTGAAGGGACCCTAGAAATTTATTTGGATTAACCGATCATTGGTTTAACCGAGCTTTGGCTTTACTTTGATTTTGAGTAAGTGTGCATTGCACATGTAATATACAATGTATGTGGACACTTTGATTATTGTTTTTTATATGTACACAGTATAACCCCGTTAAACCAAGCTTGGTTAAACAAAGAATTCGGTTAATCCAAACATTTTTTCGGCAGCCTGTCAAAATACTACCATTTATCATATACAAAAGTTGGTAGGGTCTCAGATGACATTATAACCACATGAAAGTTTAGTTTAACTGTACCAGAAGTGGCAATTTTGTTTGGATTAACCGATAATGTGCATTAAGCGATAATGTGCATTAACCAACTTTCTTATACTCTAGCATACTCTAGCATATTCTAGCATACTCTAGCATACTCTAGTGTGTTCTAGCGTACTCTAGCATACTTGGATGAAGCCCTGGTCACATAGCTGTTAGTGGACATAGGTGAACATAGTGGAGGCTAACATGGTTGAACGTAGTTGAACATAGTTGATTTATCCGTACAGGAACGTATTCATCCATACTGTGACATATTTATCCTTACCAAACCCTGCCGTACCTTAATATTTTTAACCGTAGTTTAACATACTTACACCACGTTTGCCCCACGTTAATCTATCATACGTTCAACTAGGTTCACTAACGTGTATGTGACAGGGTCTTAAAGCTGCACAGTCCGATGAAATCATCAAATTTTCAAAACCAAAACAATTACCTAAATTTGATTCTACATATCTAACTTAGATACTGATGCACTTATGAAGCATTTGTCGCCCCACAGAAGGGAATAGTGAGGCAATTGAATAGATCATGATACTGCAGAAGTCTATGGTGTCAGAGTTTTTGGCAAGCTTGCCAAAATTAATTTTGCATGGTTGCACTTCAAATATCTCAAAAGTTAGCCACTTAAAATAAAAGTTACTTCAAGCTAAAGTGGGGTACATTATAACGATCAACCTAATGTATTTATCTCAGAAAATTTATGAAACTCAAAACCATCGGACTATGCAACTTTAAGTTTAACATACAAATTTACCTCAAACCAAATCATACGGATCAACCTACTAGTACTAGTACTAATATTAATAATACATCCACTCAAACAGACAACATGCCAGAACCTCCAAAGCCATCAGACTATACAATGTTATGTGTTTTGCTTTACCGCGCACACGCCTAATGGGGCTGTCACACTACGACGTAACGACGTCAACATAGGGAGAACGTGAAGAACGTTGAACTTTTCGGCGTAGTATGCAAATTTGGGCACAAGTTGAACGTGGATGCAGCGTAATGGATGAGAGCGTAACGTTGGTAAAGCGTAATGATACCGTCAATCACCGAGAGAGGACAATGCCACTACGATAACGGAACGTTATGAACGTTATTCCATCGCCAGAAGAACATTACGTGACGTTAGCTATGTCATGAGACGTTGAACGTACGTTGAATGCATGTTCTCCTGATGTTCTCCTGATGTTCTCCTGACGTTCTCCTGACGTTCTCGTGTCGTTCTCGTGACATTCCCATTAAGCCTCGTACGCATTTGCACTTGGTTTAATGTGGGTCAACGTAGTGGAACGTAGTGGAACGTAGTGAGCAGCGTTGAAATAACGTCCATTTAACGTCATTGACGTTCACTGAACGTGAACAGAACGTACGGTGAACGTAAACCCTTACGTTCGACCCACGTCGAAAGTTTTGAACATGTCCAAAACCTTGACGTAACTCGACGTAACACGACGTAATGTGACGTAACTCGACGTCATTCTAACGTCATTCTGACGTCATCATGACGTAACCCAACGTAATGACGAAAAATAACCACGTTAGGCTCACATTGGCTTGTTACGTCGTAGTATGACAGGGGTATAACATCATCATAGCGCAGTGTTACTGTCTGACTGTGTGGGTGGTAGAACATCTCACGCTAAGAACACACACACCCTCACTCACACACACACAGTCAGAGGGGTTCTGATACAGGCAATCTGCTCAGCTCTGCGTCCAGATCCCCACCTAATCGCGCCGTTCAGTTTCGGCGTGGGGGCCGGCCCACACGCGCCAAGTCACGTGGGGCGTCCCAGTCGGCCCATAATGCCCTGCGCAGATAGCGCCGCGTGGAGCCGATACAACAGCGCTAACTGCCGCATTCATCACCGCGACGCTGTTGCCCCGACATCACCTGGCCGATAGCAGGGCTGCACAGAGCATGCCTGATTTGTAGGGAGGATTTTCTTAGTGTTTTTCTGTGTTTATTTTCATGTTTTCTTTGGTACATTAGTTTAAGACATTTACGTAGATTTGATCCTACATATCAGACAATGGGCCGATTCCAAGAAATATGATTCTGATTCCAATCCGATTCCGCCAACTTTGAGAAAATATGATTCTGATTCCAATTCCGATTCCCCACTTTGCTAGAAACTGGTGAATTTCATCATCATCACCACCACCATCATCACCACCATCACCATCATCATCACCACCATCATCACCATCATCATTATCATGCAGCAGAGGAAATTTCGATCACGGACGACTGCTCCTTGCCCTATGCGAGTAATGCAGAGCGAGCACCAGGCTAGTCAGGGGAAATAATCAATTTCTAAGTACAGTATAACCCCGTTAAACCAAACTTGAAGGGACCATAGAAATTTGTTTGGATTAACCGATCATTGGTTTAACCGAGCTTTGACTTTGACTTGGCTTTGGCAAAAACGGGGGTGCACAATGTATGTGGACACTATGATTATTGTTTTTTATGTATATACAGTTTAACCCCATTAAACCAACCTCAGTTAAATCAAACAATTGGTTAATCCAAACTTTTTTCGGCAACCTGGCAAAATACTAACATTTATCATATAAAAAAGTCTCAGATGACCTTAAAACCACATGAAAGTTTAGCTGTACCGGAAGTGCCTGGGGCAGACAATTTTGTTTCGATTAACTGATACTTTGGATTAACCGACTTTGGTTTAGCCAACTTTTTTATATGATAAATGGTAGTATTTTGCAGGGCCGCTGAAAAATGTTTGGATTAACCGATCGTTTGGTTTAACCAGGCTTGGTTTAACGGGGTTGTACTGTAATTGCCTTGACTCGGCCAGGGTACAAATCCGGGGTTGGAAACCCACGACCTACCAGAATGGGAGGCGGATCCCACCTCATTCGGCCATCGCCTCTGGTTAATATATTATTACTAGTATTAAGTCAAATCAACGACTTGTAAACATTGAATAGATTTCACTACCTAGCCCTGGCAAGTGTATTGCTACTTCGAACCCTGGTCGAGTCAAACCAATGACTTAAAAATTGATACTTGTTGCTTCCTAGCCAGGCGCTTGGCATTAATAGGATAGGGCAGGGACTGGTCGGCTCAGTGTCCGAGTAATGTGACTGAGTGGGATATCAGAGCATGGTGCTGGCTGCTTGGTTACCCAGTGGGACAGCACTATAAAGTCGCCGTGAGTGTGCATTATCACAAGTCGGTACCCGTCCTGATATGACCTTAGACGTTGCTAGGACCTAAAACAGCAACAAACAAACACACTTCTTATCTATATTCATATTATAAATCGTACAATATGTAGAGAGAGATGACTTTATATGATAAATATCGCTATTTATATTCGCATAACAACAAATCATACATGACATATAGTAGTTGTGTTTACACTCTTGAGTTAGTATTGCATGTGAGGTCTTGTTGTCCTATATAACAACAAATATTGGAGGATACATTCTATGAGTTGTTTCTTTTCTAGACGGAACATGAATATATTATGTACAACTATCTGCAGGAGGGAGAACATGCTGGAGGATATGTTCTCTGAGCTGGTTATTTGTATACCGTGAATTTACAACCTATCTACAGGAGAGATTACAATTAGTTCATATTACCCAACGTTGGCCACGCTAATCACCAGCACAAGCCTTGGCTGCCGCGGCGAGCAACGGCGATCTGATTTGTCCCCTCTACTTGGGCACCCACTCAATCCCTCCGCGCTTATCTCGGGTGGCCGCCACCGCCGCCACCGCCGCCACTTCTCGCCATCCCTCGCAGTTTCTCGCTCGGCCCAGCGCCGCCGTGGGCGGCCACGCCCCCTTGCGGATACAATCGGAACCCGGTATCTGTCGCGCGGCGGGAGACTGACGCGGGCGGAAATTCGTATTAAACGCCGCCAGCGATTAGCGCTATTAAATGCCGTGCTGTAACCACGGCAACGTGCCGGCACGACGGCGTTCGGTGGCTGGGCTAGGGGTTATTTTTTGGGGAGGGTTTGTTGTAACCATGGCAACAAGCCAACTTAACAGTGGTTCGTGGGTTAGCCTATGTCTTATTTGCTGGTTTGTTGTTGTTTTATGTCCTAGCAACATCTAAGGTCATATCAGGACGGGTACCGACTTGTGACAGTGAGCACTAATGGTGACTTTATAGTGCTGTCCCACTAGGAAACCAGGATGCTGGCACCATGACCTGGAATCCCACTCAGTCACATTATCCTGACACTGAGCACACCAGTCCTTGCCCTGTCCTAATAATGCCAAGCGCCTGGCTAGGAAGCAACAAGTATAAATTTTTAAGTCATTGGTTTGACTCAACCAGGGTTCGAACCCACGACCCCACAATCTACCAGCACGGGAGACGGATTCTCTAACTCATTTGGCCATCCCGTCTGGTCTTATTTGCTGGTGAAGCCTTGTTGTAACCATGGCAACAAGCCAAAATACCAGTGCTTCGTGGGTTAGTCTATGTCTTATTTGGTGGTGAGGGCTTGTGGTAACCATGGCAACAAGCCAAAATATTGGTGGTCCATGGTTAGCATCAATGTCTTATTTGTTCGGGAGGGCTTGTTGTAGCCAAGGTAACGAGGCGACATAGTGGTGGTCCATGGTTAGCCTATGTAACCGAGGCAATGAGACAACATGGCAGCGATCTGTGGCTAGCCTATGTGTTATTTGTTGGTGAGGGTTTTGTTGTAACCATGGCAATGAGCCAACATGACAACGGTCAATCAGTCAGTGGATAATATAGATCTTATTCTTTGGTGACGGATTGTTGTAGTCATAATGGTGGTCCATGGTTACCCTATGTCTTATTTGTTGATGAGGGTTTGTTGTAACCATGGCAATGAGCCAACATGACAGTGGTCTGTGGCTAGCCTATGTCTTATTTGTTGGTGAGGATTTGTTGTAACCAAGGCAATGAGCCGACACAGTGGTGATCCATGGTTATGGTTAGTCTATGTCTTATTTGTTGGTGTGGGCTTGTAACCAAGGCAATGAGCCAATATGACAGTGGTTGCGGCTAGCCTGTCTTATTTGTAGGTAGGGGCTTGTTGTAACCATGGCAAGGAACCAGCATAACAACGGTCCCTGGCTAGCCTATGTCTTATTTCTAGGTGAGGACTCCAACTGTTCACCCCTAACGGGGCAGCACTGAACTGAGGCAGCCAGCATTAGCTCTATTTTCTCGGCTTGTCGGGCTGCGGTCGGGGGCGGCGGCCGCCAGTTCCGGTTGACGCCCGGCATTGCGACATAATCGTGACGGCGCATGCTCCCGGGCGGGGGCTGGAGCCAGCCTCCTGCGAGGCTGCCGTCTGGAGGGGAGTGCAGGGCCGCCCCCACCTTCAGGAGCGGGGTGGTCCCACTCAGTCACCTCTCATCGCCATCAATGAGTTACGGCTCCTTTATAAAATGTGACGCCATAGCTATCCAAAGGTGCTGATTGCCCACTCATCGGGCTTGTGAGGATACGTGGTGTGTGTGTGTTCTGAGTTCCTGTAACCCCAGGTCCTTGGGGAGGGGCTCGAACTGGGACCTGACATGGGTATGATAGCTCTGGAGGTGTGATAAAGATCCCTCCTAATGATATCATTCACTCTGGGAAAAATAGATTTAGGTTACTTTTGAAGTCATACATGTATGTGTATTCAATGCAATTACTTATATAATTAAGACTCACACTACCTGACCTAGCGCGCGGCATTACTAGGATAGGGCAAGGAATAGGTTGAGCAATATCTGACTAATCTAACTGAGTGAGATATTAGGTCATGGTGCTAGGAAACTGTAAGGTAGATTATAATGATCAATTTAATATATTTATCTCAGAAAAATGTCAGAAACTCAAAACCATCGGACCATGCAACATTAAGTTAGGAAGCATGAGTGCGCAATGTTACTGTTACTAGCCATGACCTTAAATGCTACGAAGATTTAAAACCACAACAAACACCTTCTTTGAATACATAATTTACTGGGGTTCTTGTGCTACATTTCTTTCTGGAGTGGGTTGCAGTCAAATTACACTAACAATAACATCTATTCTACATGCCAGTTGCAATATTCCGATGGCTTTTAATTTCTGCCATTGTTGGTGATGAATATTGTCGAGGCCATGATGGAAATGGGAAATAATAAATATTGCACACAGAGCATATATTGAACCCCACATTTCTTGCCATTCCGGGGCCAGCATACTAACCATTACACTACCCAGGCTCCCTAATGCACTCACGCATATCCTAAGCCTACATGTATATATACATGTGCCCCAACCAAACTACCCCTACCAAATTACCCCAACCAAATTACCCCAACCAAACTACCCCAACCAAACTACCCCAACCAAACTACCCAACCAACCTACCCCAACCAAACTACCCCAACCAAACTACCCCAACCAAACTACCCCAACCAAACTACCCCAACCAAACTACCCCAACTAAACTACCCCAACCAAACTACCCCCAACCAAACTACCCCCAACCAAACTGCCCCCACCCAAACTACCCCCAACTAAACTACCCCAACCGAACTACCCCAACCAAACTACCCCAACCAAACTACCCCAACCAAACTACCCCAACTAAACGACCCCAACTAAACGACCCCAACCAAACTACCCCAACCAAACTCCCCCAACCAAACTAACCCAACCAAACTAACCCAACCAAACTAACCCAACCAAACTAACCCAACCAAACTAACCCAAACAAACTAACCCAACCAACCTACCCCAACCAAACTAACCGAACCAAACTACTCCAACCAAACTAACCCAACAAAAATACCCCAACCAAACTACCCCAACCAAACTACCCCAACCAAACTACCCCAACCAAACTACCCCAACCAAACTACCCCAGCCAAACTACCCCAACCAAACTACCCCAACCAAACTACCCCAACCAAATTACCCCAACCAAACTACCCAACCAAACTACCCCAACCAAACTACCTAACCAAACTACCCCAACAAAACTACCCAACTAAACTACCCAACCAAACTACCCCAACCAAATTACCCCAACCAAACTACCCCAACCAAAATACCCCAAACCAAAATACACCAACCAAACAACCCCAACCAAACTCCCCCAAACAAACTACCCCAACCAAACTACCCCACCCAAACTACCCTAACCACACTCATTATCATACAGATTACCATACCCATTCCCCTAGCTCAAACACAAACACAAACACAAACCCTAACCCTAACCCTGACCCTGACCCTGGCCCTGACCCTAACCCTGACCCTAACCCTGACCCTAACCCTGACCCTGACCCTAACCCAAACCCATTCCCCAACCCAAACCCATACCCATACCCCAACCCCAACCCATACCCCAACCCATATCTTCACCTCGCCGTACAACCACACACACACACAAAAGTTTGCTTTATTGAACGATGCCTCTAGAACACATTGATTTTCATCATTGGCTATCGGACGTCAAACATATGGTCATTTTGACATATTTCTTTGGAGGAAACCCACTGCTGCCACATAGGCTACTCTTTCTGATACTTAACAAGGGGTCTTTTATATGCACTTTCCCACAAACAAGACAGCACAAACAGGACACCTTTGATGCACCAGTTGTGGACCACTGGTTCGAACGGAAAATAGCCTAAACTGCAAATGGGTCCACTGAGCAGGATCGATCGGATGACCCACCCCTTCACAGGTGGACACTACCGCCTGAGCTATGTCCCTCTCCCTATACATCTACACACATTCCCACGAGATGAAAGACAGTGCTCGACATATATAGACAACGCTTCTTTCCACACGTCTTTAGTAGAGTGCCAGCCTCCCCGCCCCCCCCCCCACCAGCCCACCAGCCCAACACCCCAACAGCCACACAACCACAGCCCAACCACTAAATCCCCGAGGGCGCCCATCGAGCTTAAATGACACTTTCAAAGCTGCCGGCAGTCGCCCGCCTGTTGTGCGCCTGTTGACGGACGGTGGGCGGGGTGTGTACCCAACCAGCTTGTGCGTAAGGTGTATCGTTGAAGTGAGTGCCAACAGGAGGTGGATGCCTGCAGCACCGACCCAGCGCCCGAGGGACCAGGCCTGGTGCCTTGTTTGTGGACACACGCTGTATGGGTTACAACTGAAGCAGGTAATCAGCTGCAGCTCTATAGGTTACACACACGCTCATCACATATATCCTATATACACATCAGACAAGATGGCCGATTGAGTTGAGCGTCCGTTCTCCCGTTTTGGTAGAAGGGGCGGTTGTGGGATTCGAAGCCACGGGTTAGATTTAGAACCCTGGTCGAGTCAAACCAATAACTTCGAAATTGATATGTGTCGCTTCCTATCCTAGCCAGGCATTCAACATTATTAGGATAAGACAAGGACTGGTTGGCTCAGTGTCAGGTTAATGTGACTGAGTGGGATATCAGGTCTTGGTGCTGGTGGTCTGGTCTCCCACTCCCAGTGGGCCAGCACTATAGAGTCACCATGAGTGCGCACTGTCACAAGTCAGTACCCATCCTGATATAGTATGACCTTAGATGTTGCCAGGATGTAAAACCAAGCACCAACCAACCTATTTTCACTCACGCCCGAGTTCAGCATATATTTGTGTTTGTTTGTTGCATTCGCTGATTAAGCAAGGGGGAATTTCAATCATGGACAATTGGTCTTCCTCATTTCATTGTTCTTTCTTCTGTCCGAACAATGCCCGAGCGCCAGGTTATGTGACGATAATTAACTATTCTTACCTCATTGTTTTGACTCGGCCGGGGTTCAAACCCATGAAATTCCATACCGGAAGCAGGCACTCACCTCTTTCGGCCATTCCTACTAGACTCTGGAAATACTAGACTGCTGATGCCCATCCTATAGAGGGGTTGTAATGACGTCACGAGACAACTTCCGGTGGCCATATTGGATTACATATGAAAGGCGTGGAAGTGCTTACGTTGTGTTTATTTCCCGATTTGTTGGTTTATTTGTCACTGTTTTGAGCAGTTTGGTCTTAAAAGTTGGTGGAAAAGGGTTTTTTGATGGAGGGGAAGTATTTTTTTAATCATGTAGCCTCACATCGTTGGAAAAGCGCAGTATTTTGACACTTTGAATGCTATTTCAAAGAATTAGATAGGTTCGGGCAGTACCCACTAAGTGGCGCCACATACTTCGGCGGCCCTGACTATAGGTAGGCACAGTGGTGGCTGTAGTGTTCTTGGTATAAAACAAGGGGCACCATAGGTGGTATTAAGTGTAATCCAAGATGGCTAACCGCTGAGTGATGACGTCACGTGCACTCCCTCTATTCAGACCCTGATGGGAAACTAAGGCTTGCGCAACCTTCGGCAATTTCCTTACAACGCAATGACGTTATGTTGTATTCACATACTTAATAGTATCTGCATAATGGGTAAAGAAGGAATCGAGGAGAAACGTAAGCTCTTTCTCAATTTCTGACCCTAGAACTAGAAGGGCCGCGTGGGAAATGGTGTTCTTTGAAATCGCCGACAAGAGGCACCACTGTCGCAGGCCAATGGCAATACTCTCAATATCACACAGCCTAGTGAAAATTGTAATTAACGTTGAAGGTGATTCTGTCATTCTATGAATATATAGTGAAAATTTGGTCATTTCCCCAAGAAGAACTCATAATCTCAGAAGCGTAACTTCTGGAATGGGTTACCGAACGTGGTAGACGAATCTGGAGAGCGCATGCCTCCCATGCGGAATGTCGGGAGTTTGATTCCCAGTCGAATCAAACCAAAGACTTACAAAATTGATATGTGTCGCTTCCAAGCCTGGTACTCGGAATTAATAGGATAGGGCAAGGACTGGTTAGCTCAGTGTCATGATAATGTAACTGAGTGGGATATCACGTCATGGGGCTGATGGCTTGATTCCCAGTGGGGCAGCACTATAAACTCACCATTAGTGCACACTTTCACAAGTCGATACCCGTCCTGAGATGATCTTGAATGGATCAGTAAAGTCCAGTAGGTATATTCCGACTGATGTCTCTGGTCAGTAAGAGGTCATCCAAATTGTTTACTCTTTTCCAAACATGGACAGTGGTCACTCTTTTCCAGAAATTAAAAGAAGGATAACAATAGCCCGAACAACATTCTCCAAAATGTATAGAGTGTTAACATCAAGTAAGATATTAATACAAACAAGGAAGCGTATTCTTCAGTGTTATGTGTGGTCTACTCTAATGTATGGGGCAGAGACATGGACAATCTCTAAGAAAATGTACAAACGTTTAGCAGCATTTGAGATGTGGACTTATCGAAGGATGATGAAAATATCATGGACAAAGAAGATCACCAACAAAGAAGTTCTCAGAAAAATTTAAAATAAGAAAAGCTTGTTTGCCACTATACAGACAAAGAAACTTATTTATTTTGGCCACATCATTCGTCAGAGTTCAATATACCGTACATTGTTGGAAGGGAAGGTGAATGGCAGCAGAGGGAGAGGGAGACCAAGAACATCATGGTTTACAAATATTTCACAGTGGACAGGCTTGAATTATTCACAGTCTATCAGAACAGCACAACATCGGGACAAGTGGAGAACCATTGCATCCAACCCTCGACTAGAGGATGGAACTATTGATTGATTGATTGATGTTTCTATAGTCAAAACTGTATTACAGCTAGAAGAAGAACTCATAATTTCAGAAGGGTTACTTCATGAATGGACCATTAAAGTCCAGTAATTATATTCAGGCTTACTTAGGTAGTCAGTGAGGAATCATCTAAATTGTTTTCAACATTTTCATGTTCATTCCATTCCAGACCTTCCGTCCAGTATACTCTAGTGCATATTAATCAGCATTTTACCATAGAAGATGACATTATTGTATGCTATATCAGTATGGTAGTAAACACTAAAGCCATTTATAACTAACACTGCCATCAACCTAATATAAGTAATAAGGTTATTCCTAGTTCACCAGTGCCAGCAGGAAGGAGTGAAGTTGCGACACCAACCCGCCGGGTCGCAGCGTTAGCATGTACACCGGAAGTTAAGGTTTGGTGCCTCTCCCAGCCCTATCCTTCAATATTGGTAATATACTTTAAACTCACTCAAATTGGAGATATATGATTAACTCTACATAAGTGATTTGGTTTTGAAAGAAAAATATTCTTCGTCGGACCATGCAAATTTAAATCACAACAAAGTAGAGAGAGGGGAAATAACTTATAAATCTTCCCCAATTATGAAATGGCTACATCATAACTGTCTCACAAGCTTTGGGCCTTTTTTCCCCCCTGAAGATTTATACTTGCTATCATGGATAAGTGTGAATACACCATTAAACAGTTTATCAATATAGCCTGAGCCTACACTTTTACGGAACCAAGGGATTTTTAACCTCCCACACCAAATAGACATGGTATGAGAGCAACCAGATTTTGATGATGATGTAAGTTATACACAGCAGTGGAAATCCAAATTGGCAGAGGTGGTGGTGGGGGGGGGGGGGGCATGGGGAATCAAACTACCAACCTTCAGATTAGGACTCCGACCTAGAAAAATGTCAGACACTCTAACCACTCTGCCACAGAGAACACCACCTCATTTTGTTTATTAATTATATATTTGGTTATATTCTGCTTTCATAATTTGTGCCCTCATTGTTACTCCGATTATTGTTTCATGGAGGAATTCTATCGGTATAAGTTGGTAGGTAGGTGTTCTCTAGTCTACATGTCATTATAAAATTGAGTGATTAGAGAAAGTCATTAGCATACCCTAATGACCACAGCGTTACATTATGCAAAAAATGACGGATGTGTACAATACATGTAGGTCAAATACTAAAAAGTAATCCAATAGACTACATCACGGTTCCGACTGTGCATGCGCTGAAAACAGCGTTGGGAGCAAAGCAAAGGTATATGCCCATTGAGTTTGCCGAGACGCGTAGAGCAAAACTGGCATTTTATTCAAAATAACTAGAAATACATAACAATTTGGGATAAACATGGACGGAAGGATGCAATATAATAATATAATGAATATATTTATCTCACAACTCTCCATAAACAATAGAATTTAAATAAAAACATGAATAAAATATATAAAACTGACTCTGGCTATGGTTCTAACACTAGTCTCAGTGCCTAGATTTGTCTAAATCTAAATGCACATGGCAGAAGATGTGCTGGTTACATTGATGTAAATGCAATGCTGGATAAAAGAGTAATATCTTAATTTTTTATATATATTTTTTAGTTGGTATTCTATGTTTCAAACAAGAGCTGAGATGAGCTGAAACTAGCACATTTCATAGCTGCACCCAGTGTATTAGCATGTGCTATGTGCTTCTCATGGCTTTGTTTTGCTCTGATGCATCCACAATGCACCGCGCCACTGGAACCATGATGTAGTCTATTAGACTTACATTGTATGCGTCACTGGATTAGAAGCACATGCCCCTGCTTCTTTCTAAATGTGGGAGGTCATGGGTTCAGTTCTTACCCGAGTCACAGTAAATATGCACCAAGGTTGTAGCTATACCGGTAGTACTAGGCATGGGGCTGGAGTGGTTGAGTCAGTCTAATGTCAGTCAGTCAGGACAATCTGACTGTATGATGGTGCATGTGAGATGATATATCTGGTGGGATGACATTATTACAAAATTGACACTCTTACAAAATTGACACTATTACAAAATTGACACTATTACAAAATTGACACTATTACAAAATTGACACTATTACAAAATTGACACTATTACAAAATTGACACTATTACAAAATTGACACTATTACAAAATTGACACTATTACAAAATTGATGGTGCTTGGAAGTAGTATGATGGTGCAAGGACTGGTTAGCTTCGTGTCAGGATAATGTGACGGGGTGGGAAATCGGTCCCTGATACTGGCCGCCTGGTCTCCCGATAAAGTCACCATGAGTGCACACTGTCAGAAGTCGGTAACCGTCCTGATATGACCTTGGGTGTTGCTAGGACGTAAAACCGCAAACAAAGAAACAAATCTTCCTGTGTCGCCAGTCCACAGTCAAAGCGTGTATCTGCTATTTCACCTGTCAACTTAGAATCAGGGAATGGCGGAGTCAGGATTTTCGTCAGCTTTCAGTGTTTCTGTAAGAATCAAAGGACCTTTTTTTGTTTAAAGAAAACTTGCATTTTTAAGAAAATGTTTTTTTGTAATAAAAAAATAAAAAATAAAATCACGGTTCAAGAGTATCTCACCTGTCGAAAAGGATAGTCCAGGGACCAGCCGTAAGGGATCCTGTTGTACTTACGATTACCAGACTATTTCTGAAGGTAAGCAGCACCATCACCTGATATCCTACTCAGTCAGACTATCCTGATAAGGTTCAAACCACTCCAAGCCATATGCTATTAATGCCCAGTGACAAGGCTAAGTAACGATGACAAGCATATCTGCTGTCATAGATTTGACTCAGTCAGGGCTCAACCCCATGACCTGCATGGAAAGCCAACCGACGCTCTGACCAATTCAACCATCCAGTCCAGTCACCCTTTGTTTTTACTCCCATAATTCCATGCAAGAGCATATATAGACTTAAATTTGCATAATCCGACGCTTTTGAGTTTCTGCACACATACATATAAAAATATGTGTGTCATGTATAAGGATTATGCGAATATAATGGCACGCAAGTGAAATGTTCCTATCAGTATCAATATAATTATTGTGTATGCCTACCGTTCTTTTTGTGCATCCTACTGTACGGGTGACTCCACCCCTTATTACGACAGGTGGCGCCACCACCAGCCCTAACACATGTCACAGAAGCCCCCCCCCCCGAAACACTGTCACTGTCACCGTGTCAGTGTCACCGGACCACTGGGAATATAATTGTGGGTACCCTTTGTTTGTATTCCTATGGTTTCATAAAAAATAACTTAGACAGTGTATTTATTTTGGCGTATTCCTGCTGTTAATCCCTTAGTGCATGCCTGAACCTGGCGGCTGGCTATCGGCTCCCCGTCCTGGAGTGACACCCGAGCCCACATCACAGCCCGTGACGTCACCGATAGCCTTGTTGCGAAGACGCCGCGACGTTTATTTAGCATATCAACGCTGTCCCTGTGACGTCACTACCGTTATCTTCCGCTAGTGCCACCCTGGAGTAAAAACCCTGAAAGCCGTGAGTTAAGATTCCTTATACGCGGTATGCGGCATGCGGCATGCGAATGCGAATGCGAATGCGAATGCGAATGCGAATGCGAATGCGAATGCGAATGCGAATGCGGAATGTGGCATGCGGCATGAGAATGGGTTGATTCCACCCATGTGGCATGCGGCATGCGGCATGCGGCATGCAGCAATTTGGTTTGATCTTTACAGTAACAACTTTAAAAAGTCCATATTTTCTTTAATATTAGAGCGATTTTCACAAATGAAGCATCATTTTATTTAAAATTCAATCATTAAATCAAGCTCAAAACTATTTTTGAAAATCACTGAATGTTGTATATGCGGCGTATATATATGCGGCATAGATAGATGCCAACCCCCAACATTTGTTGGGGTTTTTCCTCCAAATTTGTGAAGGAACAGTATTGTTTTCTATGGCAAACGCACCAGTATTCGCATTAGCATGCCGCACCGATCGGTCCATGGACCGATTCAGTAGCCGCATTCGCATTCGCATTCGCATTTGGACATATGGAAGCACCACTATTTAGTTGCATGCTTTTCGATTTGTTGCCGCATTCGCATTCGCATGCCGCATACTGCGTATAAGGAATCTTAGCTTGAAGGGCGCATTCCATATACGCGTAATGCGTAATGCGTTATGCGTTACGCGTTATGCGTTATGCGAATGCCAGCATTCCATATACGCGAATGCGTTATGTGGCGGACGACTGGCTATATTTAAAAAGTAAAAATAAACAATTATTCTCCATACCGCTCTGTATGTGACCAAATATTGCATGTATATCTATGTAACTTTTTGTATGTCACGTGGGGGTTCCTACCTTTATTATAACCAAATTATAGATAAGTATTCATATTTCTGTGCATATGGTAGCATTTTTAGCTTTGCCCTAACCCTATGTCTCCCTGGTGCCCAGCTCACCATGTGTTTCCAATTAGCACCCCTCTGTGAGGCTGTTCCGTAATGCTCAGTCGCCTCTCCTGCTGTTAAATTAATGGAGACATCAGACTCAGGTTTCTATTCACATCCAGCTTGACGCATAACGCATTACGTACCGATCGCTACAGGGACCGATCGGGATAATGAATTTCTGATGCATTCGCATTCGCATTGCGCATTACGCGTGTATGGAATGTAGCTCATAGGTTTCAAGGCGTTTCGATTTTTTGTCGCATTCGCATTCCATATACGCGTAATGCGTAATGCGAATGAGAATGCGAATGCGACAAAAAATCGAAACGCCTTGAAACATATGAGCTACATTCCATAGACGCGTAATGCGTAATGCGAATGCGAAAGAAATCCATTATCCCGATCGGTCCATGTAGCGATCAGTGCGTAATGCGTAATGCGTAAGTTGTGGGAATAGAAATCTGAGTCTGATGTGTCCATTAGTTTAACACCAGGAGAGGCAACTGACCATTAAGGAACCTCACAGAGGGGTGCTAATTGGAAACACATGGTGAGCTGGGCACAGGGAGACATAGGTTAGGGGAAAGCTAAAAATGCTACCATATGCACAGAAATATGAATACTTATCTATAATTTGGTTATAATAAAGGTAGGAACCCCCATGTGACATACAAAAAGTTACATAGATATACATGCAATATTTGGTCAGTATGGAGAATAATTGTTTATTTTTATTTTTTAAATATGGCCAGTGTGCGCCCATACGCATTCGCATTACGCGTATATGGAATGCTGGCATTCGCATAACGCATAACGCATAACGCTTAACGCATTCGCATGCCGCATACTGCGTATAAGGAATCTTAGCTTAAGCGTGAGTGAGGGTGGGTGGGAGGTGGGTGTATGTGTGTGTGTGTCTGTGTGCATGTGATTGTTATTTAATTGCGGCTTTGAATGTTTGTTAATTAGTTAGTCAGCGACTAATGGCGGGATGTGAGTTGAAGGATGAGTGAGGGTCATTACGGTGATGTAACTGTAAGCGTTCCAGTTCTGACCCAAAAAAAATCGCGATGAGGTTCTGTAGTCAATAATTTATTCAGCCGAATTGTTCCCTTCTTAATCCTGGGAGAATTGTCTTTGGGTCGCTTTTTCTTTCAGTCCATATATTATTTACCCAGAAGTATCACTTTTTTCCCCCCTCAGAGTTTTACGTCCTGGCAACATCTGAGGACATATCAGGACGGGTAGCGACTTGTGAAAGTAGTCTCCTAACAATGACAGAAACTATTGTCTACAGAGTATCCTGCACGGTATGCTGCGATCCACATTACATGCCTGGAAATAGGATGCGTGTTCCTGCCAGCGCCAGTGTTCATTATGAATACAATAATGAAAATACAAGTTGAACCCCTAGCTACATGGGTAATGATGACCAAACTTGGTTTTGTTTGTTTATCGTTGTTTTATGTCTTAGCAACATCTAAGGTCATATCAGGATGGGTACCGACTTGTGACAGTGTGCACTTATGGCGACTTTATAGTGCTGCCCTACCGGAAGACCAGGCCACCATCACCATGACCTGATATCCCGCTCAGTCACATTATCCTGACACTGAGCCAACCAGTCCTTGTCCTATTCTAATAATGCTGAGTGCCAGGCTAGGAAGCGACAAGTATACATTATTAAGTCATTGGTTTGACTCGACCAGGGTTCTGACCCACGACCCCATGATCTACCAACATGGGAGACGGATGCTCTAACTCATTCGGCCATCCCGTCTGGTCTGACCAAACTGGGTTGGACGCGGTGGTCGCATCAGTCGTGCGCAGACTTCCTGTACGGAAGGTCGGGTTGGTTGGTTGTTGTTGCTTTACCTCCTATCAACATATAGGATCATATCAGGACGGACACCGACTTGTGAAAGTGCACACTCATGGCGAGTTTATAGTGCTGCCTCAGTGAGACTTTAGGCCACCAGCACCGTGACCTAATATCCTATGGTCAGATTATCATGATACTGTGCTAACCAGTCCTTGCCATATTCTATAATGCCAAAGGCCTAGCTAGGAAACGACAAGTATAAATTTGTAAGTCATTGGCTTGACTGGGATGGAATTCGAACTCCCGCCCTCCCTCACGGGAAGACTGCGCTCTATCGATACGGCCACCGCATCCGGTCGCAAGCCCGGGTGTTTGAATATGTATACTTGTCGCTATCTAGCCTGGTGCTCAGCATTACTAGGATAGGGCAATAACTGGGGTGTTCAGTGTCAGGATAATATGACTGAGTGTGGAATCGGGGCATGGTGCCGACAGCTTGATCTCCCGGTGGGGCAGCACTATATAGTCTAAACGAGTCCAACTGTCCAAGTTGGCACCAATCCTGATATAACCATAGATGTTGCTAGGATGTAAAACCCTAACAAGCAAACACTACCTTTGTTTCCGGTGTGGATTAGAGTATACTGACGCCAAACAAACTATTCTACATTAAAGTTGCATAGCCCGAGGGTTTTTAGTTTCTCTCATCTTCTGAGATAAATATATTAGGTTGATCGTTATAATATATCTTATTTTAGTGTGAAGTAACAGTTATCTTAAAGCTGCATAGTCCGATGGAGCATCAAATTTTCAAAACCAAAACAAACATCTATATTTGATTCTATATATGTAACTTAGATACTGAAGCACTTATTAAGCATGTGTTGCAACATAGAAGGGGATACTGAGTCAATTTAATTGAATATGTTACTGCTGAAGCCTATGGTGTCAGAGTTTTGGCATGCTTGCCGAAACTAATTGTACACGTTTCCATTTCAAATATCTCAAAAGTTAGCCATTTAAAATATAAGTTACTTCAAACGAAAGCAAGGTAGATTATAACAATCAATTTAATATATTTATCTCAGAAAAAATGACAGAAAGTCAAAACCATCGGACTATGCAACTTTAAATGAAGCTAACTTTGGAGATGTTGCTGGTAATCTTATTTTCGTGTAATTTACCCGGTGACACTTAGAATGCGTATACTGCGATTTAAAAGCACTTAATAATTATTAAACCCGTGTCGAGATAGCTCTGTGATTGGAGATGGGGAGTCAAAAGGACCACCCACTGTGCAGTAATGTAGGAGCGTAATTAGATGGAGAACTCAATCTGGTAAGGGCTAATTAATTTGCTACATTGATATCGCTTGGAATTCCATAACCGGATGCTTTTAAGTTCTTACATATTTGTTAGATAAATATAAGCTACCTTAATTTAGCTATAAGTTGTTGTTGTTTTACATCCTAGCAACATTCTAAGGCCATATCAGGATGGTTACCGACTTGTGACAGTGCACACTCATGGTGACTTTATAGTGCTGCCCCACTGGAAGACCAGGCCACCAGCACCATGCCCTGATATCCCACTCAGTCACATTATCCTGACACTGAGCCAACCAGTCCTTGCCCTGACCTAATAATGCCGAGCGCCAGGCTAGGAAGCGACACATATCAATTTGTTTAAGTCATTGCTTTGACTCGACCAGGGTTCGAACCCATGACTCCAAGATCTACCAACACGGGAGACGGACGCTCTAACTCATTCGGCCATCCCATCTGGTAAGTAACTTGTATCATAACTGGTTAACTAGGTATTTGAAGTGAAATCATGCACAATTATTTGTTGGTGTGCATATCAAAATACCGGGCACCGTAGTCTTCAGCAGTGACATCTCCTATTAAAATTGACTTATTAACTCATCATTCCCTTTGATACAGCACCAAATGCTAAACGTGTGTTTTGCTTGAGGTAATATTGCTTCCATCGGAGTGTGCAGCTTTAACTAGCTGCCATCAGCAGGCAAGTCGGTGGTGGAAATCCTCTATAAAGGCATTTTCTACAGAACATGCTGCACACTGAGCTGCGATCCGCAACAGTAGTTCTAGTCTCTTCGCAGTCTGTTCAACAATACTGTGTTTATTCGCGCAGAGAAGCTTGCACTGGTTGCGTCCCTCACTGAGCAGGTCTGGCGTCATAGTTCCACATATCTCCACCAGGGAAGCGGACGGATGGATTGAGCGCATCCCTACGCAGGTAGGTGGCGCCACTGGCCTGACCCATGCGTCAGGACGGCGGATGTCGGTAGACCCGAGCACCAAAGTAGGTCAGCATAGACCCGCGCTGCACAGTAGACCTTTTTCCACGACGCAGGCGCAGTGAGCTGCTCCCCTAAAGCATAAAGCTAGGATTCCTTACACGCGGTATGCGGTATGCGAATGCGAATGCGAATGCGGCAAAAAATCGAAACGCCTTGAAGTCAATGGGCTGCAACCCTTACATGCGGTATGCGAATGCAAATGCAAATGCGAATGCGAATGCGAATGCGACAACTCGATCGGTCCCTGTAGCGATCGGTGCGGCATGCGGTATGCGTCAAGCTGGGTGCGAATAGAAACCTGAGTCTGATGTGTCCATTAGTTTAACACCAGGAGAGGCGACTGAGCATTACGGAACAGTCTCACAGAGGGGTGCTAATTGGAAACACATGGTGAGCTGGGCACCGGGAGACATACGGTTAGGGGAAAGCTAAAAATGCTACCATATGCACATAAATATGAATACTTATCTATAATTTGGTTATAATAAAGGTAGGAACCCCCATGTGACCTACGAAAAAGTACATAGATATAAATCCAATATTTGGTCATATACAGTGCAGTAAGGAGCATACTTGTTTATTTTTATTTTTTAAATATAGCCAACCATGTGCCGCATGCCGCAAACCGCGTAGAAGGAATCTTCCCATTCGCATGCCGCATACCGCATACCGCATACCGCGTAGAAGGAATCTCAGCTTTAGTTCTTACTACAACCAAAAGATGGCGGGTTTGTGGTGGAAATTCTTGACAAAGTACAGTAAAACCTCTTTAAATCGACTGAGCTTGGGACTGACTTGAACTTTAAGTAGTCCATTTACTAGATTTAGGGAGGTGGTCGGTTTAGGGATATATAATATGGTTATAATGGTATTGTTGGGACCTAAATAAAGTGATCAATATAGGGAAGTGGTCGATCTGTGGAGCTGGTCGGCTAAAGAGGTTTTACTGTATAGATAATTCTCACCAGTCTAGTAAAGTGATAAAGGTCGAGTACAGCAGGGAGTTTGGATAACCTAAGTGTTCGGATGCTCGTCCGAGAATGGCGGATATTTGGGTTCGAATCCCGTTCTAGGCAGATTAGTCCTTTGTTTTTGATAGCATTTTTGTTCAAAGCATGCTGTATGCACTGTCAGCTGTACATTATAGTTCCTCAACTGCCGCCAGGGTGGACCTATTGGGGGTTTGTTGCTTGTTTTTGGAGTTTTACATCCTGGCAACATCTAAGGTCATATCAGGATGGTTACCGTCTTCTGACAGTGCACACTCATGGCAACTTTATAGTGCTGCCCCACTGGGAGACCACCATGACCTGATATCCCACTCAGTCACATTATCCTAACAGTGAGCCAGCCAGTTCTTTCCCTATCCTCATAATGCTGAGCACCTGGCTAGGAAGTGACAAGAATACATTTTTATGTCATTGGTTTCACTTGACCAGAGTTCGAACCCACAAGTAAGAATCCCATGATCTATCAACTCCTTCGACCATCCTGTCTGGTCCATTGGGGGTGGGCATTGTCTAATAATAGGTTGCTTAGCAAGGTCACCTTACAGGAAGTGTGTGGTTGTGGTTTTACCCCATGTCAATGTCAGGGGCCACATTATGGCAGTTGCCTACTTGTGACATTGCACACTCATCACGATTTTATAGTGATGCCCCATTGGGATAGCGTAGTGTTGACATTATGACATAGTGTCCCGATGAGGGACATTATCCTGACACTGAGCCAATCAGTTATTGTCTTATCCTAATTCAAATACTGCCCAAGCCTAGGAACGGTAGCTACTTTGCAAATCATTGAAGCCCTGAGCTTCCGTACACCCAGGAGGGTTGCGGGTTCAAGTCCCAACCGAGTCAAACCAATGACTTATCAAATTGATACTTGTTGCTACTTGGCTTGGTGCTCGGCGTTAATAGGATAAGATAAGGACTGGTTAGCAGAGTGTCAGGATAAAGTGACTGTGTGGAATATCATGCTGCGGTGCTGGTGGCCTGGTCTCTCAATGGGGCAGCACCATAAAGTCGCCATGAGTGCGCACTGTCACAAGTCTGTACCCGTCCTGATACTTCGTGATATGACCCTAGATGTTGCTAGGACTTAAAACAACAAACGAACAAACCTCCGTACTCCCCACATACCTCAATGCTACCCCCAACCCCACCCCACCCCCACCCCACCCCCTGTGTGGGGTGCGTGGGTAGTGTTGGAGTGGGAGGTTTCCAATGACAACAAAGCCTGCTCTAGAAGTAAAGGCCAGTGACAACACCGTGCGGTGGAGATCGAGTCCTCTTCTATGTTTGTCTTTTTGATTGCAACGCCACTCCTCCCTCTGTGCCTCCCTCCCCACCTCTCCCCACCCACCCTTCCCCGGCCCTCCCCACCCCTCACCTCCGCACCACTTCCACCCCTCCGCATCACTCCCCACCCTCTCTACCCCTGCCCACCCACGCCAACCTCCCCGCTCCTCATCACCCCTCCTCACCCTTCCTACTGTCCCCACCACGCCCGACACCTCCCCAATCCCTCCGCGCTCATTCCCACCTTCTGAACCTCGAACACTCTTCCCACCCTCCCCACACCTGACTCCTCCCTACCTTTCCCAGCAGTCCTCACCCCTCCCAACCCCTCCCGACCCCTCCTGGCACCTCCCCACCCCTCCTCCCCCTCACCACCGGTCACTCCCCTCGCCATCCCTCGCCACTCCTCGCCATCCCTCACCACCCCTCGCCACCCTCACCACCCCTTCACCACCCCTCACCACCCTCTCCCCACCCCTCAAAACCCCTCTCCACCCCTCACCACCCTCACCACCCTCACCACCCCTCACCACCCTCACCACCCCTCACCACCCTCACCACCCCTCACCACCCTCACCACCCTCACCACCCTCACCACCCTCACCACCCCTCACCACCCTCACCACCCTCACCACCCTCACCACCCTCACCACCCTCACCACCCTCACCACCCTCACCACCCTCACCACCCTCACCACCCTCACCACCCTCACCACCCACACCACCCTCACCACCCCTCACCACCCACACCACCCTCACCACCCTCACCACCCTCACCACCCTCACCACCCTCACCATTCCTCACCACCTCTCACCACCCCTCACCACCCCTCCTCACCCCTCGCCACTCCTTCCTACCCTTATCCACCCATACCGACCGGTCCCATCCCCTCTCCACCTCTCCCCACCACTCTCCACCTCCCCCAAACCAGACCCCCCACATCACCCCCCACCCCACCTTCCTCGCGGATTCGTGTTTAAATTGTAAATACTGCCTGCCTTTCTTCTTTGCCGCCTCGTCTGGTCATGGCCTGCCAGACGCAAGGGGGTTCCCTCGCACCTGCACGGGCTGGGCTCCAGGCACAGCCAATGCGCGTATCACGGGGTGGGGGTGGGGGCATGGGGGGAGTGGTTTGAATCTTAATGATCTGTATATATTATATATATATATATATATATATATATATATATATATATATATACAGCTGAATAATCCGATGAAATATCAAATTTTGAGGAAAAAAAACACACAATTAGTTACAGTTGATTCTACATATCTAACTTAGATAGTGACGCACTTATTAAGCATTTGTTTCTGCATACCAGGGAATACCGATTCAGTTTGATACAACCTGTTACTGCAGAAGTCTATGATGTCCGAGTTTTGGCATGATTGTGAAAAACTAATTTGAAATGTTTGCAGTTAAAATATCTAAAATGTTTACCTTTTAAAATAAAAGTTACTTCAAACTAAAGTAAAGCAGATAATAATCATCAATTCAATATATTTATCTAAGAAAAATGTCAGAAACTTAAAACCATCGATACTTTTGATTTTACATCATTTTAAAAACAATTCATATATTAGTTTGATCGTTATAAAATAATCTACCTTACTTTAGAGTGGAGTAAATTCGATCTAAAATCACTAACTTATGAGATACTTGAATTGTCAATATGGACAATTAATGTTGGCATGCTTGTCAAAACTATGACACCAAAGGCTTCAATAATAGGTTCTTTTAAATTGAGTTAGTATTGGAGTTACAAACATGCAACATAAAGTGTTCGTGTACACCAGTTATACCCAAGCACAATACGCTATTGCAACGCTAACTAGGTCACGTATCTGCTTGTCGAAAACCAGTGAGTTTTGATGTTCCTCAGGGGCAATGCCCCATAGAAATGAATAAAGATTATTCCAGTATTTATAAGATCAAATTGACATAAGTCTCTCGGGCAATGTTATTTTGCAACTTTAAAGTCTCCATTTATGACCAGCTTACTACTTACTGATGACTCGCATCCTGACTAAAGCTAAGATTCCTTACACGCGGCATGCAGCATGCGGTATGGGAATGCGAATGCGGCAAAAAATCAAAACGCCTTGAAGTCAATGGGCTACATCCCTTACACGTTGTATGCGAATGCGAATGTGAATGCGAATGCGGCAACTCGATCGGTCCCTATAGCAATCAGTGCGGCATGCGGCATGCAGCATGTGGTATGCGGTATGCGAATAGAAAGCTCAGTTGGACGTGTCCATTAAGTTTAGATGAGGAGAGGCGACTGATCATTACGGAACGGTCACACACAGGGGTGCGGAGGGGGAACATATGGTAGTGGTGGTGGTGGGCAGACGCATGCCGCATACCGCATAGAAGGAATCCTCCCATTCGCATACCGCATGCCGCATGCCATATGCCGCATACTACATACCGCGTATAGGGAATCTTAGCTTTAACTGATGTTCATATCACATAAAACCTCAACAAACAACAAATACGCCACTGCATTATTACTATTCCTATTAGTATCATTTATTTCCCAGAGTTTTCTATAGACCTCCAGTATATAATATATTTAAAGTTTCCGTGTTTTTAATTATGCATTATTTGTACATGTCCACAATCCCTTCTCCGAAATTCTGAAATCTTAAGAGCTCTGAAAAACCAAAGGATTTTGACAACGTGTATTACATAAACAGTGATATTATTTATGGGTTCGATGTATCCTACCTAGTCTGGATATTTCTCTGGATAAATATTAATGTGTTTGATTATGATTTGTTTGAAGCTGTCCTTCATATTAAAATACGATTTTTTTTTTATTCCGGGATTTTGGATAAGGGACTGTGCACCTGTTACTGTTTGTTGTTGTTTTGAATGTAATTTCACGTGACTGCAATATAAGATTGTCATGTAGAATATCTAACGGTTGGATGTAAATGCACACCCAAAACATTAAAATTATTCATTACTGCCCTGCTGTCTGGTTTACTAAAGGCTCATGGGATGATATATCTTGGTTTCAAACCAAGATTGGTCATCAGGGATCATGTGATAATGGGGTAAAACTGATTTGAAAGCATTGGGCCTATTGTGAAGCATTGGATTGAAACAGACTTCACCCCACCTCCGGTGTGGTGAACACACCAGATTCCAGCTTCAATTCCTCCCCATGTTGATGTTGGTTGTTGGGGTTTTACATCCTATCAACATCTGTCATATCAGGATGGGCACTGACTTGTGACAGTGTGCACTCATGGCAACTTTATAGTGCTGCCCCACTGGGAGGCCAGGCCACCAGCATCATGCCCCGATATCTGACGCAGTCACATTATCCTGACACTGAACTAGCCAGTCCTTGCCCTATCCTATTAATCCGGGAATCAGGCTAGGAAGCAACAAGTATACATTTTGTAAGTCATTAATTTGACTCGATCATGATTCAAACTCCCGACCTTCCACACGGGAAGCCTGCCTACGACCGATTCGGCTATCACTGTATCAGGGCCGGTATCCCTCCCCATGGATCAATGTCCTACTCCTAGCAACAGCTAAGGCTATATCAGGACGAATACCCACTTGTGACAGTGCACATTCATGGCGACTTCAGAGTGCTGCCACACTGGGAGAGCAGGCCGTCTGCACCATGACCCAATATCCCACTAACTGACTAAGTCATGCCCCATGTCCCCCCCCTCCCCCCCTCGGGGACCAACGTCCAGCTAGACACCATGACATTGACAACCGCTACTTGTTCGCGAATGTACAGCATGGACAGTGTTCCTGGCCCATAGCCTATGAATATCTGACACCGTTCTCGTAGTTGTTAATTATCCTAACCATATCCCACATCACTCAGACACATATAGAGTGAGTGCTCTTTCTGGACTTAGTTGATCTTTAATCGATATACCCAACAGTACAATACCAATTAGACAAGGCAGTCATTACTGTATCATCAACCCCGACTCTCACCCTTCACCAATACCTAATGAGGCTTCGCGCCTCCCCCTCCCAACCACCCCCAACAAATCAACACACCTGGACTAACACTTAATACTGTTCTCCCCGCTACACCCCGTCCACACACACACACACACATATATATCTCTGTCACACCCCACCCCCTCTCGCAACCACCACTAAGAAATAAACCCACCTGGACTAACAGTAACTCTTAAAGTTGCATAGTCCGATGGTTTTGAGTTTCTGTAATTTTTCTGAGATAAATACGTCAAATTGATTGTTACAATCTACCTTACTTTAGTCTGAAGTAACTTTTATTTTAGATGGTAAACTTTTGAGATATGTGAAGCACAGGGGCCGTATTCATGACGCGGTATTAGCGAGCCAAAACTGGTTTTGGCCGGGATTTCTGGGTTAGCGGCGAAAACTCAGTACGCAAGGAGTGGTGTTAGCGCAAACACACCGAGTGTAAGCTAACACCGCGTCGTGAATATGGGCCCTGGCATGTAAAATTAGTTTTAGCAAGCATGCCAAAACTATGACACCATAGGCTTCAGCAGGAAGTAACAGGTTCTATTCAATTGACTTGGTATTCCCTTCTATATGGCAACAAATGTTTAATAAGTGCTTGAGTATCTAAGTTAGATATGTAGAATAAATTCTGGATAATTGTTTTGGTTTTGATAATTTGATGATTCGTCGGACTATGCAGCTTTAATACTGCTTCCCCTCTACATCCCTTCTAGTTCTACACATACACACTTATCTCTGCCACACACCCTCCCCCCCCCCCCCCCCCCCCCCCCCCACACACACACACACACGCCCACAGACATTGAAGTGGTTGACTTTATGGTCTCACCTAGGCCGGTAGCCTTTTGTTGATTGAAATTGCTTTCATTAATAATAATTACTAACAGATGATTACGCCGGCGTGGCCCGCGGCGCATAATCTCCTCCCCCCGTCCCCCTCCATCCCACCCCAACCCCACCCCCAGCCCCACCCCCACCCTCGCCTCATCCCCCCTCCTCCCGCCGTTGACCAATCAGCGCCCGCGGGCCGGTCTCGGTGCGGGCCAGCTGTGCGGACCGACCGGCCCGCAGTGAATGCGGCGTGGCCAATGGGCGGGCGCCCGGGGCTCTCGCCTGTGCCACGTGATGTTGTTTCGGCGTGTTTTGACAGTTTTGCTCGGTCGGTCGAGCGGAATGGCGGGAAGAGCGATGAGCCAGTGGGGACCTCCCTCCCATTTATTCGGGCTCTGATAACCGCACGCAGCTCGCATCAGCGTTGTCGTCTACCGACTGTGCGGGCGGGCGGGCGGACGGGCCAGCCAGGCACACTCAGAGCCACACACAGACCTCGTTACGCGCCACATCTCAGTTGCTCCTCTTTTTTTGTTTAAAGTTGTTGTTGGGGGGGCTTGGTTGGTGTTAGTATCGCGCGCACTTCCCCACTTCTGGAGCAGACGACAGTCAGTCATCCCGCTTCCAGACGTCGCTGTTTCCGAGCTGGTTCCCGGCCGCAACCAGCTCCACCTATCTACACTGCACCAGTGTACCAGTGGGCACCGCGTTGGCGCACAGCAGCAGATGGAACCAGGACGCTGCAGGAAGCAGACGACACTACTCACACCCCGGTAGAGGATTTCCCGCCAGTCCTGTCCCGAAGGAGGAAAGCACGGAATTCTGGGATTGATAGTGATGAGACTTTATTAGAGGCTGATTGATTGCTCGCAATTCAGTACGGTAATACATACGTGGTATTTGCATAGAAACTAACAATTTAACAATATATACAGAAACACAAATATACACATATACGCATATACGCATATACGCATATACGCATATATGCATATACAAATATACACATATACACATATACACATATACACATATACACATATACATACATACACACACACACATACACACATACACATATACACATACACACATACACATATACACATATACACATACACAAACATACAAATACACAATTACAAATATACAAATATACACATATATTAAAATATAAACATACACATATACACATATACACCTATACACATATTCATATATTCATATATATATATAATATATAATATATATATACTTTGGTCAGACTCAGGGACCATTAGGTTGGTAGTTAACTCGCACACTGACGCCTCTAACAGGGTGGAACTAACACCAACCAATAACCTGGAACTATAACTACAGGTGTAAGCCGGTCCTGATAATGATATGACATTATATGTTGCCAATACGTAAAACTCCAACAACCAGCAAAAAAGTGTAAACAACTCCAGGATGACATATAGGAAATAACACACAATAGTCACGTGTGCAAAAAGGGAAATGTTGAGAACTAAAGGAACAGATTGAAGGAGACAGGACCCAGGAGGTATATATTATATAGTCATAAGAAGCACACTCACCAACCCTGGAACAGAATCTCAGTCTGGGCCACACCCTTCAACACCTGCATCACCCCTCTCCCATCCCACTCACCACGACAGTCACGTTTCACATGGAGTCCAGGTGAGAAGATCACCTCCATGGGATGACCTCACATGTCCCTGACTGTTACTGACTAATTGTTCGAATGTCCTCCAGTAGGTGCCTTTGAATTCACACGGGAGTGGTGTCTTATCACGCCAACGCGGGGACCTCACAGGTCCCGATGGTCAGTGACTAATTACTCCAGTGTTCCTCCAGTAGCTGTCATTTCATTCACACCGGGGTGGTGTTGTCTTATTACTCCAACGCAGGGAGTTTTCTCATAGTCATAGAGAGATCGACACCATTTGTGCTAAATGTATTTATCTATTGTAGTCACACAGTCTTGTCATTAATCCTCTAACATTCTAGAGAGAAATATTTACCCCTCTTTTAGTCATCTCCAGAAATAGATATTTGCGTATATAGTACGTTATATATAAACATATAACTACATAAACAGAGATTGGGGAAAAGTGTCTATTGAATTTGTGCAGTGGCGGCTTTATGCCAATCCTGTAATAGGGCCAGGACTGTCAGCATAACTGATCATAACTGACAAGTCTCCACAACTATATATATATCATATATATTTACACATGGATTGTGGAGGGAGGGAGGGGAGCAGGGCTTCTTGAAGCAGATCTCCAGAACCTCCAAGCTGCACGACAACCTCCAGCATCCAACTACCAACAACTACCCAATTCTGTTACAAGAGGTTGGAGGAGACAATAGCGAATAAGAGGATAACTCCAAAGCATCACACTATATGAATGAGTAATTCATACATAGCATAAGTAAGTAAACAGAGATTACAACAACAGAAATCAAACCCCACATATTGGCATCACAGGTAGACTTTCTCACAGGGAGGAGCTGTGAAGCAAATATGAAGCATTACATTGAAGGGGTCATGCTACGAGTTGTCATTAGTTGAAGTAAAGAAGACGTCACCCCACCCTGTGTGAACTGTTATCGCGCAACGTGGGTGGCATCATTCTGTTGATATCTGCGAAAGAACTTGTTTGTCGGGCTCGGGCAATCAGATGTTAGTCAGTTACTGAGTTAGTAATGGATATTACCAGTGTGGCTTCGTAATCTATCCTGCTGCTGTTGTAACAACGACAACAAGCAACAACCACCAATAACCAACAACCGCAATAACAACTGCAAACTCCGATGGTTGTGAAAAGCGACGTCATATGACGTGCGTTGTCTATCAGTCGCGACGCGCGACGCTTCAATAATACACACCAAAGTAGGGATTTATTGACGGGCGCCAAATTAACTGGCGATATCAGCGTCAGGCGGCCGTCAATTATTGATACAGCCATGATGCACCGGCCGGGCTTCACGTCGGCGTTCAGCATAGACTCGCTCATCGGGCCGCAGTCGGCCGCGGCCCGGCTGGGCCCCGTCGTGTACAACGGCTACGTGTTGATGCCCGGGGTGGCGGGGCCCGGGGCCGGCGGGGTCGGAGCTGGGGCAATGGGGTTGGGAGTCCTCGGGTGCGGCGGGCTGGGGACAGGTGCCAGCCCGCCACCGGCGCATTCACATTCGCATTCGCACGGGCACCTGACGGGCGGGATCCCCGCGTCGCCGGGACCGACGACAACGACGACGACGTTGGCAACGACGACGGCGGCGGCAGCAGCCGCGACGGCGGCAGCGGTCGCGGCAGCCGCCGGGTCGTCGCCGAGTGGGGCGGTGCCAGGCGTGGCACTGTCTTCACCGCCACTGTCCCCGGCCGCCCCGCAACCCCCGCCACCGCCGCCCCACGCGCCGGCCTCGCACCCGCTCATATCCGGCCTCCCCCCGCCGCCCACACACCATCACGGTGGCTTCCACCCCGCCCAGCACCTCGGGCTCTACCACCACCACCACCACCCTCACCCGCACTCGCACCCGCACCATCACCCGCACCTGGGGATGGGCTACCCCGGCATGGCTATGTACGGCGGCAGCGGGCCCGGCGCCCAGTCGGACTATCCCGGGGCCTCGCCCGTAGGTATAGCCGTCAGCGGGGGCAGTCCCCCGGCGGCCACCGGCTCGATCGAGGCCGGCGGGATGTTCGGCAGCAGCGGCGGCGGGCAGGGGCACCACCACGCTGGACTGCGGGCCTTCCACACACCGCACCCTTCGCGCTTCCAGCATCAGCATCATCATCCACATCCACATCCGCATCCACACCATCCGCACGGTGGAAGTCCGGGGAGCGGGCGGCCCAGCTCCCGGGGCTCCCCGCCAGCGTCTCCCGGTAGCGGGGACGGCGCGCGGCCGGTCTCCTCCCAGAGGCACCACCGGGTACCACCTACCGACGGACACGGGTCGCTCCTCTACGGTGATGAAGGTAAAATTGGTTTCTAATAATAGTGTGAGTGTCCTCAAAGTAAATTAAGCCACACATCTTGTGCCGCCCTGGTGCCCATCACTCTCATCAATACTTGCATGTGTGAAAGGTGTAGAGTACTAGAACTCAGTAGACATGATTTATGAACTGAGCATTTGAAATGACACATTAAATATAAACAAGTGGCATATCGCCTTGTTATGCCATTCCATCCCATATTTACCTTTATTTTACTATTATTAGTAATACCATGATTATATCTTTATAATTGCATTATACGTTCACTATGCCATATTGTACATCTATAAATACCCATCCCTTTCCAACGTTATGCCCTTAGTATGCATTGTTATGCCCATGTTATCCCCTCATTGTATTCATACTGTTATTTTCCCTGCATAGTCCGATGAAATATCAAATTTTCAAAACCAAACCAATTATCTAGATTTCATTTTACATATCTAACTTAGATACTGATGCACTTATTAAGCATTTGTTTCTGCATAGAAGGCAAAACTGAGTCAATTTAACAGACCCTGTTACTGCAGAAGTCTATGGTTCCAGAGTTTTGGCAAGCTTGCCAAAGCTAATTTTACATGTTTGCACTCAAAATATCTCAAAAGTTTACCATTTAAAATAAAAGTAACTTTGAACTAATGTAAAGTAGATACTAGTGATCGATCGAATAGTGATCGTTGCCAACGTCGTCGTCGTTGTCGTCGAATATATTTATCTCAGAAGAAATACAGACATTCAAAACCATCGGACTATGCAACTTTAACACTCTTAGTACACCATTTTTTTTACTGCAGTATTTCACCATGATATACCCTGAGAATAGCGATACAGGACTCTTAGTGAACTATTATTGAACCTCATCATGCCATCATTATTCTCATTATTATGCAATTAATATAACACTAGGAGACAATTATTATACAATTATTGCGCCCTGGGTATGCAATCTTATATGCTTATTATAACCATATTAAGACATTATGCCTTAGTAGGTTTTCAGTGTACCTCTATTATACCCGGTGTATACCCCTAGTATACATTTAGTAAACCATTATTATATCCCTGCAATATTCGAAGAGTGTCAGTATTATTCAATTACTATACACTTACTAACAATACTATACCTCTATAATACCCTTGTTATGACCATAATAAGTATTATACCAGTATTGTATATATAAACTGCTTTATGATCCACACTCCTGCTACGACTCCTCCACCCATTACTCTCCAGAATACTAATGCCTGGGACACCTACCGTATACGATTCATGCACTAAAACTCGCGACTCGACCCGACCCGCTTAAAACTAAAAACGGGCTGATTCATTTTCCGAATCGCGAATCGCAATCGTAATCAGCCCGTTTTAGCCCTAAAACTGAGTTTTTAGTCGCGAATCGCAATCGCTAGGTGTGCGCTAGGTGTGCGCGAAACAGGCAGTTTTAGATCGTATACGGTAGGTGGGTGCGCACAAACGGTAGGTGTGTACTAGGCATAAGCATTGCGATTGCCTTGTACACAATATTCCCATATAAGAGTGCAACAGATTAGACATTACAACTATTGATGAAGTCATATTTTTATATTATTGACATGTTAAACTGCATAGTCCGATGGAAACATAACAATTTCAAAACCGAAACAATTATCTAGATTTGATTCTACATATCTAACTTAGATAATGTTGCACTTGTTAAAGTTGTATAGTCCAATGGCTTTAAGTTTCTGTCATGTTCTTAGATAAAAGTATTAGGTTGTTCGTTATAATCTACCTTGCTTTAGTTTGAAATAACATTTATTTTAAATGTCTAACTTTTTAGATATTTGAAGTGCAAACATGGCAAATTAAATTTGGCGAGCATGCCAAAACTCTGAAACCATAGACTTCTGCAGTAACAGGGTCAACTAAATTGACTCAGTGTTCCCTTCTATGTGGCGACAAATATTTAATAAGTACACCAGTTTCTAAGTTGAGATATGTAGAATAAAACCTAGATAATTGGTTTGGTTTTGAAAATATGATGTTTTTATCGGACTATGCAACTCTAAGCATGTATGGCTACACATAAGGGGACACCGAATCAAATTAAAAGAACACGTTACATCAGAAGCCTATGATGTTAGAGTTTTGGTGTGCTTGCCAAAATTCATTCTGCATGTTTGCATTTCAAATGTCTCAAAAGTTAGCCAGTTAAAACACATAACTTCAAAGAAAAGAAAGGTAGATTATAATGATAAACTTAATATGAAGAGTTCAGGCACAAAACCACGTAAACGCCAATCCAAAAATGGAAATCCAAAAATTGGAATCAATCCCTCAAAGACTTACTTTTTTTTATATTCCTCCTGTTTTGTTTATTTTTCCATAACCATGTGATCATATGAAAAGTGGAATTAGTGAGAATTAAAATTATTTTCAGGTAAAAATCTTTGATTTAAACTACATTTTTGGATTGGCATTTACATGGTTTTGCGCCTGAACTCTTCATATATTTATCTCAGAAAATGACAGAAATTCCAAACCACGGACTATGCCGCTTTAAACACATATGTGCAAAATAACTTCATGGAATGCGCTCCACTTAAAGTTGCAAAGTTCAATGAAAGCATCAAATTGTGAAAGCCAAAACACTTATCTAGATTAATTTCCGCATATCCATCTTAGATACTCGTTCAATTACTAAGCATTTGTTGCTGCATTGCAGAGGGTACTGAGGACATTTAATATTAGCTATGGCTGCTGAAGCCGTTGGTGTTAAAATGTCGATGTGTTCACATACATTAATTTGCTATGTTGTGACTTCAAATATCGCCAAAGTGTGCCCTTTTAACATCAGTGTGGCATGTTTTCATTTCAAACATTTCTTTAGGTTAGTCATTCAAAATCAAATTACTGCACACTGTGTACAGCAAAATTGCAAAGCCGATTATTATTTTCACCATAATGTCTTTATCTCAAAGTAAATTTGCATAGTCCCATGGTTTTGAGTTCCTGGAATTTTTCTGAGACCATGGGATTATGCAAATTTAAAGCTGCATAGTCCAATGAAGTATCAAATTTTGAAACCAAAAACATTCACCTAGATTTTATTCTACATATCTAACTTAGATATTGGTGCACTTACTAAACATTTGTTGCCACATAGAAGGACATACTGAGTCAATTTAACAGAACCTGTTACTGCATAAGCCTATGGTGAGAGTTTTGGCATGCTTGCCAAAATCAATTTAGGATGTCTGCACTTCAAATATCTCAAAAGTTAGCCATTCAAAATGAAAGTTACCTCAAACTAAAGTAAGGTAAGCTATAACAACCAATTAAATATATTTATCTCAGAAAAATGCAGAAATTCAAAACCATGGACTTTGCAACTTTAATATAGCGTTCTAATATTGGCAATATTGCATATTTCATTTTGAATTGGGTCTTCTTGCCGTTGTGTGCTACACCAAATTTGCCCAATTATTAATTATCCTGGGTATTTTCTATTAAGGTGATATTACTCTCACCCGTACATGTAGGTGTGTGAGAGTGGGGGGGGGGGGGTAATGTTTTTATTGACGATTCAAAGTTTTCTTCGTGATAAATTCTCATTACAATAGATACCATAGTGATAAGTATCACACAAACTTATACATCCTTATATTTCATGTATCTATATAGGGTGGGATATTGTGGTTCTATTTACTAGCAACATAAGAGGTATTATCTGACTTATGGCTGTACATACTCATTACAACGTATTGCCATTCCACCCCCACACTCACCCCCACACTTACCCCCCACACTCATCCCCACACTCACCCCCACACTCACCCCCACACTCACCCCCACACTCACCCCCAGATCCACCCCTACCTCCACCCCATCCCCACCAGTATACGATACCACTGGGAATATGACCTAATGCCTGACTCGGTCACAATATCCTGACATTGAACCAACATCCACTCCTTGCCCTATCCTACAAATGTCAAATGCCGAGCGATAGGCAAGGTGGTGACATGCATCAATTTGGCAAGATTTAGGTTTAACTTGACTGGGGATTAGCTACTTAATATCCCCCAATGGAGAGTAGACAGTCTACCTGTTTGGGGATCACATCCGGTAAATATATATATATGTGATATTTGTCTAGATATAGCATATAGATAATCTATGTATATGACGATATGTTCTATAAGCAGGTTGTATATCCTACATACTCAATGACTAGCTTACATTGAGTGGTAATCCGGTGCACCCACAAACCACAACGGTGACATCAGTGATTTTGGTGCATTAATTGAATAGGGCAAGGATATGTTTGCTACGTATCAATATGGTGTGGATAAGTGGAATGTTGGGTCATGGTGCTAGCAGCCTGGTATTCCAGTGGGGCAGTACTATAATGTCACCATTAGTGTTAACTGTCAGAAGTTGGTACACACCCTAATACGTCCTACGATGTTGCCAGAATGTAAAACCCAAACAAACAATACATTAATGCAGGCAATATATAAATATATATGAAATGATTCAATATATATGACGCGTAAGAATTATGCAAGTATACTTATTCGGAAGGTTCTCTCGCTATACATTATTCCTCCAATCAGCTTGAACTATATATTAGCATACCCCAGCTCTCCCTTCATGAGACTGGTTGCACCACCACTCCCTCCTTTTGCTCACCATTGCCGCTGTACTGCCTGCTTCAGTAAATATCTACAGACATATATTATTCCATACGCCTGACAATGACAATAGAAAAACAGCAACGCCCAGGGAAATAAATTAATTATTTATCCTAACAGGTGACGTCTAGAAATAGAATAAAGCATCCAAGTCTAGTTGAGCAAAACAGAGGAGTTGTTGTCGGCACTAATAGAACTTGTTTCTATGGAGACCAGACGGGATGGCCGAATGAGTTGAGCATCCGTGTCGCATTTTGGTACATCATGGGATTCGAAACCACTGGCTCGAACTTTGGTCGAGTCAAACCAATAACTTAAAAATTGATACTTGTCGTTTCCTAACCAGGCACTAGGCATTATTAGGATAGGGCAAGTACTGGTTGGCTCAGTGTCAGGATAATGTGAAGCACTATAAAATCACCATGAGTGCACACTGTCATAAGGGCGTACCCATCCTGATATGGCCCTAGGTGTTGCCAGGACGTAAAACTCCAACAACCAACCTGTTTCTACGGTACTCCTCGCCCACACATCACGCTTTTGTTGCTTGCTACTGCTTGTTTGATACTCTCCTTGATTAAGTACGGGAAATTTCAATCGCAGATATTTGGTCTTCGTCATTCAACTCCTCTATGGCATATCCTAGTAATGCTGAACGCTAGCTGATGTGGCAACAACTAACACATTTTAAAGTCATTGATCTAACTCAGCAGGGCTTTGGGGCTCTTATCCAAAACCTTCCAAATGGAAGATGGGGGCTCAACTCTTTGGCCATCCCGCCTGATCTGTTTGAGTGCGTGCCCTTCTGGTGGGAGGATTCCTTGTCTCTTTCCTTGGGGCTTCACATACTAGCAACATCTAAGGTCACATCACCGAACGTGGTGGCCGGATCGGTAGAGCACAGGCTTCCCATGCTGGATATGGGGAGTTTGATTGCCGCTCGAGTCAAACCAATGACATATCAATTATAATACAAAATTGATACTTGACGCTACTTAGCCTAGTGCTTTCCCTTACAGTATTAGGATATGGCAAGGACTGGTTAGCATAGTATGAGGATAATGTGACTGGGTGGGATATTGGGTCATGGCCCCGTGACCTGGTCTTCCATTCCAGTGTGGTAGCACTATAAATGTTGCCATGAATGTGCAGTGACAAGTCAGGACCCATCCTGATATGACCTTAGATGTTGTCAGGATGTAAAACTCCAACACAAAAACAAATTATACAATCTAAGGTCACAGCAGGACGGGTACCGACTTGAGTATTCTGATCCTGTCCACGCATGGAGATTTTATAATGCTGTCCCACTGGGAAACCAGACTGCCGGTGTAGTAAGTTCAAAACACTACCCCACAAAAACACTATGGTACTATTGGTAGTGTTTTCAATCTAGGTTCAAAACCCTACAGTTGTGTTTTCAACCTAGTTGAAGGTAGGTTCAAAACACTACTGTGGCCACGCTCAAAACACTATCATTAAGTTCAAAACACTACCTTTAAGTTCAAAACACTACTCTAAAAAGTTATAATTGCTGCATATTCATTTTAATTTGTAGTAGGGTGAGGCAGTATGCAGTAAGGTGGGCCAGTATGCAGTAAGGTGGGGCAGTATCCATTATGGTGGGGCTGTATTCAGTGAGGTGGGGAAGAATGCAGTAGGGTCGGGTAGTGTGCAGTGGTGTGGGGCAGTATGTAGTCGGGTGGGGAAGTATGCAGTAGGGTGGGGCAGTATGAAGTAAGGTGGGGTGGTAGGAGTTGTTGTTGGTTGCTTTATGTCCTAGCAACATCTAAGGTCATATCAGGATGTGTACCGACTTGTGACAGTGTACCCTCATGGCAACTTTATAGTGCTGCCCCACTGGGAAATCAGGCTGTTGGCACCATGACCCGATATCCCACTCAGTAGCATTATCCTGACACTAATCTAACCAGTCCTTGCCCTACCCTCTTAATGCCGAGTGCCAAGATAGGAAGCAACAAGTATCAATTTTAAAGTCATTGGTTTGACTCGACCAGGGTTCAAACCCATGGGGTTGACCTTACATGTTGCAAGTATTCAAAACAACAACAAACAAATGGGGAGGAGGGAGACAAACAAAAAATTGTGCAACAACCCCAGCACTATCAGGGCATATGCCTACTAATAATAATATGTTGTGCAGATGCCACAGTGCTAGCAGTGTATACCATTACTAGGTGCTTCAAATGCTGCAGCACTATCAGCGTATACTAATACGTTGTTAAACGCCGCAGCATTATCAGTGTATACCATTATGTTGTTAAACGCTGCAGCACTATCGGCGTATACTAATACGTGGTGCAGACACTGCAGCACTATCAGTGTATACTACTAATATGTGCTTCAAATGCCGCAGCACTATCAGAATATACTAATATGTGCTACAGATGCTGCAGCACTATCGGTGTATACTATTACATTGTTAAACGCAAGGGTGGGGCAGAATACAGTATGGTCGGTCAGTATGCAGTAAGGTGGGACAGAATGCAGTAGGTAACATTTTGAGGCACTAGGCCTACAGCTCCCTCTGCCGTGTTATGATAGTGTTTTGAATTTGAGTAGTGTTTTGAACGTACATAGGGGTAGTGTTTTCAACTTAACAGTAGTGTTTTCAACTTAAATTCAAAACACTAGGGTAGTGTTTTGAACTTAGGTTTTGCATGGGGTAGTGTTTTGAACGTCCTACACCGGCACCATGACCCAATACCCTACTCAATCACATAATCCTAATACCGAGTTAACCAGTCATTGCCCTATCCTAGTATTATTAATACAGAACAACAGACTAGGTAGCGACATCAATATTGTAAGTCATTGGTTTGGATGGACCACTGCTTGGAACCAACAATTTCCCCGTCGGGCAGCACTATGAAGTTGTGCAGGAAGCCAGCCAGCCAGCGCTCTGACCAATTCGGTGACCGCGTCCGGAAGCCGGAGGGTTTGAAGCGTTGGGTGTAGCGCGCAGCTGTGTGTTGTTTAGTACAACGCCCCGGCAGCGTTTACCGAGCGCGCGTGACCGGGCGATAAAAAGGGTGTTGGCGATAATAGGGGGCCCCCACACGTCGCGTCGATAAGGACGCGCGACTTTCAGTGATGTGATCATTAACGCATTCCTGGCAGATTCCGTAAAGAAACAACCGCAGCAAAAATAAAATAGATACATATTCAAGTAACTCTTTGGTTGGTTCATGGAGTTTTACGTCCTGGCAACAGCTAAGGTCATGTCAGGCCCCTAACTACTATTCTTTTTCTATGGGAATTTGTTTCCCTTGACCACAAATATATGATTGTGAGCTTTCTAATTTAATGAGTGTCTATTGGCACATAATTGATTATCTGCTTTTACATGTAAAAGCGATGGTTTAAACAAAAAATAAACATTTCTCACCGTGAATATGGCCTATGCTGCCGACACGGTGCAAAGCAACCACCAATCAATCAATCAAACTACTCAAGATGTATATCACGTTATCAGCGCATTCTTAATGACTGATGATTCTATTAATGTTTTACCGTTCTTATGTGACCTTATATGTTGCTAGGGAGTAAAACTCCAACAACCAATAACCATCAACCAATGCCATCAAAATCACTCAAAACAAAATCACAAGCACAAAGCTTCCCTTCCTGTGTGTAAGCTGAACCTGCGACACGACGCATTGGGTCGCAGTTTCAGTCATTCACAAAGGACAAGCAAACCTCTGAACATACGTAATATTCGGGAAGAATGTATCATTGTTTTATCTCCTGCTGACTGTATCCTTATTTTATCTGGTATCAGTGATATTGACATGTATTGGACAGAAACCATAAACAGTAACCAGGCGTCTTATTATTTTATCTGCTTATATGTGTTATTATTATGTTATATGTTTATAATGCTGGATGCATATGCTAGGCATTAGTCATTGACAGAAGCACTAAGCACTGTTGACAATTCAATTCACAGAATACAAACTACAGTGAATAGGTGTGTTCAGTAGAGCATTCTAGCTTGATTTGTTTGTTTGTTGTTGTTTTATGTCATAACAACATCTAAGGTCATATCAGGATGGGTACCGACTTGTGACAGTGCGCAGTCATGGTTACTTTATAGTGTTGTCCCACTGGGAACCAGGCTGCCGATACCCTGACCTGGTATCCCACACAGTCACATTATCCTGACACTGAGCACACCAGTCCTTGCCCTGTCCTAATAATGTCGAGTACCTGGCTAGGAAGCGACAAGTATCAATTTTTAAGTCATTGGTTTGACTCGACCAGGGTTCGAACCCACGACCCCACAATCTACCAGCATGGGAGACGGACGCTCTACCTCATTCGGCCATCCCGTCTGGTCGAGTACTCTAGCAACCGAGAGCGTTCTATTCCTGTGTGACAAGGCACGAGTTCGATCCCCGCCTAGGCAAACCGAGGACTTAAACCATTATTTGTGTTATATATAGCCTGGCGATCGGCATTATTAGGACAAGGCACGGACTAGTGGTATGAGGAAGATCAATTATCCGTGTTCGGAATTTCCTGGCGTAAACAACGCATGTAACATTAAAACTGCATAGTCCGATGAAAATATCAAATTTTCAAAACCAAAATAATTACCTAGATTTGATTCTACATATCTAACTTAGATGTTAGATACTCGTGCACTTATTAAACATTTGTCACCACATAGAAGGGAATAATGATGCAATTTAATAGAATCTGTTACAGCAGACGCCTATGATGTTAGAATTTTGGCATGCTTGCCAAAATTAATTTGGCATGTTTGTACTTCAAATATCTCAAAAGTTAGCCATTTAAAATAAAAGTTACTTCAAATGAAAGTAAGGTAGATTATAAAAATCACCCTAATATATCTAGCTCAGAAAATGATAGAAACTCAAAACCATCGGACAATGCAACTTTAACAAACAAATGACAACAAATCCAACAATAACAACAAAGTCAATTGGTACATAACATAAATGAACTAAAATGAAAACGGAATGTTGGTTTGTTTGTTGTTGTTTTATTACGTTAGCATGTCAGGACAGGTACCGACTTGTGACAGTGCACACTTATGGTGACTTTATAGTGTTGTCCCACTTGGAAATCAGGCCATTGGCACAATGACCCAATATCCCACTCAGTCACATTATCCTGACACTGAGCTAACCAGTCCTTGCCCTATCCTATTACTCCTGATCACCATGCTCAAAAGCGACAATTGTCAATTTCAACGTCATTGGTTTGACTCGACCGGGAACCGAACTCCCGACATACCACACGCGAAGCCTGCGCTCTACCGACCGCCCCTGTTGCGTAAGTTTTAGTACAACGCGCTCAGTGGGAGTTGTGGGTGTGGTTGTGGTGGGTGTGTGGTGGTGGGTGTGTGGTGGTGGGGGTTGGCGCGCGAGGGTGCAGGGGGAAGGGGGTGCCAAGTACACGCTGGGCTATTACGCGCTACACTTAATGGTCTGACTCCGGTAATTTGTACGCGTCCGTCAAACAGGCGTCGCGCGCCCACCCCGCTCACGATCCTCCGTCAAACACGGCCGAGTCGCGCGGCGCCATCCACGGCCCCTCACCACCATAGCGCCCAACAACCGCGTCTGCCACGGAGCCCACTACCTCGGCGCCAACCACGTTAGCGCCCAGCACCGCGCCCGGCACCGCGCCCGGCACCGCGCCCAGCAACGCGCCCAGCACCGCGCCCCGCTGCTACCTGATACGAAAGGCAGACTGCTTGTTGGCTGACAAGCCCCGACCCCGACAACCGCACCCCCCCCCCTCTCCCCCTCCTCTCCCCCCACCCCACCCCCACCCCCACCCCCCACCCCATGCCACCATTTACAGCCGCAGGCTTTTTCCACCACGAGGAAAAGGAGGCCAGTACGAATGCACATGCGCATAGGTTGGTTTGTTGGTTGTTGAAGTTTTATGTTCTAGTAGCATCTAAGGTCAGTGTCAGAGGTGAATCTTTTATCTATAGGAAGACACCCATTGAGATCCCACCACAGTCGCCATTTGCCCATTTCCCCTTGCTGGGTCACGCTGACCGCTTGAGCATCCTTATGTGCTCCCAGTAGACTTCTACCTCTACTGACTCAGCCGCGTCTGGAGCAACTGGAACTGTAGGCCATCCATAGCCACAACACAGTACCGGCTTACAGTTACAGTACACGGATGCATGGCAACTCACAACACATGAAAGCGCCGGCAAGGGGGGGGGCTCGTCTGCGTCCAAACAATTCCATTGCAACTACAAATACTCGCCACGCCCTGCAGTGCCGAGCACCAGGCGCGATGTGCCAGCATTCGAAGGAATGTTTTGGGTTTATGGTTTTTGTTTGTTGGGATTTGACGTCCTATCAATATCTAAGGTCATATCAGGACGGGTATCGGCTTGTGACAGTGCGCATTCATCAGGTTTATTGTACCCCACTGGAAGGCCAGTGTGTCGGCACGATGGCACGATATGCCACTCAGTCA
This sequence comes from Branchipolynoe longqiensis, assembly GCA_030323885.1. Lineage (NCBI taxonomy): Eukaryota > Metazoa > Annelida > Polychaeta > Phyllodocida > Polynoidae > Branchipolynoe > Branchipolynoe longqiensis. The sequence continues at coordinate 44,229,817 of CM059199.1, read as the reverse complement.
CATGACCCTGATACTGAGCAAACCAGTCCTTCTTGCCCTATCCTATTAAAGCTGCATAGTCCCATGAAGTATCAAATTTTCAAAACCAAAAAAATTATCCAGAATGTATACTACATATCTAACTTAGATACTCAGGCACTTCTTAAACATTTGTTGCCATATAGAAGGGAAAACCAAGTCAATTTAATAGAACCTGTTACTGCTGAAGCCTATGGTGTCATAGTTTTGGCATGCTTGCTAAAACTAATTTTACATGCCTGTGCTTCAAATATCTCAAAAGTTTACCATCTAAAATAAAAGTTGTAACAATCAATTTAAGGTATTTATCTCAGAAAAATGACAGAAATGCAAAACCATCAGACTATGCAACTTTAATGCTGAGTGTGAGGCTAGATACTGATAAGAATTAATTGTGTATGTCATTGGTTTGACTGGATCCGGGTTTGAACCCAAGACCTTCCACATGGGAAGTTAATCAGTACTCTTACTAGTCTTAGTCTTATCAAGGAATGGGTGGGTCTGCACTGACCTCCGATGCAAGGAGGCGCATAGACAGGAGGGGGTGGGCTGGTGTAATGGTTAGCACTACTAGGCTGGGATGCATGAGTTGAATCATGCTCTATTCTAATGTTTCCCACTTTCATCACCCAAAGATACATATGTATATATGTTTATATATATATACATACATACATAAATATATATATATATATATATATATATAAACAGTTGGCCCCAATATGTAACATATATATGGACCCAATATGGCATCATAATCATCATGCTGTCGGTCGTGATGCGACAAAGACTGCTTTCATTACTTGACTGTCGCTCTCCACTTAGCTCTCTGCTGTGAGAGTGATGTCCATGAGTCGGTCTTAATGTCTACATTTCATGAATGCTGCCTGCAAAATTCTTGAAGTGCTGCTGGCTTTTGCAAGTTACCAGTGGCAATCTCTCGGGGAGCAAATAGAGGTTTCACACTGGCAAGAACATGTCCAGACAGGCACAAAACTATTTGTCCCTGCAGTGGCTGGTCGGGAGATGTTGGGAGTTCCATACATCAACCGCCCTTGATCCTGCCACATTGACATGGTTTTCTGTTCAGGGTTTGCTCCCTTAGCCTTTGGTTCTGTCAACTCTGCAGGGCAGGGGCGTCAAACTCCCTGAGGTATTGCAATACCTGTATACCACCCAATATGTAACATGTATATATACCATATTCACAAAGTCATGTACATATATTTTAGTACCAGACACTAATATTATATATATAATATATATATACATATTACATATATACATACTACCGATGTGCGAAAAGGAAGAAAGCAAGGCGGGGTGGGAAAAGAGGCGCTTTATTTAACACCTCAGACAGAAATAAGCAAATATGTACAACAAGTCAAAGCGGTAAAAGCAAGGCAATAACAGGGGCTCATAAGGAGCAGAGGTAATCTCAGAGTAAATGAGCTCGGGGGAGCTTGAAATGTCGAGTGAGGGGCGCCGAAGAGCCCTCCACCAGCAGGTAGGGAGAGTTGGGTGGGTGGGTGGAGAAAAGAGAGCTTGTGTAGGGAGGATGGCTGGGAGGCGAGTGGCTGAGGGAGGCTGGCGGCGGCCTTATAAGGGAAGGAGCGGGGAGGCGTGAAGGTGGGGGAGGTGAGAAAGCCGGCGGGCAGGGAGAAAGGGCGAGGAGAAAGCTGAGAGAGCGAGAACTGAGAGCGGGAGAAAGCTGAGAGCGGGGTGGCAGGGAAGGTGAGAAAGCCGGGCGATGGCGGGAAAGAGGAGGGGGGAGGGTCTCTTCCTTCCCTCGCATCAAACGCAATACGAGCATTACGACCGATGAGCGAACCCAAGACCTCCCACATGGGAACCTAATTAGTCCTAGTACTCCCCATGTCTGGGGAGGTTTTGTGGTCAGTGTGGACGGCGTCTGGGGCCTGCGGCGCGAGGTGATGGTCCCCGGCTGTGTCCTGGGTGGCATTTCGGTCGGTGGTCGTTGCGGGGTAGTCGGTGGTGGTCAAGGTGTTGTCGGCAGAGGTGTGGGTAAGGCGCCGGAGATGGCCCCCCGGGGTCTGGCGCTCGCGGGCTTGCTTGGTGAGGCACAGGGCCTCGCTATGCATGGTGAGAATGCGCCTCACGTTAGCACATTAGGCGCATATGTGCCGGTGTCTGTCCCCCACCTCGCCGTGGGCCTCCCCGACGGCGGCCCGATCGCACGAGGTGGGCGCGCGGTTCCAGGCGGTGCAGGGAGCCCTGTGAGCCTCTCGGTTGTAGGTGATGCGGGCGTCGGCTTGGGTCCGGGGCTGCTGTGCGCCTCGGGGAAGGTCCGCGCCTCGGGGGGCTGGTGCTGTCGGGGCGGCCTGGGGGGCGAGCATGGTGAGAACCTCGGGCATGGTGAGGGACTCCACCCTCAGCAAGTTCAGGGCAACCGGGTCGTGCCATCCGTGGGGGAGCCTCCCGTCCGCGATCCAGGTGAAGATCATCTCGGAATAGCGGCGGATGGTAGGCCACGGATAGACCAGGTTGTCCCTGAGCACGGTGAGGGTGTGGTGGTGCAGGCCTGGCAGGGAGTGTGCAGGGAAGCTTGGGTGGCTGACGAGGGTGGTGAGGGCGAGGCTGTACTCGTCCTTGGTGGCCTTGCCCCTCTTTACCGACTTGCGCTCAGGCCCCCTCTCCACGAGGTCAGAGGGGAAGAGATAGTCGGGGGAGATCCCTTTACGTCTCCTGGTGTGTTGCGCCTCGGCCGACGCCAGGATCTCTCTTACGGCGTCGGCCGCGGATGCCGGGCTATGGTCGACGGCATCCTGGAGGTAGGCCGAGGGCGGGGCGGCCGACGACTGCGCAGTAAGGCGGCTGTAGCGCTCATACTGCGGGTGCACCGCCCCCGGGAGCGGCACTTGAGGTGGCGGCGGAGGGTAAGCCCCCCCCCGAGGACGTGCGCCCGAGGTGCTGGGATGGGCGGCGTGCTGTAGGCCGACTGCCGCCTCGGCGTGGGTGGGGGCGTCTCCTGGGCGGCCCCGCACTCGAGGGCGTCCAGGCGGCTGGTGATCTGCTGCAGTGCCTGGAGTATGGCGGCCTCGGTGCCCGAGGGTCGGTCCGCAGATGCCGGAGGGGAACCCAGGGCCGCGGCAGTTGAGGCGCCTCCCGGCGTGCCCGAGGAGGGTCCTGGCGTGCCCACGGCGGTCATCCGATTTCCCTGCCGTCCCTTTCCTTTGCCGCTTCAGGCATGATGTGGATCGGCCCGAGGGTGTTGGAGCGGTCCGAGGTGAAGGTAGCCAAAGAAAAGAGAGCTTGTGTAGGGAGGACGGCTGGGAGGCGAGTGGCTGAGGGAGGCCGGCGGCGGCCTTATAAGGGAAGGAGCGGGGAGGCGTGAAGGCGGGGGAGGTGAGAAAGCCGGCGGGCAGGGAGAAAGGGCGAGGAGAAAGCTGAGAGAGCGAGAACTGAGAGCGTGGGAAAGCTGAGAGTGGGGTGGCAGGGAAGGTGAGAAAGCCGGGCGACCGCGGGAAAGAGGAGGGGGGAGGGTCTCTTCCTTCCCTCGCATCAAACGCAATGCGAGCATTACGACCAATGTGATCGCCATCGGCCTCGCTACTCTTTTGAAAGCCAAGCATCAATGGTCAAATCTTGCTTGATAAAATGTCACATATTCAGGTACTTTGTTTTGTAAATGCATTTGTTTATTAATTGCCTTGCCTTGCCGAGGTGTGCGAATAAGGGTGAGCAGGCGCGGGTGGGAGCGGATGGGGATGGGTGGGGGCGGGTGGGGGGAGGGGTCAGTAGGTCAGGGTAGCGGGGGATATAGAAGCGTGAGGAGAGTAGGCTAGGCACCACACTACCAACACAAAATGACTAACCTCCTGAAATAATAATCCTTTGGCAAAATAGCATCGCCTGTGTGATGGGAGCCATCAATACACCATGGCCGCTGGTTGTCGGGCCGGTAACAATGACAACACGACGGTAATCAGTCAGCCTGCGGGCAACAAGCAGGAAAGCAAAAGTGACGTCATACATGACGCCCTGTTTCACTAACAATTCTTTATGAATGCAACACAATATTCCCAGAACGCATTTCCGATTTAAGTCATTTGGATATGAACAGTTCAGGCCAAAAACCCCATGAATGCCAATCCAAAGATTTAATTCTAATACATTATTTTTACCGGAAGGTAATTTTAATTCTCACTAATTCCACTTGTCTTGTGATGTAATAGTAATGTAAAAAAAAAAAAGAAGAAGAATTTTCAGAGGGTTGATTCCGATGTTTATCTCAGTTTTTGGATAGGTGTTTACAGGGTTTGGCGCCTGAACTTCTCATATGCTTTCGATGTTTGGTTTAGGTATAATTCCATTCTCCTTGTGGTGTCTTGTCCTCCTGGGTTTAACTATTCCGGTTAGGGTCGATTGGTGGTTATGTCTGAGTTTAATTCATTACCATTTCCCAGGTTCTACTTTTATTTCCGTTCCACAATTACATCCCTGACTGCTGCTTAATGATTCAGATGCTGTCATTGCAAGTGCATCCATTCACCCAGTTTGCAACGTGGATGCCATGAATTTCCTAAATATTTTCAATGTATAGCTGTAAAAAAAAACACCACACAATGTGTTTTTATTCCCTGTACAAAAGACAATACCGATAGCGTCAGAACAATGGTGATATGCTGGTGTAGGAGACTGATGAAACATAAATGAACAAACAAAATCAAAATAACACCATTAACATTTAGTAAGCTTTGTGGCGGCAGGATGCCCTCTGCTGAGTGCTATGCATAAAGCATGTGCAGTTATTGTACGCGGAATGATCTGCGGTCTGACCAGTTGAATAGGGTATAGATAGACACGGTGGTTATTATACCGACCCTCTGTGGGGAGTACCATGAATTCCACTGATGGGTGTATGTGCATACACATTAGTCTACTCACATTCAATCAGAATTATACAAATCACAGTGTAGTGTATTAGAACATTCAACTAATGTATACTGACAAGATCACGATGGTATGAATTATATATATATATATATATATATATATGTATATATACATATATATACATATATATACATATATATATGTGGTGTTCTCTGTGGCGGAGTGGTTAGAAGGTCTGACTTTTTTCCAGGTCAGACTCCTAATCTGAAGGTTGGTGGTTCGATTCCCCATGCCCCCACCTCTGCCAATTTGGATTCCCACCACTGTGGATAACTTACAGCATCATCAAAGGCCAGTTGCTCTCATACCATATCTATGTGGTGTGGGAGGTTAAAAATCACTTGGGTCGGTAAAGGTGTAGGCTCGGACTTTCTATTGACAAACTGTTTAATGGTGACAACAAGTCTATTCAGGCTTATCCATAATAGGCAGTATAAATCTTCAAGAAATAAAATATATAACAGTAATACTAATACCTAGGTTAGTGTTCTAGACAGTTTCATAAAAAAGCAGCGTTAAGCAAGCCATCTGTATGCAGGATCAGGGTAGGATCATGGTAGGACGATAAGGACTGCCTGGTTGCCAGGGGCACCTAGTTTACTCAGTCGGCTAGGTGACGTTCTCAGTGACCAACCCGAATGGGCAAGTTATGTTTTTGATCTGCCAGTAGCAGATTTCAGATTATATTTCATTTAGGACACATCACTGTTTATTCTTAATTGCTTATGACATTAATTCATGGCCTTCAAAGTCCATTTTTCAAATGCATCACCAGTTTTTTACTTGGGCTTGGGCAACTAGTTTTGGTACTTGGGGAAGTGGAAAATTAGCCACCTGCCCTATAACGACATAGGTAATATGTACGATATACCATTGATATATGAGTTTGGTTATTTGGCTTTTATATCCTAGCAATATTTAAAATTATATATACACTCACGACAACGTTATAGAACTGCCCCTCTGGAAGACCGTCACCACCAACTCCTGACATCCTACTCGTTGTTGTTGTTTGTTGTTTGCTGTTGTTTTACATCCTAGCAACATCTAAGGTCATATCAGGATGGGTACCGACTTGTGACAGTGTACTCTCATGGTGACTTAATAGTGCTGTCCCACTGGGAAACCAGGCTGCTGGCACCATGACCCCACTGGGAGACCAGGCCGCCAGCACCATGACTTGATATCCCATTCAGTCACATTATCCTGGCACTGAGTCAACCAGTCCTTGCCCTATCCTAATAATGCCGAGTGCCTGGATAGGAAGCGACAAGTATCAATTTTTTAAGTCATTGGTTTGACTCGACCAGGGTTCGAACCCACGGCCTACCAACACGGGAGACGGACGCTCTAACTCATTCGACCATCCCGTCTGGTTATATCCTAGTCAATAACATTATCCCGATATTGGAGTTAGCCAGTCCTTGCCCATTCATTTTAATTCTGAGTCCAAGGCCAGATAGCGACAAGTCAGTGGTGTGACTCGGCCGGGATTAGAACCCCTGACGTTCACAGGAAGCCAGCGCTTTTTTTTTTAGCGATTCCGCCACCGTGTCCGGTGTATACAGTAAAGCCTCTCTAAATCAACCGACCTTGGGATCGAATTTAAGTGGTCCATTTAGGGAGGTGGTCGGTTTAGGGGGTTATAATATGGCTACAATGGTATTGTTGGGACCCACCCAAAGCGATCGATATAGGGGAGTGGTCGATCCGTGGAGGTGGTCGGTTAGAGAGGTTTTACTGTATATATAACTCTGTAGTACATATGTAATAGAGATGTGCATATATAGACATTTCTACCTCTGGTTATATAAATATATCTGAAGAGTTCAGGCGCAAAACCACGCAAATACCGATCCAAAAATAGAGATAAACATTGGAATCTAACCTTCAACAATTTAATTTTTTTATATTCATACTTTTTTTGCTCATTGCACCATAACCATGTGATCAAAGGAAAAGTGGAATTAGTGAGAATTAAATTTATTTTCAGGTAGAAATCTTTTATTTAAACTACATTTTTGGATTGGTGTTTACGTGGTTTTGCGCCTGAACTCTTGATATATATAATACACTAGTTTTACCGTACCATATATAATACAGAGCCTATCTATGTATATTGTTTCTTTGTTACCTCAGTCCCTACCAAATGCCTAACAATATATATAATTTGTGTTGGTGCATATTTTATTCGTCAGAAAACTACATTTGTCAGCATTGATGCCCTGCCTGGTCTTGCAGCCATACAGATGTTATCACTTATTTACACAAATCATTTTAATGATGAATGGACTAATGCAGTGGGAATGTGATGAGTGATGGATAATGGTGGACACTGTTACTTGTTGACACACTTTGCTTGACAGTAGCGCTGTAGAAGTCAGTAGTCAACCAGACGGTGGGTTGTCCATTTATAAAGTCCACGGCTGGAATCTGTTGTTTGTGTAGGCAGGCTATGGTGAAATCAATACAGGCAAAAAGAGAACGGAAGAGTATAAAGGTTAGTGTTAAAGTAATATCTAACAAAATGTGACCGTCCAAACGGGTCTATAGGCGATAACGGCCAGACGCAGGTGGTATACAGTGGTCAGAGCCCCTCACAGTTGGTGCCGATGCGGTCATTGGTCTGGATGCAAACTTGTCCTTTGGAGACAGGTACTGCTGTATACGTTATGTCTTCAGTTTATTCATATTATACATTTTCATCAAAGTCAGCTTTCGTGATATTTCAAAATGCAAGGTTAGACACATGTCACGTGGTGGGGAACTTCCGGGGTAAAGGAATAATATTGCACTCCGGAATATTGCCGGGGCCCGGCCCGAAATTATGAAAATAATATTGTATCGGAATACACCTGTTAGTTTGGTATGGGGGGCAGAGGTGGAGGCGGACAATCTTGTAAAGCTGTAATGTTGTCCTCTGGGAACCCTGTGCTGCTCCGTGACAGCAGTTGGAGACAGCGGGATCTAGCACTGCAAACAGTGGGACAGTGCGTCTAGGTGGGTGACAGTGTGTAGGCCTATATGTGTGACAGTGTGGCTATATGTGACAGTGTATCTATGTGTGACAGTGTTTCTATGTGTGGTATACTGTGGATATGTATGGCAGTGTACATACGTGTGTGGCAGTGTATTTGTGTGGCAGTGTTGCTATGTGTGTGACAGTGTGGCTATGTTTGACAGTGTGACTATGCTTGACAGTGCACCTATATGTGTGACAGTGTGGCTATTTCTGAGAGTGTGTCTATGTATGACATTGTGGCTATGTGCGACAGCCTATCTATATGTGTGACAGTGTGGCTATGTGTGTGATAGTGTCTAACGCTAAGTGTACCAGCATATATGTTTCTATGTGTGACAGCATGTGTCTCTGTGTGGGACAGCGTGTGTCTCTGTGTATGACAGCATGTGTTGCTGTGTGTGCCAGCATGTCTCTCTGTGTGTGACAGCATGTGTCAGTGTGTATGACAGTGTGTGTTTCTGTGTGTGCCAGCATGTGTCTCTGTGTGTGACAGCATGTACTGCTGTGTATGACAGCATGTGTCGCTGTGTGTGACAGCTCGTGTCTCTGTGTGTCTCTGTGTGTCTCTGTGTGTGACAGTCTGCGTCTCTGTGTGTGACAGTGTGTGTCTCTGTGTGTGACAGCATGTGTTGCTGTGTATGACGGCAGGTGTCTCTTGTGTCTGACAACATCTGTCTGTGTGTGTGTCTCTGTGTGACAGTGTGTCTCTGTGTGTCTCTGTATGTGACAGCGTGTGTCTCTGTGTGTGACAGCGTGTGTTGCTGTGTATGACAGCATGTGTCGCTGTGTGTGACAGTGTGTGTGTCTCTGTGTATGACAGCATGTGTCGTTGTGTGTGACTGTGTGTCTCTTGTGTGTGACATTGTGTCTCTCTGTGTGTGTCATCGTGTGTCTATGTGTGTGACTGCATGTGTCTCTGTGTGACAGTGTGTGTTTCTGTGTGTCTCTGTGTGTGATAGCATGTGTATCTGTGTGTGACAGCATGTGTCTCTGTGTGGGGCTGCGGCACAAGCAGTAGGTTTGTTTACATCTCTAACTTCTAAAGCCATGTTTACATGGGCGAGTTAAAACGCTTCATATGAAACCAGTTGTCTAGATCGATTTACATTTGGCGTGTAAACGCGACGCTATGTCGTTTTAGGGCTGAATCGATTCATATGAAACACTTCATGTATACCGGGTCGTGAGGTTTATATTAATCCATACAGCTGGTTCCCGGGCGGCGATAGTGTAAAATAGCAGTGCTCGCTGGCTACAGGCTCACCACTAAGGCTGCTGGTTCCCGGCGCCGACACACTTTCAAACTCGGTCTGTGTAAACGCGCCACTACCTCGCTTCATATAAATCGATTTGTCTAAATCGGTTTAGAATTGCCCGTGTAAACACGGCTTATGTCAGTCCGCTGTGGCAAAGGAACCAGGATAGCACACTAAACCATATAATTATAGCACTGAAAAGAGCACATAGGCAACATAAAACCAAAACCACTTACTTTCCACACCAATACAACACTATAGATACCGTATATCGGAATATGACACAAACATGGCCAAACGACGACTATATCGGCCACTTACGACCACTGCCTTGGTCAGTGCAGTGATTCACTGTTGCAGCTCTCCTTGTTTGCTACAAATAGTACAATGCCAATGGTCTGTCAAATACTCCCAAATCACAACCAGGTTGATCAAATAAGTCATGGACTCTATTATCGGGTTTTTACTTAGTAGTACTACCATTTGTATCACAGTGGAAATTCTTCAATACGCTTTTGTTCCAGCGCGTATGGGTGGGGGGGGGGGGGTGTATTGTAATGGAGGGGGCAATGAAATACTGGATTATTCTAGATTATTATTGCCTGTAGAGATAGATTTATTCCAAAATTGCTTTGCCCCTTATATTTTGTATTTTGTTGGTTCAATTGTTTTTATTCCTCTGCATAACATGTTGTCAGTGCTAACGCATCGGTCTTCCCAGCCTGATGATAATTGCCACTACACAGTACAAACATCTACAACATATCAGAAACTACTAAAAGAAAACCATAGAAACTACTAAAAAAAACGCCTAGAAACTACATGAATAATATTTGCGTAAGTAATTCATAGCTCACATAATACTGGATTATTCTTGCCCCCGGAGACAGTATTTTATTGCCCCCTAGACAGTTTCATTCTGGTGTATTATTGCGGGGGGAGGTGGAATTAGAGGAACCTGTTTTATACCAGATAATACTGGATTGTTCTTGATTATTATTGCCTACGGATACAGATCTATTCCAGTATTGTATTGCCCCAAGACAGGTTAATTCTGGTCTATTAATATTATTGTGGAGGGGATGGAGTTACAGGACCCTGTTTTATACCAGATAATACTGGATTGTTCTTGATTATTATTGCCTACAGATACAGATCTATTCCAGTATTGTATTGCCCCCAGACAGGTTCATTCTGGTGTATTATTGCGGAGGGGCTGGAGTTAGATCACCCTGTGTTATACTGGCTAATACAGGAGTATTCTTGATTATTATTACCCGCGGATACAGATCTATTCCATTATTGTATTGCCCCCAGACAGGTTCATTCTGGTGTATTATTGTGGAGCGGGGATTAGTTAGAGGAAGCTGTTTTATAGGGCTACACTGAGTGTCACTGTCACAGTGTCAGTCAGCCCTCATCCAGCACCCCGACCTGATGTATAATGTAGCTCACATTGACAGGGCCTAACGACGGCCCGGGTAATGGTGTATCTAGCACGTGTAGGCTACATGTCAACACTGCTCCGCCGGAACGTCAACAGTTGACAAACTAAATGCCCGCCATTACACACCCACCCGATATCCACACCCGCAGCACCCCAACCCACTCTCCTCCTTCCACACCCACCCACCCACACACACACCACCCATAGTCACCATGCCCACACACCCACCCACCAACCCACCCACACACTACCCATAGTCGCCTTGCCCACACACCACACACATCACCCACACACCACTCCACTTTACACCGCATCACGCCCCTTCCAACTCTAGACCTCCACATCCCACCCCCAATCCACCACACCGCACATACTTCTACATCAGCACTCTCATTTCCAGACTCACCTCCCTTCCCTTGCAGACCCCCCTTCTCAACCTAGACACCAAACACCTCCAACCATATGGCCTGACACCCGCACCTCCCCAGTCACGCCTGCTGTGACACACACACCACCACATACCATACACACCTTACACCTCACATACATCCACAATACACTCACACAATAAACACAGCTATCAGTATCACCCCTACTTCCCACCACACCTCTCCTCCCCTCCCTTCCCCCCCCCCCCACTCCTACCCACTCCTCCCCTCCCACTCCACCCCCTTCCCGTCCCCGCGCCTCCCTTCACCTCACCTCACCTCCTCTCTACTCTCCTCCTCTTCCCTCCAATCCCTTCCCATCCCCGCGCATCCACTCTCCTTCGATCTCTTCGCTCTCCTCCCCTCTCATTCCCTCTTATCCCTCTCCTTTCCTTTCCTTTCCTCCCCTCTTCTCCCCTCTTCTCCCCTCCCCTCCCCTCTCCTCCCCCCCTCTCTCCCCCCTCTCCTCCCCTCTCATGTCCTTCCCTCTCTTTCCCCCTTCTCCCCTTTCCTCCCGTCCCTCCATGTTATGACTTAAAAATTGATACTTGTCGCTTCCTAGCCAGGCGCTCAGCAGTACTAGGATAGGGCAAGGAGCAGTTGAATGAGGAAGACCAGTCGTCTGCGACTGAAATTTCCCCTGCTTAAACATCTAATGTACACACAAACAAAAAACACACTCCAACACAACACATGCACCTCCACACTACCACATACACCACATGCACCCCACACACACCGTTTGTAACTGCTACCTCCACACACCACACTCCCTGCCCTCACACCTTCATCATACATGCACACCTGACAAGGTGGCCAAAGCGGTCAGAATGCAGGTTTCCCGTTTAGATGTTTCGGGGTTTCTAATTCCGGCCGAGTCAAACCAATGAGTTATTACAAAATTGAGATGTGTTGCTATATAGCCTAGTGCTCGGGATTAATGGGAATGATCAAAAACCGGATTGCTCAGTATCAGGATAATATACTGAGTGGGATATCGTGTCATGGTGCCAGCAGCCCAGTCTTCCAGTGGGGCATCACTATAAATCCAGCGTACACTGTCACGAGTCGGTATCTGCCCTGATACAGTGATAGGAATTTGGATGTTGGTTGGTTGTTGGAGTTTTACGTCCTGGCAACATGTAAGTTCATATCAGGACGGAATTTAGATGTTGCTAGAATGTAAAACGCCAAGAACACACATGCACCCCTCCCCCACACTCATACACCTCCCTCACCACCAACCAAACCCACGCACGCGCTCACGCATGCGCACCCCCTCCCTACACACACACACCCTGCCTACTCATCAAACATCGTCCGATGCTTTGTTTTCCAGTCCTCACCGGAAGTAATCACGAAATGGACGCGCATGCGCAAACAAGCCGCGCGCGCCATCTGTCATCCGGGGATGGGAAGGAGGGGGTAGGATGGAGTATGACGGGTGGGGGCGGGGGGAGGGGGGTATGGGGGAGGGAGGGGGGAGGGGGAGGGGGAGGGGGAGGCAGAGGGGGGGGGGTACCCACCAGATCTTGCGCTCACGTGAGAGAAAAAAGGAGTCGCGCGAGATTTGACACCAGGCGGCGCCACCTCCGTCGGTGAGCTTCGCGGATTAGAGGAGGTTAAATGGACGCCTTGAGAATCGAGGGAATACAGTTTCAACTTCAGCGGGGGGGGGGGGGAGCACTCTTTTTTGTTTAAATATTTGCATATTTGAAACCCCTTTAAATGCACTAACACCACTGTTCTCATTTGCGACCCGGGATGTGTGCGTGAGGTATGGGTGTGACGAAGTCATTAGTCATGTGATTAAGGTGGAGGAGGTGTAACTGTAAGGGTATTGGTAGGTTTTGGTTGTTTTATTTTATTTGTTTCGGGTGGGTGGAGGGCGTGCACGACGGAGACTGACCCATTCGTGTAGAATTCGGAATCATTAACCATAAAGCTCAAAGCTGCACCTAGGTAAATATATGAGTTCAGGCGCGAAACTCCATAAACACCAATAAAAAGATTGAGATAAACAAATATGAATGTAAAAAAATTAACCTTTTCAATATTTGTTTATTGCTTCGTAACCATTTCATCACAAGAAAAGTGCAATTAGTGAGAAGTAAAATTACCTTCAGGTACAAATTTATTATTTTAATTCACTTTTTGGATTGGCGTTTACTGGATTTTGCGCCTGAACTCTTCATATAGTCACATTGGTTTGACTTTCTGCAATTTTATGAGATAAATACATTAGATTGATTGATATAGTGAATGTTACTATAGTTGCACATTTATTAAATACATTTATTCGATTGATTGTTATAGTGTAATAGACTTTGGTTTGAAACAACTAAGATTTTATATTGCTAGATGTACAGATAATTGAAGTGAGAACATAGCAAATTAATTTTGGCAAGTACATAAAAATCCTGACAGCGAAGGCTTCAGCGGTAACAGGTTCTACTTCTAGTGAAGTTACTCAATATTCCCTTCTATCTATGCGGCAACAAATGTTTAATAACTGAACCAATATATAAAGTTGGTATGTAGGTTCAAATATAAGTGAGTGGTTTGGTTTGTAAAAGTTGATGCTTTCATCAGACTATGCAGATTTATGTAGTTACTAGATCATGCTAATTAAAATTTGTTTAGGTGAATAAGCACGATCAGCACCAAGTGACCAGTACCTCATCGGCCATCATGGCTGGAAAGAAAGTACAGCTACAACACTGACAATGCGGCAGTGGCATTAATATAGCTCCGCTTTGGGTTTTAATTTGACTGAATTTCACTTTTTGTGTAAGCTATTCTCATAAAAAACATTATTGTCCCTGTAGTGGCTGGTCGGGAGATGTTGGGAGTTCCATACATCAACCGCCCTTGATCCTGCCACATTGACATGGTTTTCTGTTCAGGGTTTGCTCCCTTAGCCTTCGGTTCTGTCAACTCTGCAGGGCAGGGGCATCAAACTCCCTGAGGTATTGCAATACCTGTATACCACCCAATATGTAACATGTATATATACCATATACATAAAGTCATGTACATTCTCATAAGTAACATTATTTCAACCCCCAAGTGAATATTCATGGTTCTAAATAACATAATTAGACCGTAGCAGTGAATAGATTTGTGATTTTTGATTTGTTTACATTCGACAGTATCGCCACCGATGTGGCGGCGGCATCAATATCACTTGGATTTTGGGTTTAATTTGACATGATTTCTATTTTTGAGTAAGCTATTCTTATAAATAACATTATTTCAACCCGTGATTGAATATTCATGGTTCTAAATAACAGAATTATATCATCGCAGTGAATAGATTTGTGCTTTTTATTTACTCACACTTGATAGGAGAAGGAACATCTTCTATCCAACCACGATGGACTGTGATGCCTCCGTCACACGCAAATTCTCAATAACCTCCAATACAATAGCATATATTCATGTTCTTCTCGAGATCTATGTCAAGATAAATTCAAGCTGTATAGTGAATGGAAAGCGCCACAGGTTATATACAAGAACCCCTTTGGAGATTTGATTTAGATTCTAGTGCACTTATTAAACATGTATTGCTATATAGAAGGAAGTATTAAGTCAATTCAATAGAACCTGTTACTGCTAAGACCTAGAGTGTCGAAATTTGAAATTAATTTGGCATGATATACTTCAAATATCTATAAAGTTGCAATACAAGTTACCTCAAACTAAAGTATGGTGGACTATAGCGACCAAGCTAATATATTTGTCTTTTAAAATAAATGGTAGAAACTGAAAAGTGAAAGCCAGCGATGCATGCACATGCAAATTACCCGATATGATCTACTCAGTCTTAGTACATCAGCACAATGCCCAGAGTAGGGTATTTTTCACACTCACAATACTGCTGGTGTTCTTTCTGGAATCTACATCACTTTTGAGTATGAGTCCAATAGGCAACACCCTCCATCACTAACTCAGTCTTAGTACACCAGGGGCCATATGCAGGAGTCGGTGTTATTCGGTGTTAATGAGCCAAAACGGTGGTAAGCGGGAATTTCCCGGTTAGCGGTGAAAAATGGTATCCACAAGGTGGTGATAGGCCTAACACCAAAACCTTAAACAAGATTAAGGTAACCCTGATCCATAGGTGGTTTAAGGTTGGTGTTAGGCACCGATTAGGCCCAAATCTATTCAATGCGATCATATTTAACAGAATTACATACGCAATAAGTGAAATTTTACCAATTTAACCCTAAATTCGAACCGTTATTAATGCTGCCGCCGCACTGGCGGCGATATTAATAGTGTCGAATCGACGAATGTAAAGTAAACAAATCGCCGCCGCCGATTCGGCGGCGGCGATTTGTTTACTTAATATCGCCGCCTTTACGGCGGCAGCGTTAATATTGCTTCGAATTTAGGGTTAATTTCATCAAATGTTACTTATTGCGTATCTAATTCTGTTAAATATGACAGCATTGAATAGATTTGGGCCTAATGCACTCGCTATACCTGCTATGGAAAACGGCGGCGGCGCCGGTTTGTTTACTGTACCTTCGTCGATTCGAAAATATAACTATTAATATCGCCGCCAATGCGGCGGTAGCCTTAATAACGCTTCGACTTCAGGGTTAAATTTATAAAATTTCACTTATTGCGTATGTAATTCTGTTAAATATGATCGCATTCAATAGATTTGAGCCTAATATATGGCTACAAATGCAGAGGGATTTCCCAAATCTATAAATAACTTCATGTTTAGCTATAATGAAAGCGTTACGCACTCCTGCATACGACTTGACACCGGTCCCGACTTCGGTGATAGCTAAACGGTAACAGGCTCTAACACCAAACCCCGCTAACACTGACTCCTGCATATGGCCCCAGGGCCCATATGCATGGGGCGGTGTTAGCAGTGTTTGGTGTTAAAGCCTGTCACCGTTTATCTATCACCAAGGTGGGGAGGAATCAGGTCACGTGGTATGTAGGGGCACTTAACACTTTCATTATAGCTAAACGTGAAGTTATTTATAGATTTGGGAAATCCCTCAATTCAACAATATGAATAATGCCGCCAATGTGGCGGCGGCATTAATATCGGTTCAAATTTAGGGTTAAATTTATCAAATTTCACTTATTGCGTATGTAATTCTGTTAAATATGATAGCATTGAATAGATTTGGGCCTAATATATTGCCGCCGATGTGGCGGCGGCGGCAGCGGCGATCGACAGTATGGATATCGACGTCCATGTGGCGGCAGCGATTTGTTTACTTTACAGTCGTCGATTCGAATAACGCCGCCAATGCGGCCGCGGCTTTAATATCGGTTTTCTTTTAGGGTTAATTTGATCAAATATCACGTTTAGAGTATGTACTTCTGTCAAATATGATCACATTGAATAGATTTGGGCCTAATCGGTGCCCAACACCAACCTTAAACCATCTATGGAACAGGGTTACCCTAACCTAGTTTAAGCTTGTGGTGTTAGGCCTATCACCTACTCTTGCATGCCACTTTTCGCTGCTAAATGTGGAATTTCCCCCTACCACTGTTTTGGCTCACTAACACTGACCCATGCATACGGGCCCAGCACAATGCCCAGTGAAGGGTATTTGTCACACTCACAATACTGATGATGTTCTTTCTGGAATCTACACAACTTTTCAGTGTGAGTACAATAGGCAACACCCTCCATCACTAACCCAGCAAGCTGTTTCCTATCACAACGGAAGGAATGCCCTTTCAAATAGCATACCATGAGGAGGAATACTGTAATAAGTTTAACTGAGAAAACATATTTGGAAACAAAAATTGACCTATGGTAATTGCAACAACAGCATCGTGAAAGGTTCCAGATTATTTCGAATACACAGTATAAATAAGGAACTATATTTATATAGGTGATTACGGAAGGGGGGTTGTGTGAGAGGTGTACCATATATGTAGTTCTAGACACTTATCTATATACATTTTTATAATAGATAAAATTATATATATATTATATACGTATATTATACATATATATATATATATATATATATATATATATATATATATATATATATATAGGGATGGTACCGGAGTTTTATGTGTGGGGTCGCGTGGCATATATAGAATCTATAATATATTATATGGGTATAAAGGGGTTCATGTGTAAATGCTGCTATATTGATATCATTGTTATTTACTACAATTATCTCGTCATGTATTATTAGCCAATGGTTGTCCAACTGATATTCGTTCCGTATAGCATTCGCAGCGCCACTTGCGCCACTTGCGCCACTTGCGCCACTTGCGCCGGGTTCCGCCTGGGCGCGCGGCAAACCCGCCATTCCCTGCTCAGATTTCAAACTAGATATTATGTTTATATACAAATATATATTTCAATAGACATATATAATTATATATATATATATATATATATATATATATATAATATACATATATATTTGAATGGAGGGAAGAGTGAAGTGTTGTATACACATGAAGAGTTTAGGCGCAAAACTCCGTAAACGCCAATCCAAAATGTAATTAAAATAACAGATTTGTACCTCAAGGTTATTTTAATTCTCACTGATTCCACTTTTCTTATGATGAACTGATTATTGAGCAATGAATAACAAAAATATGAATGTAAACAAATTAATTATTTGATTGTTTTATTTCAATGTTTATCTCTATTTTTGAATTCGCGTTTACAGGGTTTTGCACCTAAACTCTTCATGTTTACATATGATACGGCACTACATGTATTCATACGCATTCACATATACACATTATATGATTAAATTGTGTTTGTTTGATGTTGTTTTACGTCCTAGCAACATCTAAGGTCATATCAGGACGGCTATATGATTAAAAGCCAAGCATACACTCCAGGTAACTCATCACCAATCGTAGGCTACTCCTAAGCAAATCTGTCGATGATTCCTTCCCTGGCACAGTGGCAGTGCACATGGTTTAATTAAATAAGTCATCAGCCATGCCATTGACCTTCAACCCCTAGACACACCTGGCCTCTTCCTTTGCCCCCCCCCCCCCTCCACACACACACACTTCCTCTCCCCCCTAACACCCCACACTCCGTCTCGTCTGCAACACACCCCTTCGTGACCTGCTACTTCCTGTCTGTCACCCGGGTGTAATTCATCAGACGGGGGTCACAGAGTCGGTCGGGAATCCACCAGCAATATATCAATTACGTTCGCAAGCTTCACCGAACTCCACACCGGGCGTGGTGACCCAATCGGTAGAGCGCATGCCTTGCGTGCGGGAGATCGGGAGTTCGGTTCCCGGTCGAGTCAAACCAATAACTTACAAAATTGACACTTGTCACTTCCTAGCCTGGTACTCGGCATTAGTTGGATAGGGCAATGACTGGTTAGCTCAATGTCAGGATACTGTGACTAAGTGGAATATCGGATCATGGAGCTGATGGCCTATTTCCCAGTGGGGCAGCACTATAAAGTCACCATGAGTGTGCACTCTCAAAAGTCAATGCCTGTCCTGATATGATCTTAGATGTTGCAAGGACGTACAACTCCAACAATCATCCCACCACTACACAACCTCTGAGTTTGTTCACGAATATATAATTCAGCGATGCATCAATTCTTTCGTTATCTTCTTTTTGATTCTTTTTGTTTCCCCCCCCCCTCATCTCCCCATCCCCCCCTCCTCCACCCACCCCATGTGTAAACTATTAATATGGTTGAGGGGGGAGGGGGGGGAGTTGGTGTGTGCATGATGCGATTACCCCACAAAACCTTCCCCTCTACCCTGACCTGATGCCTTCTGTCGAGGTTACCTAGAGGGTGTGATACTCATAATCCATCAACATGTTATCGGCGGTTCTTTAGCAATTCGCCGATAATTGGCGCCAATAGACTACATCACGGTTCCGACTGCGCATGCGCTGAAAACGGCATTAGCCATGTGTTTCTCGCGGCTTTGTTTTGCTCTGATGCGTCCCACCATGCACCGCGCCGCTAGAACCGTGATGTAGTCTATATAACACATATCAAGAGGTCTGACGTCAGTGCCTCCCGTTGACCCACTAAGCGGTGTCAGCAAACCCAGATGCAGCTTTCTGGCAGATGAGGTGAAGATGGACAGTGATGGTGTTGGTAATGTCAGAATGATTACCTCCTTTCTCTCCGTCGCGGTATGTGAATGCTTCGGTAACAAGATGGTTGGTAAGTTGTAGGAGCTTTACGTCCTGGCAACATCTAAGGTCATATCAGGACGCGTATTGATTTGTGACAGTGTGCACTGATGGTAACTGTATAGTGCTGCCCTACTGGGAGACCAGGCCATCATCACCATGATCTGATATCCCATTCAGTCACATTATCCTGACACTGAAACAACCAGTCCTTGCACTGTCCTAATAATGCCAAGCACCAGGCTAGGAAGTGACAAGCATCAATTTTTAAGTCATTGGTTTGACTCGTCCAGGGTTCGAACCTATTGGTTCGAATCCCACAATCTACCAAAACGGGAGACGGACGCTGAACTCATTCGGTCAGCCCGTCTGGTCTCTGTACTAAATTAAAGCTGCATAGTCCGATGTAGATACAATATTCACCCCGTACTGCTGCAGTAGCCACAGGAGGGGTGCATACCAGCCCTATGTAAAAGCTGGCGAAAAAACGGGTCAAAGAATTGAGAGCCTAATTTAACAAACTAACAAGCAACAATTATTCTTTACATATGTTTTATTATTTACCCGCTACTTTTGAGTTGAAAAATATAATATAATATATAGTTTAATAAGATTTAAAAGTGAAATCGACGGCGTTCTGCGGCCGCCATCTTGTCTTTTTGCATTCTCTCCCATTTCACCAACTCTGTGCCTATAGAAGTATCCATTTGATACTGGAGCCACATACTGGAGCCTCACTTCCATACTGGAGCCTCACTTCCATACTAACGCTATTTTCGCACGTATTTATATAAGGCTGGTCTTCACCCGTGTACTACAACGGGTGAATCTTTTATCTAAGTCCGACGAAGCATCAAATTTTCAAAAGCAAAACACTGACCTAGATTTGATTCTACATATTTATCTTAGATACTGGTACAGTTATTAAGCATGTGTTGCCACGTAGAAGGGCATAGGGAGCCAATTTAATAGAATATGTTATTGCATAAGGCTATGGTGTCAGAGTTTTGGCGTGCTTGCCAAAATTAATTTGCCATGTTGCTACTTCAAATATCTCCAAAGTTGGCCATTTAAACTAAAAGTTACTTCAACCTAAAATAAAGTAGATTATAATGATCAAATTAATGTATTTATCTCAGAAAATGACAGAAACTCAAAGCCATCGGACTATCATTGTCAAACTTTGAGGTGCAGGGCGGAGAGTTCTAGGCCGGTCACGTGATAGAGGCCGGTAACCACGGCATTGTGAGTGTGTTTCTGGTACATTACTGCCGATTGAACTAGGTGTGACTGCGGCTAATAGCTTCACACCAACACCTGTCACACAGCGGGAGGATGGGTGGGTGGGTGTGGGGGTGGAAGGGTGGGGGCGGGGTGTGAACGGCCACGGTGTATGGTGAAAGATTAACCCGTGAATTGCAACTTTATTATCCTTACCCAAATCGATTACGCTTAAATGGCTTAATTCAGCCAAATTAAATCGCCGATGGTCTAGACCCCTTTCAATGTTTATAAACATTCTGTATGCGCGCGCAGCTTGGCTGCAGCACGAAGACACAGTGCTATTGAGTTTGCCAGTACGCGCCATGCAAAACGTGTGTTTTATTTAGAATTAATAGAAATACAGAGCCCTAACTTTATACATTTAATATAATCTGTTTGGTAAACATGTTTTCTGTATGTGTTCCAAGCGGTTTGTTTCTAGGTGGTGGAGTTTTAGAGATATTTCACTTTTTCGGTATGAAGATTGCCCACAGCCATTGACAATGCATTGAGTTTGCCGCTATGCGCATTGCAAAACGTCATTTCTATTCAAAATTAATAGAAATGGAGAACTCTAACCTTATAAATTTTATATAATCTGGTTGTTAACGATGTTTTCTGTATGTGCTCCAAGCTGTTTGTTTCTAGGTGGTGTGGTTTTAGAGATATTTCACCCTTTCTGTATGAAGATTGCTCATACTAGTCATATCCATTGAGTTTGCATTATGACAGTGTGTCGTCCTGCAGCCAAGCAGTGCACGCACTGACCTAAATACCTATGCTGACGTCATATGAAATATGTCTATACTTGTGCATTGTGGCCTATATTTATATTAGGTTATTTAATTTATTGTGCTTTATTTTATTACCAAGGGGTTACTTGTACATACATCTTTATTTCGATTGTTTACCTATTTAAGCGATTATTTATATCTGAAAATGTGACTATTCTGCTGTCAGAATATTCTTTTCGCAGAATATTCCTTTGGCAGAATATCCTGCTGGCGGAATATTCTTTTGTCAGAATATTCTGCTGTCAGAATATTCTACTGTCAGAATATTCTGCTGTCAGAATACTCTGCGGTCAGAATATTCTATGGTCAGAATATTCTGCTATTAGAATATTCTGGTGTCAGAATATTCTACTGTCACTTAAGCCGTGTTCACACCCACAACTATAGGCCGAACTAGATAAGGTGAACTAGATGAGGCGAACTAGTGTCGTGTCCACACACGGAGCGGATTAAGGCAGAAATTGATATCTGCGCATGAGCAAGTCCATACTAACCAGCGCCAGTTTCGGTTAATCAACGTCGGCAGAGAGAGTGTGGGTTCGACCTAGATCTGTTTCGGCTGAATTGTATTTTTTGGAACAGTCAACACTTTGGCTGGGCGGTGAAACCCTAAAAATAAATGCTGAAAAAAATATCTGTGCACAGCTAGCGGTTTCATAGACCAAATTATATTATATAGTGTGACGTGCTTAATCCGCCTCAAGTAAGTCGGTTGCGTTCACACAAGCAAGATGGGCCGACCCAAGCTAGTTCGCTTCATTTAAACCACCACGCGAGGCGAACTAGATGAGGCGAACTAGATGAGGCGACTCAGCCCTAATCCGCCTCAACATCGGGTTCACACGGCCAATGTGAGCCGACTTAGATTAGGTGCACTGGATGAGGTGAGTTAACGCCCAGGTGTGAACACGGCTTTAGTGTGAGTAGGTCAGCGTTGAAGCATTGTTCATCCACCATTGTTCAAGTCATGAATATTTAACCAGAAGTTTGTAACTAATGTGTACATATATCAGTATTACCATTATATAGAGACCAGACCGGATGGCCGGATGGGTTAGGGCATCCATCTCCCGTGTTGGTAGATCGTGGGTTCGAACCCCGGTCGAGTCAAACCAATGACGTAAAATTTATACTTGTTGCTTTGTAGCCTTGCGCTTGGCATTATTAGGATAGGACAAGGACTGGTTGGCTCACTGTCAGGATAATGTGACTGAGTGGGATATCAGGTCATGGTGCTGGCGACCTGGTCTTCCAGTGGGGCAGCACTGTCACAAATCGGTACCCATCCTGATATGACCTTAGATGTTGCTAGGATGTAAAACAACAACGACAAACAAACAAACCATTATATAGTTGCAAACCAACCACAACTAGTAATGACCATTTACCTTTCAAGTTCCAATCGTGCTATATAGAGCTGTCTTCCGTAGGATATCAACCCCCTCCCCCTTCCTTCGACTTCCGGTAGTTCCTCACCCCCCCTGCAATTACTCATGGGCCTTTCTCCAACCCCATTTCCGGTTCTGGTGACAACCCGAAAGCCCTTTCACGTATCGTTTTCTCAAGACATATATGTCCGCATATATATGGCTGATATCAGACTGGAAGTCCAATAATCGAATAGATCACTAGGAGTGCTGCCATATAATTATGTTCTATGCACCAATTTGTGTGTAGCTAATCATGATTTTAACAAAGTACTGGACGACCAGTGCTTTGGTGCTGACAAAAGAAGCTATTCACCAGAACAAACATGTATTTAAAACAATTAGCTTCTGTTGTAAATAGGTATAAGCTATTGAACTAAAGATAGCTGTAAAATAAAGTATTGGAAAGATAATTAATATGGCTACATAATCTTATGTGTATATAGGACCATGTGAGTGTATGTATATATATATATATATATATTATGTGTGGATGTGTGTATGCATATTTGCATTCATTAATATGTGCACTTATGTGTATATGTGAATATGCGTATGTGCATATATGTGTTTAGGTGTATATCATTATAAATACTATCAGTATATCATGTGTGTAGATATGTACATGTCTGAATGTGCATATAGTTATATGTATATATGGAGTGTTCAGATACAAAACCCAATAGATCCATTTTTATTGTTTTCTGTAAATAATAATATTAATATATTTTAGTGTTGAGCTTTCCAGTTAATGTACATCGACTTCCTATTGAGGAGGGCATTATAATTATATAGGGGATGTGGCAGCTTCTTCGACCCCCCCCCCCCCCCGATTTTATTATTGGAATAATGGCATGTTCACCTCAAATCTAGTAGTAGTCATGATTTCATTTTGGCTTAGCTGTTATTTGTCCGATTTTGCACCTGAACCCTTTATATGTGCCTGCATGCATATGTATGTATATGTGCATGTATGCATGCATGTAAATTGCACACTTGCATGAAAATATCCATACACACACGCAACCACATTATATATATATATATATATATATATATATATAATTACATATATATAATATATAGTAATATCTCTTTACATCGACCAACCATGGGACCGACTTTAGGTGGTCCATTTAGGGAGGTGGTTGGTTCAGGGAGGTAAAATATGGTTTCAATGGTATTAGTGGGACCCAAATAAAGTGATCAATATAAGGGAGTGGTAGATCTGTGGATGTGGTCGGTTAGAGAGGTTTTACTGTATATATATATATATAACTAACTAGCAACCACTCACCGAAAAGCACAAATATATATGGTAGAAGAAATTGAATGCAAGCTGGGGAGGGGCACACACTTTGCCCACCTAAACTGCCAGAGTGCATCCAACAAAATCGACACAATAAAAATACACCTAAAAAGAGAAAATCTCGACATACTGGCACTGTCAGAAACATGGTTCACTGACAACCACAAAAACAACACCCTCAACATAGATGGATATAGGCTTGTACGCAATGATAGGCAGCAAAATAACACACTAAACCAAACAAAAAAGGGTGGAGGTGTTGCCCTTTACTGCAAAGACACCAAAATTCTAGATCCTGAAGCACTAATAACAGCTAACTTATCAAATGAACACATAGAACTACTATGGTGCCTAATAAAAAATGAAAAGCAAGCAAATATAGCCATAGCAAGCCTCTACAGACCTCCATCAGGGGAAATTGAACTCTTCATTGAAGCCCTAGAGAAGAGCATAAACACCATAAAAAACTGACAAAGGCAGAAATCTTCATACTAGGAGACTTTAATGTAAATTACAACAGCAATGATAAAAACAAACTAATGCTGCAAACCACAATCAAAATCTTAGGCCTACAACAGCTCATCACTGAAAAAACAAGGCTCAGTAAAAATAGCACCACAATTGACCTAATACTAACCAACTCAAACCACGCCACTAAATGGGGCACCAGGAGCTGGGGTATAAGTGATCATGAGCTAATATATGTAACAAGGAAAAAACTAAAAAGCACAAATCACTATGAGTATAAGATGGGCAGGTCCCTAAAAAACTACTCAGAAGATGCATTAAAAAATCATCTGCACCAAAACATAAACAACATCACACAAAACAGAGATGATGTTAATATCTATTGGGGCAACATCATCGCAGAAATAAGAAAATCAGCTGACGAGATGTGCCCCATTAAGAAAATAAAAATACAAAAAAAACAGGACCCCTGGGTAGACAATGACCTGCTAACGCTCATCATAGCCAAAAGTAAACTGGGTAATAAAGCAAAGCTCACAGAAACTATAGAAGACAAACTGGCCTACCATATTGCCAGAAACCACTCTCTCAAAGCTGTGAGAACAGCAAAAAAGAAATACTAATAAGCAGGACAGAGACTGGGGAAGCAATACAAACAGATTCTGGAAGACCTATTATTCCCCAAAAATAACAAAGAAGAGCACACAACCTTCCAAGATAACGAAGGGACAATACTCTCAGACAAAGATGCAGCAAACAAACTGAAAATTTTAAAAAAGGTGGGAAAATAGATCAGGAACTGTGCAGAATGAAATCCCCACCTGCAAAACAGATATAATAGAAGTAAAAAAACTAATAAATGACATAGACACAAATAAACCAAGTGGAATAGACAAAATACCAACCAAAATGCTGAAAGAGGCACTCCAAGCCATCCCAGCCACTATAGTCGACCTATTCAACATCTCCTTTGAACAGGGGCATTTTATCTCAGCCTGGAAAATGGCAACCATTACCCCTATCCACAAAAGTGGAGACAAACAAAACATGGGAAACTACAGGCCAATATCGATTCTTCAAACCCCAGGCAAGCTCATTGAAAAAGTGTTACATAGACACATAAATGAACACCTGGAAAAAAACAATATACTAAACGAAAGACAAGGAGGTTTCAGGAAACTGCACTCCACATCTAAAACAATAGCTAACCTAACAAATGACATATTGGCGTCAATGAACCAAAACAATTAGTTGGAGCAGCCTTCATTGACTTCAGCAAAGCATTCGATACAGTAGACCATAACATACTATTGGAAAAACTAGAATCCATGGGCATAAAATCCAACACTATGGACTGGATAAAATGCTACCTGAAAGACAGGCAACAGAGAACAAAAATAAACAATACACTATCAGACAACCAACCTGTCACATGTGGTGTACCCCAAGGGTCAGTGCTAGGGCCACTGCTCTTTATAATCTACATAAACGATCTTGAAAAATGGTTACAAACCGAATGCCTCCAACTATATGCAGATGACACAGTCATATATGCAAACGGCACCACAGAAGAGGAGGTAATAACTAAACTAAACAAGCTCCTACTAAAACTGGATGAGTGGTGTGAGTCCAACAAAATAACCATCAACACAAGCAAGTCAAAACAGTTCTCTTCTCGCATAAACAAATGCCGAAGTTGTGTGGTGTGTGTTTTGGTTGGTTGGGTTTTGTTTTTGTTGGTTTGGTGGTGGTGTTTTGGGTGGTGTTTTTTGTTGGGTGTTTGGGTGGTTTGTGGGTTTGTGGTGGTGTTGTGGTTGTGGTTTGTTGTGTTGTTTTGGTGGTTGTTGGGTGTTGGGGGTGTGGTGGGTGTGGTGGTGGGTTGACCTAAAACATACAAAAAATATCTGTGCAAAATAAGGCTAGGAACCCCAAATAAGCTGCACCGCAAAGGGGCAGGTGATACATGTCACGGCCCACCAGCGAGACGCCCAATGGAAGGTAACCATACCAAAAGCACCCAGATAACACACCTCACAGCTGCGTACAAGCCTATGATATGTAAATAGGAGTAGGCTAGTCTAGAAATAAGATAGAAAAAATAGCACATATATGCCAAGAAATCCAAAAAATTACATATACGATATAACTAACCAGACCAACCAACTATCTATCTTACTGAAATACAGTTTTTTGGGTGTGTGGGTGGGTTGGTGTGGTTTTGTTGGGTTTGTTTGTGGCATGCATTAAAAATAGCAATCCAATCACACACAATCCGCTATTAATCACAGCCCCACTCACCATGTTACGGGGAGATAAAACCGACCCGTGCACTGCATTTGCAGTTTATCCACTAAACTGCCGACATAAAGCCAGGTCCTTGAGGGACTGGGAGTTGGGAGCAGGGCGGGGGGGGGGGGGGTTGCATGTGTATCGGGAGACCGAGGGTGATGGTGGTAGCGGGGGCGGGGGCGGGAGTGTAGGGCGGAGAGAGGCGTTCAAGTCATTATTAACGATATGGTTCGCCAAGACCCGCCTAGAGGGCAGCACCACACAAAGTCTCCACTCGCCACACTCCATCGATAAGCTATAGATCACGGCGCCGGAGTGGGCATGTCCCGCGCTCCCCAAGTGGCACAGTTGCAAGCCGCTCCTTAATCGCCAACAACAAACACTCACTGCGCAGGCGTCAAAGTGAGAGCACTGCTCTCTACGGGAGACGCTGCCACTTTTCTACATACACGCCATTAATCAGTGGAGGTTGGTGGGTGGTTTGTTTGCTTGTTGTTGTTTTACGTCCTAGCAACATCTAAGGTCATATCAGGAGGGGTACCGACTTGTGACAGTACACACTCATGGTGACTTTATAGTAGTGTCCCACTGGAAGACGAGGTTGCCAGCACCATGACCTGATATCCCACTCAGTCACATTATCTTGACACTGAGCCAACCAGTCCTTGCCCTATTCTATAATGCCGAGCGCTAGGCTAGGAATCGACAAGTATAAATTTTTACGTCAATGGTTTGACTCGACTAGGGTTCGAACCCACCACCCCACGATCTACCAACACGGGAGACGGACGCTCTAACTCATTCGGGCATCCCGTCTGGTCGGTTGGTGGGTGGTGGGTGTGGGGGGTGGTGTCGTGCAGGGTGTTGTTGTGCTTTATGATGTCTTCCATGAGTTCAATACAGGGTAACATAAACAATTGACACCCTGTACCCGACCCAGATTAGGGGCGAATGGCAACCATGTCTAAATCAGAGCAAGCACTGCCACGGTATGAATCACCTTAAAGTTGCATAGTCCGATGGTTTTGAGTTTCCATCATTTACTGAACTAATTATATTCGGTTGATCACTATATATTATAAATCACTATAAATTAAGTGCATAATCTATTAAACTTTATGTTGAAATTCAAACATAAAGTTAGTTTTGGCAAGCATGCCAAAACTCTGATACCATAGTCTTCAGCAATAACAGGTTCTATTAAAATGTCTCAGTATTCCTTTCTATGTGGCAACAAATGCTTAATAAGTGGAGACAGTATTGTGGGAGTCATCATCATCATCATGCTGTCAGTGCCGTCAGTGACTGCTTTCCATACTTAACTGCGTGCAGTTGTGCATTTCATAAAGTTGCTTGCAAAGTGATGAAGTGTTGCTGGCTTTTGCAAGTTACTAGCGCCACTCTCTCGGGGAGGAAATAGAGGTCTCACACTGGCAAGAACATGTCAAGACAGGTGCAAACTATTTGTCCCTGCAGTGGCTGGTCAGGAGATGTTGGGAGTTCCATTCATCACCGCCCTTAATGCTGCTATGGTAACATTATTTTCTTTTAGAGTTTGCTCCCTTAGCCTTTGGTTCTATCAAGAACCTATACCACAATGCAATTGTTTACAACTTTGCAAGGCAGGGGTGATAAACTCCCTTAGGTATTTTTGTAGATAGATAGAGGTACTGCAATACCGGCATCAGACTTGGACACAAACCCAAGTCTGGAGTTAGTCTAAATTCGTGACCACATACCCAGTACACCTCAGCAGTCTGTCCGGTCCTGCCTGGACTGATGTAGAGACATCCCGCTTTGGTATCATCATACAAGGTCAGTTCCCTAGCAACCAGTAAATAAAAGGTAGCCCTCCTAAATGTGTAAATTTGCACCCACATACGCAGTCACCTCAACAGTGTGTCCGGTCCTGCCTGAACTGATGTAGAGACATCCCTCTTTGGTATCATCATACAAGGTCAGTTGCCTAGCAATGAGTAATTAAAAGGTAGCCATTCTAAATGTTAATGACGCTCAGAACATTGTGCCGATATGACCTTTCACCCTACAGGCAGGGCTTTGAGTTTCTGTCATTTTCTGAGAGACATCTATTAGGTTGATCGGTATAACCCACCTTACATTAGTTGAAAATAATTTTTCTTTTAAATGACTAGTTTAGGATATTTGTGACGTGTACCAGGAGGGGTTCCCAAATGAGTTGAGCGCCCGCTTCCCGTTTTGGTAGGTCATGTGTTCGAACTCGGGTCAACTCAAACCAATGACTTAAAAATGTGTAATTGTTGCTACCTAGTCTGGAGATTGGCAAGGAGCAGTGGGATGAGGAGGAACAATTGTCGGTGACTGAACATTCCCGTGCTTAATTAAATAATATGACCCCTAAAAAATGTATAAAAAACCTAAAAAAAACATGCCAAATTAATTTTGGCGTGCTTGAATTTTGAAATGCACACCAACATGAATTCAAATGTATCCAAAGTTACCAATTTAAAATAAAAGTGACTTCAAAGTAAAGTAAGGTCGATTATGAGGATCAATCTTATTTAAACAAAAAAAAAACTACGACAAAAAAACGCATAAAAATCAAACCCACCAGATTATGCAACTATAAATGACACTGCACTGCACTACACTGCTCGTCCAACGTGATATGCAGTGCATGTACTTCATGGCTGATCGAGCCGTAAAGCAGTGTGCCTGCATAAGGTCTCACAACGACTCTGCGCCCCTTCAAGTTGAAGGCATTGTGCCCAATGTTCACCCTTCACACCCACAACCACCAACCTCCAATGGCAGTGGACTCGTCTCTGTAACACTTCGTCGACCATCTTTGCCTTTGGCTAGAGTAAAACCTGCTTCAAACTAGCCGATGACTTTCAGTTTGGTTTTGTGAATCGGGGATCGGGCATTTAACTTTTTTTTTTTACTAAATGTATTTTATTCAGCGAATAATGTCTTTTGTCAGCACCAGAGCACTGGTCTTCCAGCCGTTCAGTACAATTTGTTGGTACATAAATGACAATATCAGTTGCAATAATGACCACATGAAAATCCTGTTCCATAATAGAAGCATAATATAAATGAACTATTAGTTGTAATACTAATAGTAACTGCATACAATTCCAGTTCAACATATGTATCATGCACTTGGTGAGTATGCATCACATGGTATTGCATGATTCTAGAATTGTCTGTAAACACTTCTTTCTTCCTTTGTCATTCTCTCTTTTTTCCCCAAAAAGATATAACATATTGCCAATACACATATATATTATATTGTAAATATTTCCCATCGTGAATATCACTTCAAGATTTCAGTTCAATGTTCCACGCATTCTGAAACTCTAACATTGTCTGGCCCGATACCAATATTCTGACCTTCGAGAAATCTACGGAAATATCACTCAAATTAATCGATTATTTGAAATTAGCTAATTATTTGAAATTAACTGACTATTTGAAAACACATGATTGTTTGAAATTAGGTGTTATTGCTTTAAATTACCTGATTATTTGAAAGCGACTGATTATTGGAAATGAACTCATTCATTTAAAACTGCAGTCCGATGAAATATCAAATTTTCAAAATCAAGCTAATTATCTAGATTTGATTTTACATATCTAACTTAGATACTGATGCATTTATTAACCATTTGTTTCTGCGTAGAAGGCAATACTGAGTCAATTTAACAGAACCTGTTACTGCAGAAGTCTATGGTGTCAGAGTTTTGGCAAGCTTGCCAAAACTAATTTTCCATGTTTGCACTCAAAATATCTCAAAAGTTTACCATTTAAAATATAAATAACTTTGAACTAATGTAAAGTAGATACTAGTGATCGATCTAATATATTTATCTCAGAAAAACATACAGAAATTCGAAACCATCGTACTATGCAACTTTAAATTACCTGATTATAAGAAAATACATCATTATTGAAAAGTAACTGATTATTTCCAATTAACTGATCATGTCAAATTAACTGGTTATTTGAATTGAAGGTATGTTTTTTTGGCACGTTGTTTTCTTTCGGTCTTTAAAGATTAGGCTTTTTATATCAATGAGACTGCAGTCAAATTATATTTCCCATGAAGAGACGGGCTTAATATAATATCTGTGAACAAAGTGGTGGAAAGCTGTCCCATGGAACCAGTCTTAAGCTAGGATTCCTTATATGCGGTATGCGGTATGCGGTATGCGGCATTTGGTATGCGAATGGCATGATTCCTTCTACGCGGTATGCGGCATGCGGCATGCGGCGAGGTCTCATATGGGGGTTCCTACCTTATGCTAGGTACACACCTACCGTTTACGAGTCGCGCACTAAAACTTTGCGCCCGACACGACCCGATCGCGATTAAAACCGAAGATAAGGGATGCGCACATATACCGACTGGACGCGCACATATAACGGCCGATTCGCGGCTGCGATCCACGCTCCTGGTGGGTTTTTGCGCGAACTACCTCACCATCAGCGCCGTCTAGCATTTTCCTTGCGCCGATTCGCGACTGCGGTGCACGCACCTGGTGGGTTTTGCGCGAACTACGTCACAATCAGCGACATCTAGCAGTTTCCTATAGCAATGCTATTTGTTTTGTTTACATTCGTCGATTAGAAAACATTAATATCGCCGGCGGCGGAATTTCCTTGCGCCTGCTACGTACTTGTTTAGTTTACATTCGTCGATTAGAAAACATTAATATCGCCGCCGTTGAATAGATTTGGGTCTAATATGTAGTCGCCGAACCGGCGGAATTTCCTTGCGCCTGATACATACTTGTTTAGTTTACATTCGTCGATTAGAAAACATTAATATCACCGCCGTTGAATAGATTTGGGTCTAATATGTAGCCGCTGAACCGGCAGAATTTCCTTGCGCCTGCTACGTATTTGTTTAGTTTACATTCGTCGATTAGAAAATATTAATATATAGCCGCCGATTAGAATATTTTGGTTAAGACACTGTCACATGTCCTTTTTCTGGCCCGGCGATTTGTTGATCATTAAAACTCAGACGCGAACGGTCGGCGGCTAGCACGCATATACCGTTTAAGATACAACCGACCGCACACACCTCCCGATTTGCAATCGTCCCGATTCGTTTTTCGAATTGCTTGCGATTTCAGTTTTAAGGCCTGAAACTGAGTTGTAATCGCAAATCACGGACGTCTGGTGTGCTATGGTCCCGCACCCATCTACCGACTAACGAGGTCGTATGCGCGAATCGCGTCGTAAACAGTAGGTGTGTACCTAGCATTAATCCACAGAAATAGGAATAGTTATCTATGCTTTAGCAATTATAAAGGTAGGAACCCCCATGTGAGACTAATCACTATGTACACAGCACCACCACCACCACCACCACTACCACTACCACTACCACTACCACTACCACTACCACTACCATTACCACTACCACTACCACTACCACTACCACCATATGTTTCCCCTCCTCACACACTAATCACTATGTACACGGCACCTCTCTATGCCTGGTGTCCCCTTCGCACCCCTGTGTGTGACCGTTCCGTATTGCTCAGTCACCTCCCCTCGGCTAAAACTAATGGACAAACGCGAATGATGGTTTTCTATTCGCATACAGCGTCCCGCATGCCGCATGCCGCACCGATCGCTACAGGGACCGATCAAGTTGCCGCATTCGCATTCGCATTCACATTCGCATACCGCGTGTAAGGGATGTAGTCCATTGATTTCAAGGCGTTTCGATTTTTTGTCGCATTCGCATTCGTATACCGCATGCCGCATACCGCGTGTAAGGAATCTTAGCTTAAAGGGCGCATTCCATATACGCGTAATGCGTAATGCGAATGCGAATGCGAATGCGACAAAAAATCGAAACGCCTTGAAACCTATGAGCTACATTCCATACACGCGTAATGCGTAATGCGAATGCGAATGCGTCAGAAATTCATTATCCCGATCGGTCCCTGTAGCGATCGGTGCGTAATGCGTAATGCGTAAAAGATGTGCGAATAGAAAAGCATCAGTCGCATTTGTCCATTGATATAAGGTTGGAGGAGGCGACTGATAATTACGGACAGCCGGGACAAGGTGGTGCGAACAGAATAGCATCAGTCGCATTTGTCCATTGATATAAGGCTGGAGGAGGCGACTGATAATTACGGACAGCCGGTGCAAACATGTAGGTTTATGCGGCGGACCTGTGAGGAAGCAGTCTTCATATTTGGGACGGTCCTAACATCCCTCTAAGCAAGCTAAACTGAGCCATGTTTGGACCGTCCCATTCTCTGTGTGTGTCTCTGTGTGTGTCTCTGTGTGTGTATCTGTGTCTGTGTGCGTGTCTGTGTGTGTGTGTATGTGTGTGTCTCTGTGTGTGTCTCTGTGTGTCTCTGTGTGTGTGTCTCTGTGTTGTGTCTCTGTGTCTGTGTGTGTGTCTATGTGTGTGTATCTGTGTCTATGTGTGTCTCTGTGTGTCTCTGTGTGTGTCTGTGTGTGTGTCTGTCTCTGTGTGTGTCTGTGTGTGTGTCTCTGTGTTGTGTCTCTGTGTCTCTGTGTGTGTCTGTGTCTCTGTGTCTTTGTGTCTCTGTTGCTGTGTGTGTCTGTGTCTGTATCTCTGTGTCTCTGTGTGTGTCTCTGTGTTTCTGTGTGTGTGTCTGTGTGTGTGTGTGTGTCTCTGTGTGGTGTCCTGTGTGGTCTGTGTGTGTTCTCGTGTCTGTGTGTATGTCTCAGTTTCCTGGTGTATTCTCGTGTGTGTGTCTGTGTGTTGTGTCTGTTTGTGTGTTCTCTGTGTGGGTCTCCTGTGTTGTGTCCTGTTTCGTGTAGTGTGTGGTGTCTGGGTGTTTCCTCTGTGGCTGTGTGTGTGTCTGATGTGTGTCGTGTGTGTCTGGTGTGTGTCTGTGTGGTGTGTCTTCTGTATTCTGTCTCTGTGTATGTGTTGGTGTCTCTGTGTGTGTATCTGTGTCTGTGTGTGTTCTCTGTGGTGTCCCTGTCTCTGTTGTGTGTCTCTGTTGTGTCTCTGTGTTGTGTCTCTGAGTCTTTGTGTCGCTGTTGCTGTGTGTTTCGGTGTGTATCTCTGCGTCTCTGTGTGTGTCTCTGGTGTTTCTGTGTGTGTGTCTGTGTGTTGTCTCTGTGTATTCTCTGTGTGTGTCTCTGTGTTGTGTCCTCTGTGTGTCTCTGTGTGTATATGTTCAGTGTGTGTGTGTCCTCTGTCTCTGTGTGTGTCTCTGTGTGTGTGTCTGTGTGTGTGTCAGTGGTGTCTCTGTGTTGTGGTCGCTCTGTGTCTCTGTGTGTGTCTCTGTGTGTGTATCTGTGGTCCTGTAAGTGTCTCTGTGTGTGCTCTGTGGTGTCTCTGTGTGTATATGTTGTCTGTGTGTGTCCTCTTTGTCAGAGACCGAGACACAGACACACACATAGAGACACACACACATACACGAGTCACACACACAAGAGACACACACAGAAGACACACACAGAGACACGGAACACAACACACACATAGGACATGCACAGAGACACAGATCACACACACACAGACACACACAGAGACACACACACAGACACGAGACACAGACACAACACATAAGACACACACAGTGAGACACAGAGTCACACACACTTTTTATATACTTTTTATATACTTCACTGCATAACGCATAACGCATAACGCTTACGCATTATAACGCGCATATGGAATGCCTGGCAATCCATAACGCATAAGCGTAACCAAAACGCATTACGCATTACGCGTATATGGAATGCGCCCTTAAGGCAACTCCATCCGCCCACCAAGTACCTTTTGGTGGGACTGCTCGGCTAGCTTTGTGCAATAGTAACGCCACAGCCCACGAGGGGGCGTTCTGCACAGAAGGCCGACATCCGAGCTGTGCATTTCACCCCCGTCCGTCCCACTTTAATTATTCGGGGTGAAGGCTCCTGTCACTGACACAATAATAAGCCGACACCCCCTCCCTGCCCGCCCCCAATCTCAATATCCCCCCCCCCCCGCTCCTCCCACGCCCTTCTGCTCGTTCCACCCCTCCACTCCTCTCCCGGCGGCATCCCGCCATCTCACCTCCCGTCCTCTCCGCGCTCTCCACCCCCTCTCACCTCACTCCCCATTTCCTCACATGCCCCTACCCGCTCGCATTCGCTTCCATATGATGCCAACCGCTCCTCCTATCCCACACCCCATCCCAATATACCATCTCCCATATCCCCATCACCACCCTCCGTTCCTCTTCCCTTGCCTCCCCGTCCCCGCTCCCGCTTCCCGCTTCCCGCTTTACCCCATCCCTTCCCTTCCCCTCATTTCCCCCTCCTCCTCCCCACCACTCCTCTCCCATTCCATCACCTCGGCCCCCCTCCCCTCATTTTCCTTCTCTTCCTCTCCACCATTCTCACTCCCCTCCCCCCCCCCTCGCCTCCCTTCCTTTTCCCCTTCCCTCCCATGCCTCACCTCTCCTCCTCTCCCTTCATTTTTCCTCCCCGCGCACCCACCACTCCTCTTCCCATTTCAACATCTCGGCTAACCCTTCCCCTTCCATTTTCCTTCTCTTCCTCTCCACCACTCTTCCCCCTCCCCGCCCTCCCTTTCCCTTCCCATCACCTCCCAATCTCTATTCCCTTCATCGTCTCCATTATTCTCCCTCCCCCCCTACCCTCCCTCCCCCTTCCATTCTCTCCCCATTCCATTCCCCTCCCATTCACCTCCACTCCTTCTTTCCTTCTGTTCTCCCCATCATTTTTCCCCTCCCTCCCATTTCTGCCCTCCCTGCCCCCCCCCCCCCCCCCCGTTCGGCTCCCTTT
The DNA here is from genome assembly GCA_030323885.1 of Branchipolynoe longqiensis. Lineage (NCBI taxonomy): Eukaryota > Metazoa > Annelida > Polychaeta > Phyllodocida > Polynoidae > Branchipolynoe > Branchipolynoe longqiensis. The sequence continues at coordinate 44,194,252 of CM059199.1, read as the reverse complement.
CCGTTCCATTCCCCTCCCCCCCTCCGTCCCCTCCCCTCCCTTCTTTTACCCGCTCTGCAAACCCCTTCCTCCTGTTCCTTTTCCTTCCATCCCCTCAACTCCCTCGCATAACTCCCGCCCTCCCACCCCTCTCCGTCCCCCCCCCTCCTCCCTCCCCAACCTTTCCAACAAACCCCACCACACCTCTCACCCTCTACACCCTCCCACCCTCACCCTTCCCAACAACAACCTCACCAAACCCCACCACACCTTTTCCCCACCACACACACACCCACCCTTCCCACCAAGCCCCACCACACCTATCGCCCTCACCCTTCCGCAAAACTCCCACCACACCTCCCCCTTAACCCACCCCACCCTCTCACAAAACCCGACCAAACCCAACCAACCCTCTCTCCTCTACCCTCCCCACCCGTCCCACCAAACCCAACCCACCAAACCCGCACCACACCTCTCCCTCTACCCACTCTACCCTCCCCACCCTTCCCAAATCAAACCCCACCAAACCCCACCACAAACTCTCTCTTCCCCTCAACCCTCCCCACCCTTCCCACCAAACCCCACCAAACCCCACCCCACAACACCTCTCCCCTCTATACCCTCCCCACTCTTCCCACAAAACCCCACAAAACCCTACCACACCTTTCCGCTCCACACTCACCAGCCTTCCCACCAAGCCCCACCACACCTCTCCCCTCCAACCTTCCCACCAAACCCCACCACAACCTCTCCCTCTACTCCTCCCCACCCTCCCACCCAAACCCACCAAACCCCACCAAACCCCACCACACCTTTCCTCTCCACACTCCCCACCCTTCCCACCAAGCCCCACCACACCTCTCCCTTCCACCGCTTCCGCCAAACCCCACACACCTCTTCCGTCCACCCTCCTGCCCCCCGCCAGCCCCCTTCCCCCAGCACATTTGTATCCCCACGGCCGCCCTCTTCCAACCTAGCCCGGTGTCGCAGTTTGAGCGCCCTGCCAGTTTCAGCTGACTGCATACACTCAAACTCAAGGCATTGTCAATGGTCGTGAGCAATCTTCTTACAGAAAATACAGAAAAAGTGAAATATCTCTAAAACCACACCACCTATTAACAAATCGCTTGATACACATATAGAAAACATCTTTACCAAAAAGATTATATTACATTTATAAGGTTAGTGTTCTTGATTTCTATTAATTTTGAATAAAACTAATGTTTTGCACTGCACATACCGTCAAACTCAAGCCATTGTCAATGATGGTGACCAATCTTCATACAGAAAATCCAGGAAAAGTGAAATATCATTAAAACCACACCACCTAGAAACAAATCGCTTGGTACACATATAGAAAACATCTTTACCAAAAACAGTATATTACATTTATAAGGTTAGTGACTCACGACCATTGACAATGCCTTGAGTTTGAGTCTATGCGCATGGCTGAACACGGCGCTCAGCTGAAAACGCCACACCGGCCTTCACCTCTGCTCAATCCCCTCCCGGTAAACATGGCACACAAAGTCATCTGGGCACCTCAATTTAAACTCCTACTTTATTATGCTCCTCACACTTGGTTACCAGCGGATTACCCTGTAGCCATTGCACCGATAGTGCTTTATCTTTGTGTTTGGGTTCCTAGACAGCCCTTTTTTAAATATATGTTTTTATTAAAGACAACATGGCCATCATGACTAATTCAAAGTGGGTGGCATTTCGTTTCAGTACAAGTACACGCAACAATAATATTATTATGAAATTAACCTATTCTCGATCTTCTCTTTTTGATCTTTTAGTTTTACTCAAGTATACATTACAGTGGTATTATTACGGACTTATCTCAGTCTTTATGTGTCTCGCTTCCTTTCACCTATATTACTATAGATTACAACTATATTATTATACAATTATCTCACTCGTTTCGTCTTTGCATTCATCCGTCTGCACTCAATAATGGGGTTATTGTTAAAGGTGCAGAGCGTGATGACTTTTGTTTCTGTCATACTTGTTCTTAAAATATATATGGTTAATTATTATAGTCTACATTGCCTTAGTTGGAAGTACCTTTTTTTTCAATGGCGATATTGGAAGTGAGGATGTGGGAAATTAAAGCTGCATGGTCCAATGAAAGCATAAAGGCTGCATTCCATATACGCGTAATGCGTAATGCGAATGCGAATGCGAATGCGACAAAAAATCGAAACGCATTGAAACCTATGAGCTACATTCCATACACGCGTAATGCGTAATGCGAATGCGAATGCGTCAGAAATCCATTATTCCGATCGCTCCATGTAGCGATCGGTGCGTAATGCGTTATGCGTCAAGCTGGATGTGAATAGAAACCTGAGTCTGATGTGTCCATTAGTTTAACACCAGGAGAGGCGACTGAGCATTACGGAACAGTCTCACAGAGGGGTGCTAATTGGAAACACATGGTGAGCTGGGCACCCGGGAGACATAAGGTTAGGGGAAAGCTAAAAATGCTACCATATGCACAGAAATATGAATACTTATCTATAATTTGGTTATAATAAAGGTAGGAACCCCCATGTGACATACAAAAAGTTACATAGATATACATGCAATATTTGGTCACATACAGAGCAGTATGGAGAATAATTGTTTATTTTTATTTTTTAAATATAGCCAGTCGTGCGCCACATAACGCATTACGCATTACGCGTATATGGAATGCTGGCATTCGCATAACGCATAACGCGTAACGCATAACGCATTACGCATTACGCGTTATGCGTTATGCGAATGCCAGCATTCCATATACGCGTAATGCGTATTGCGTTATGCGTTATGCGTTATGCACTGAAGTATATAAAAAGTATATAAAGAGTGTGTGTGACTCTGTGTCTCTGTGTGTGTCTCTATGTGTGTGTCTGTGTCTCCGTGTCTCTGTGTGTGTCTCTGTCTGTGTCTGTGTGTGTGACTGTGTCTCTGTGTGTGTGTCTGTGTCTCTGTGTCTCTGACAAAGAGACACACACAGACACACATACACACAGAGACACACACAGAGACACACAGAGACACACACAGAGACACACACAGACAGAGACACACACAGAGACACACACAGAGACACAACACAGAGACACACACAGACACACACACACACAGAGACACAGATACACACACAGACACACACAGAGACACACACACAGACACAACATAGAGACACACACAGAGACACACACACACAGACACACACAGAAACACAGAGACACACACAGAGACACACACAGAGACACACACAGAGACACACACACAGCAACAGAGACACACACACAGACACACACACAGACACAGAGACACAACACAGAGACACACACACAGACTCACACAGAGACACACACACAGACACAGATACACACACAGAGACACACACACAGACACAACACAGAGACACACACACACACAGACACACACACAGACACACACACACACAGAATGGGACGGTCCAAACATGGCTCAGTTTAGCTTGCTTTGAGGGATGTTAGGACCGTCCCAAATATGAAGACTGCTTCCTAACAGGTCCGCTGCATAAACCTACATGTTTGCACCGTCCCCTTCTCCATACTGCTCTGTCTATGACCAAATATTGCATTTATATCTATGTAACTTTTTGTACGTCACATGGGGGTTCCTACCTTTATTATAACCAAATTATAGATAAGTATTCATATTTTTGTGGCTCTGGTAGCATTTTTACCAACCCGAACCCCCACCACCCTTGAAGACTGCTTCCTAACAGGTCCGCGCTGCACCTTGTCCCGGCTGTCCATAATTATCAGTTGTTTCCTCCAACCTTATATCAATGGACAAATGCGACTGATGCTTTTCTATTCGCACAGCCTTTACGCATTACGCATTACGCACCGATCGCTACATGGAGCGATCGGGATAATGAATTTCTGACGCATTCGCATTCGCATTACGCATTACGCGTGTATGGAATGTACCTCATAGGTTTCAAGGCATTTCGATTTTTTGTCGCATTCGCATTCGCATTCGCATTATGCATTACGCGTATATGGAATGCGCCCTTTACACTTTAAAAACCAAACCAGAGGCCTAATTTTAATTCTACAAATTTAATTTAGATACTGATGCATTATTAAGCATTTTTTGCCACATATAAGGGAATACCAAGTCAATTTAATAGATCGAGCCTGTTTCTGCCGAAACCCATTACCCTTTCTCTTTTAAAAATAATGTGTAATATATATTATAATACAATATATAACATATTCTATATATATGATATATATGATATATATTGTATAATAAAATATACAATATATATATACAGTATACAAGATAATACAATTAATAGAATACATATATATAAGATATAGTATATAGTATTTGGTATATTGTATAGGTTATGTGGTGTGTTGTAGTATATAGTATATAGTTATAATATATGGTATATACATTTATAATATATAGTGCATAGTATATAGTGTACATGATATAGCCTATTTTATATAGTATATAGCATAAAACATATAGCATAAAGCATATAACACATAGTATATATATGCGGGTAATGCAGCACCTCGGATACCTTAGGTGCTAAAATACCTCAGGGAGTTTGACGCCACTGCCTTGCAAAGTTGTATACCACTGCCTTCTGGTACAACTTCTGGTTCTTGATAGAATCAAAGGCTAAGGGAGCAAACCCTAACAGAAAACCATGTTACTGTGGCAGCATTAAGGGCGGTGATGAATGGAACTCCCAATATCTCCCGACCAGCGACTGCAGGGACAAATATTCTTGACCTGTCTTGACATGTTCTTGCTGGTGTGAGACCTCTATTTGCTCCCTGAGAGAGTGCTGCTAGTAACTTGCAAAAGCCAGCAGCACTTCAACACCTTGCAGGCAGCTTTCATGAAATGTACAACCACACAAAGCAGCTGTTAAGTAATGAAGGCGGTCTTTGTCGTGTTGCGACTGACAGCATGATGATGATGATATATTATATAGCATATACCATATGTATAATTGATAATATATACTATATATATACTATATATAATTCATATATGATTTTTTATATAATTTATATATAATTACTTTATATATAATGTATATATAATTTATATATAGTTTTTATGTAATTTATATATAACTTATATATAATATTATATATAACTTATATATAAAGTATATATACATTATATATAGATTAAATATAGAAGGTATATATAATGTATATATAATTTATAATGTATATGATATTATATATTATATGAAAAGGAGAAAGAGGCAATCTATGTAATTCAAATACACTGTCCACTTTAATATAAGTGCCTTCAGCTATCCAACTTTCTGATATTTGCATCCTTTTTAAAATATATATTTAAAAGTAAATTCGATGTCAGGACCTATGATATAAGAGAGTTTAATCTATCCAGACACAAGACAACACTGATGTGTGTTATATACACAATGGAGTCCCTGCAAAATGAAGCCGTGGTGTTCCAGTGAATACTTTTTTGTGAAACATTTAGTGGTGGTTTTCTTTGTTTTCTATTTTTTCCGCGGGGGGGGGGGGGGGGGGGCAACAAATAGACTACAGTCACCTGCCTTACTGCTTACTAAGGAGAGAGTGAGCAGATTACCGCCATCATTGTGTAACCGTCCATGCCAGGCCACCCACGCTCAATGACTGGCATTTTGCTTGCCACTTCTCCTATTATCGCCATAAACTTCCTACATTAAGGTTCCTTAATCCACTCGTTTTGACGGTTTTCTGCCATAATATAAAAGTGGATATGATAAAGTTGCATAGGTTGTTTGGTTTCAGATTCAGCCTTAATTATATATAAATATATACATACACACACACATATGTATATATATATATATATATATATATATATATATATTATATATATATAATGTGGCTGTCACACTACGACGACAAGGGGGTGACGACAGCCCGGCAACTGGTATTTTATGAAATCAGGACGACATATGCAAATTCGGGCCGATTTGGACGACAATCGGACGACAGCCCGACGACATCGGGACCACAGACGGGACGACAGCGGGACGACAGTGTCTGTGTGTCTGTGTCTGTGTGTGTGTGACTCTGTGTCTCTGTGTGTGTCTCTATGTGTGTGTCTGTGTCTGTGTGTGTCTCTATGTGTGTGTCTGTGTGTCTGTGTCTATGTGTGTGTCTATGTGTGTGTATGTGTCTATGTGTGTCTATGTGTGTGTCTATGTGTGTGTCTGTCTATGTGTGTATATGTATGTATATGTGTGTATGTGTGTGTATGTGTCTGTGTGTGTGTGTCTGTGTGTGTGTTTGTGTGTGTCTGTGTGTGTATGTGTGTCTGTGTGTCTGTGTATATGTGTGTGTCTGTGTGTCTGTGTATATGTGTGTGTCTGTGTATATGTGTGTCTGTGTGTGTATGTGTCTATGTGTGTGTGTCTGTGTGTGTGTGTCTGTGTGTGTGACTCTGTGTCTCTGTGTGTGTCTCTATGTGTGTGTCTGTGTCTCTGTGTGTCTGTGTCTATGTGTGTGTCTCTGTGTGTGTCTCTCTGTTTCTGTGTGTCTCTGAGAGTGAGAGTCAGAGTGAGAGTGAGAGTCAGACTGAGAGTGAGAGTGAGAGTCAGACTGAGAGTGAGAGTCAGACTGAGAGTGAGAGTCAGACTGAGAGTCAGAGTGAGAGTCAGACTGAGAGTCAGAGTCAGTCTGACTCTGACTCTCACTCTCAGTCTGACTCTCACTCTCAGTCTGACTCTCACTCTCAGTCTGACTCTCACTCTCACTCTGAGAGTGAGAGTGAGAGTCAGACTGAGAGTGAGAGTCAGACTGAGAGACAGACTGAGAGTGAGAGTCAGACTGAGAGTCAGAGTCAGACTGAGAGTCAGAGTCAGACTGAGAGACAGACTGAGAGTGAGAGTGAGAGTCAGACTGAGAGTGAGAGTCAGACTGAGAGTCAGAGTCAGACTCAGAGTGAGAGACAGACTGATAGTGAGTCAGAGTCAGACTGAGAGTCAGACTGAGAGTGAGAGTCAGAGTCAGACTGAGAGTGAGAGTGAGAGTGAGAGTCAGACTGAGAGTCAGAGTGAGGCACACACAGAGACACATACATACACACACACATACACAGACACACACACAGAGGCACATACACACACACAGACACACATATACACACACACAGACACACACATAGACACAGACACACACATATACACAGATACACAGACACACACACATACACACACAGACACAGACACACACACATAGACACACATATACACACACATACACACACATAGACACAGACACACACATATACATATACACATATACACATATACACAGACACACACACACAGACACACACACAGACACACACACAGACACACACATAGACACACACACAGATACACACATAGACACACATATACACACACAGACACACACATAGACACATACACACACATATACACAGACACACACATACACACACAAACACAGACACACATAGACACACATATACACACACACAGACACACACATAGACACATACACACATATACACATACACACACATAGACACAGCCACACACAGACACACACAGACACACAGAGACACACACACATATATACACACATATACACACACACAGACACACACATAGACACAGACACACACATAGACACATAGACACACATATACACACACAGAGACACACAGAGACACCTACATGGAGAGAGAAGCAACTACAGCTTAACGACAAGACGACAGTGCCGCCACAGTGCTGCGACAGTGCGACAGTGCCGCAACAGTGCCGCGACAGTGCCGCGACAGTGCCGCGACAGTGCCACAACCTGGGCTGTCGTCCGCTGTCGCCGAAGTTTTTCAACATGTCCAAAATCCCCGCGACAACTCGGCGACCATCGAGAAATAGTGGAGAAACTGGAGCTGCCGCGGAGGTGTCGCGGCGGCACTTGTGCGGCACCTGCGCGACACCTGCGCGACAATCAGCGACAAAGGGGAGTGGGTGTCGCAGGGCTGTCGCCGCTGCTTGTCGTCGTAGTGTGACAGCTACATAACCAACCTCTGCAAACCGACCACCTCCACAGATCGACCACTCCCCAATATCAATCGCTTTAATTGGGTCCCAAACGATCGCCCGTTCAATACCATTACATGTATAGCAATATAAAAAAACTCCCTAAACCGACCATTTCCCTAAATGGACAATTTAAAGTCAATCCCAGGGTCGGTCGATTTAGAGAAGTTGTACTATATATATATATATATTTATATATATAATGTTGCCCGGCATTACCTCCCTTCGTGTAGTTTGAAAGGGACTTTTATTTTATACATCTAATTGTGGAAATATTTGAAGTAAACACATGCAACATTAAGTTGAGTGTGCTTGTCAAAATGCTGCAACCAGCCCAGCGTATTCAGCCCTGAGATGCTTGGTTAAATTGACTTTGAATTTTCTTCTACGCAGGAGTGGACCTAATTGTTGAATGAGGACACCAATATTAGAGATGGATATGTCGGAGCAAATTTCGGTGATTTGGGTTTAAAAAAGTGTATGGTGTCGTTGGGCTATGCAACTTTAAATTGAACGATGTAATCTATTTCATTTTAGTTTCGAGTAAGCTTTGGTATACATGTCTCACTTTGAGTTGATGATATTGTCATGGGGGTGATGAACATGGGAAATATTGCGCCTAGTACTCGAACCCACATCTCTTTGCATTCCGGGCCAGTGTGCTAACCATTACACCATCTAGTCTCCCTGATATCAACACACTACCCATGCCTACCTGTCTGTGTGGTTACTTGCCTGAGAGGTCAGTGCAGCCTACTACACTCATCCCCCTGGAATTGTAAGTATTTTAAATGGTCATTTAATGCTTACAATTACATACATACAGGCAATGCACTTACACATACATACACAGGGTAGGTTCAACAACCATCCAGCATGTAGCTTGTACAGGATCATGGTCACGGCAACCAGTGTCATGGGGGTGATGAAAATGGGAAATATTGCACCTAGAGCGGGACTCAAACCCACATCTCTTTGCATTCCAGGCCAGTGTGCTAACCATTACACCACCTAGGCTCCCTGATATCAACACACTACCCATGCCTACCTGTCTATGTGGTTACTTGCCTGAGAGGTTGGTGAAGCCTACTACAATATTTTAGTTCAAATCACGAGAATAAATTCCACGTGTACACCAACATGAAGCATATCAGAGGCTAACATGACTTGGAACATGTTTTTTATAAGCTGCATAGTCCGATGAAGCATCACATTTTCAAACCCAAAGCAATTATCACAAATTGATTCTACATATCTAACTTAGATAATGACACACTTATGTGTTGCCACATAAAAGAGAATCCAGGGGCAATTTAATAGAACCTGTTACTGTTGAAGTCTATGGGGTCCGAGTTTTGGCAAGCTTGCCAAAATTAATTTCACATATTTGCACTTCAAATATCTCAAAACTTAGCCATTTAAAAGAATAGTTACTTCAAACCAAAGTAAGGGAGGCTATGCGAATCAATTGAATATATTTATCTCAGAAAAGTGGTAGAAATTCAAAACCATCGGACTATGCAACTTTAACTTAATTAATTAATTAACTTAATTATAAATCCATTCTACTTTCTATGAGGCAATGCTAGTTTAATTGGCACAACAGTATATATATATATATAAGTTCGCTGCGGTCAAAGATAGGTGAGTTAATCTCTTAAGAACTTTGAATTCCCTCTTCTTATTTTGCAATTTAAAATCAAATTTGACCCCCATGACAATATCATCAGGCAATTTACTCAAATTAAAGTTCCATATAGTGTTGTTTATTTTAATTGTATTGAGGTAAGTGAACCAGGCGAGATGGCCGAATTAGTTGAACACACACGGCCTGTTTAAGTATGAGGTGGGATTAAATCCCATGGTTTCGAACCTTGGCGGAGTCACACCAATGCCCTATAAAGTGATGCCCTGTCGCTAGCTAGTCTGACGTTTTGGCATTGCTAGCATATGGGAAGGAACAGTGGAATGTGGAAGACTCGTTTGTCTACGATTGAAAATTCCCCTGCTTAATCAATGATTGTGATAACAAAAAATAGGGAAAGAACCCGGGTGCCTATTCGCGACACTAGGGTCAACATATGGTGAAATGGTCGCTCCTCTGCTACCCGGTTATTAGCTAACAATTGGTAAACCACAGCAAGGGTCCCAACATATCGAAAGCTAGTTCATATATTTGTTCAAAAGAAATAGAAACGGCAGCCACACTTATAACTATAAGCCAAAGATTACATATAATTATTTTAGAAAAACTAAATATATATATACATACACATATATATGAATACACTCTGATGTGCACATATTTATCAGTTCAACCCCTCTTCAGTAACAAATGATCGCTCCCCTGTATCATATATATTGGCTCCCACACCCCTGCAGTGGGGAGTCTCTTTGATCTTTTGTTCACTAAGTTAATGCAATCATCTCCTCTAAATATTTTGGGCGGGTTCTATTCGGCTTCAATTAAAACATGGGTCGCAACCATGCCCGGTAGTACCAATAATTCACCCCCCAATAAGTGTAGAGGACGTCTGCATACTGCAAGGATAAAGGGTCTTCTGTGACAGTGGCAGGTGAAGCTGTGAACGTCCATACGGCATGCATATATACATAGGTATATCAATCTCTCTCTCTCTCTCTCTCTTTATATATATATATATATATATAAATATATAAATATATATATATATATAGATATATTACACGTACATACATATGGAAATATATTTAAATGTTATATATGATATCTATAATATATATACATATATATAAATATGCTTAAAATATGTCATGTCATCCCATCGATCTAGATATCGACAATACATAAAACTCTACATACATGTACTTTGTATACATGTATAAAACCACACACATATATATATATATATTTTATAAGGGTCTTCTGTGACAGTGGCAGGTGAAGCTGTGAACGTCCATAGGGCATGCATATATACATAGGTATATCAATCTCTCTCTCTCTCTATATATATATATATATAAATATATATATATATATATATATATATATATATATATATATATTACACGTACATACATATGGAAATATATTTAAATGTTATATATGATATATATAATATATTTACATATATATAAATATGCTTAAAATATCTCATGTCATCCCATCGATCTAGATATCGACAATACATAAAACTCTACATACATGTACTTTGTATACATGTATAAAACCACACACATATATATATATATATATTATTAAGATATAAACATATATATATAAATATACAAATATATATATAATTTAACTATATATAACAATTAACGTATATATATATAATATAATACATATATAATATAAATAGATATCAACTATATACATTACATATTTATATAAAATATTAAAATACATAGCAATTTTAACAAATATTACATACTTAGTAGGTTAAAGCTGCATAGTCCGATGAAATATCAAATTTTCAAAACCAAACCAATGATCTAGATTTGATTTTCCATATCTAACTTAGATATCTAACTAAAGCATTTGTTTCTGCGTAGAAGGCAATACTGAGTAGTTACTGCAGAAGTCTATGGTGTCAGAGTTTTGGCAAGCTTGTCAAAACTAATTTTCCATGTTTGCACTCAAAATATCTCAAAAGTTTACCATTTAAAATAAAAGTAACTTTGAACTAATGTAAAGTAGATTACTAGTGATCGATCTAATATATTTATCTCAGAAAAAATACAGAAATTCAAAACCATCGGACTACGCAACTTTAACACCGGGTAGGTTCATATTTAGTACAATCAACTATTTTGGATAGGTGAGATTATATTTTAATCAATATTTCGCGGTTGTTAGCGACTTCTTTAAGTGGGAGTGACGCACCCCCTCCCCCCCTCCACTCCACTCCCCTCACCCTCCCCCCTCCCCCTCCGCCTCCCCGGGCGCTCCCCCGAACATGGCCGTGAGACTTTAATGCCCGCGGGCGACTGGCTGTCAGCGGGCGGGGTGCTGAGGGTCCTTTCACTGCCTGCACCTCTAGTTAAAGAGAAGTGAAGCGGACTGAACGTGTTAGATTACAGTCGCGCCGCCGCATTGAGGTGGTGAGGGCGCACCTACAGGGGGCAATGGTGGCGGCAATAGCCGTATACCCAGACACCCCCCCTCCCTACGCCCCCCCCCCACCCCACCACCACGCACACACGCACTGACACACACGCGCACGCGCTCACACACGCGCACAGACAACACACGTGCACAAACACAACATGAGCAGATCTCAACCCAAACACTTGATTCATGGCATGTCGGAGGTTGAAGGCCCCCTGTCTCCCTGTCTCCCTGTCTCCCTGTCTCCCTGTCTCCCTGTCTCCCTGTCTCCCTGTCTCCCTGTCTCCCTGTCTCACTGTCTCCCTGTCTCCCTGTCTCACTGTCTCACTGTCTCACTGTCTCACTGTCTCCCTGTCTCACTGTCTCACTGTCTCACTGTCTCACTGTCTCACTGTCTCACTGTCTCACTGTCTCACTGTCTCACTGTCTCACTGTCTCACTGTCTCACTGTCTCACTGTCTCCCTGCCCCTATCCTTCTCCCCCCCCCCTATCCCTATTCCCCTGTCCCTCTCCTTGTTCCCGCCACCCCCACCCCCCCACTCCCTCTCCCTTTTCCCCATGCCCCTCTCCGTATACCCATGCCACTGTTCCCTCCCTGTCCCTGTCCCTGTCCCTCTCTCTCCCTCTGCCTCTCGCTCTTATATGCCCTTCTCCTTCTACTCCTGTTTCGCTCCCACTCCCTTTCTTTCCCATCCCTCCCTCCCCTAATAGTAATAGTTCCATCACTCAGAGTAGCGTCGTGTATCGTGTGAAGAGGACCTTATTGGATGAGTCATGGCGACTTTATAGTGCTACCCCACGGGGAAATCAGGCCGCCAGCACCATGACCCAATATCCCACTCAGTCACATTATCCTGACACTGAGCTAACCAGTCCTTGCCCTGTCCTATTAATGCTAAGCGCCAGGCTAGGAAGTGACAGGTATCAATTTTAAATTCATTTGTTTGACTCGACCGGGAACCGAATTCCCGACCTCCCGCATACGAGGCCCGCGCTCTACCGATTCGGCCACCGTGCCCGGTGGTAACAGACTGAGCCAATCTAGAATTGACACTCAACAATTCCTATGAGAATGAGTAGGGCCAGTGCTACCATCAGGGCAACTAGACATCCAGCTAGGGCGCAGACCTCAGGGGTGCGCAATACTGACCTTTGAGGAGTCACAATTTTATATACACATTTTTGGGAGAGGTCCAAGTAGTTGACCTTGCTTTGAGCGCAAAAGAGTTTGATACCAGCCCGACCTATGAGTGCAAGTATTAGATATGTCTCTTGTGCAACACTCCTATTACGCTCCAGGGTATGAACACCTGAAGATGAATACTGAAGCTATGTCCTCTATTTGATATTTTGGGAACAGCATGACACATATGTTATAATATCTCAACATGCAGCTTAATGATGGTGCTACACCAAATACAACACTACCGCAGCTGGAGTGAAATTGTGGTATTTTCAAGCCCTGCCTTGAGATGACTCGGTCTTGAGTGGGTACAGTTTGTTTGTTTGGGTTTTACATCCTGGCAACATTGAAGGGTACTGACTTGTGACAATGCGCACTCAAGGCGACTTAATACAAAATATAGTGCTGCTCCACTAGGAGTAGGAAACCACCCAACCACCATCATTACCCAATTTCACACTCTGTCACATTATCCTGATACTGAGCAAACCAGCCCTTGTCCTAGTCTAGTAATGCCAAGAGCTAGGCTAGGTAGTGACGAGTATCAATTTGGTAAGTCGTTGCTTTGACTCAACGGGTGTTCACACTCCTGGGCCTATATGCATGGGTTGGGGTTAGCGCCTTTTGGTGTTACCGCCTGATACCGTTTAGCTATCTCCGAGCCGGGGAATGCGGTCACGCGGTATGGATAAGCGTGTAACACTTTCATTATAGCTAAACATGAATTTATTTATAGATTTGGGAAATCCCTCCATTTGACAATATGAAAAACGCTGCCAATGCGGCGTCGGCGTTAATATCGGTTCGAATTTATGGTTAAATTGATAAAATTTCACTTATTGCGTATTTAATTCTGTCAAATATGATAGCATTGAATAGATTTGGGCCTAATAAATTGCCGCCGCTGCCGCATCGACGTCGCTTTCCATACTGGCAGATGAAAGCGACGTCGATGCGGCGGCGGCGGTGATTTGTTTACTTTACATTCGTCGATTCGACAATATTAATATCGCCGCTGACTCGGCGGCAGCATTAATATTGCTTCAAATTTAGGGTTAATTTAATAAAATTTCACTTATTGCGTATGTAATTCTGTTAAATATGATAGCATTGAATAGATTTGGCCCTAATCGGTACCTAATACCGCCTGTAAACCAGCTATGGAACGGGTTTACCGTAACCTCGTTTAAGCTTGCGGTGTTAGGCCTATCAGTGACTTATGCATAGCGACTTTTCGGCACTAAACCAGAAATCCCGTCTAAATGCGTTTTGGCTCACTAACACCGCTCCATGCATATAGGCCCAGACCTTCCACATAGGAAGACTGCTCTTACCCATTCGGGTCCTGCGTTCGGTGAGTCGATACAGGTTGGTTGTTGGAGTTTTTTGTCCTAGCAACATATAAGGTCATATCAGGATGGGTACCGACTTGTAGCAGTGTGCGCTCCTGGTGTCTTTATAGTGCTACCCCACAGGCCACCAACACTATGACCTGATATCCCACTCAGTTACATTATCCTGACACTGAGCCAACCAGCCCTTGCCATAACCTAATATTAATAATGCCGAGCGCCTGGCTAGGAAGCGGAGTCGATACAACCGTAATAACTAGTCAAATGCCTAAGGTAGTGAACATTCTTGCAAATAATAAACTTGCCAAGTTAGGAAAAACAACTTTATAAGTACGATATCTCTAAATTCTAAGTCTAAGGCGGAATACATAAACGCTAAGCAAACTATCAGAAATCCACTACAGTTGTCGCAACTACAGCGTCATATATTATTAACTACTTTTACTGAGCACCGAATCTCTTGCTATTTTCTCTGGGTGCCTCTCTCTCTATGCAGAACCCACTGGAATATTTTAAATTAGAAATTCTCCTTATAACCTCGGGGGGAAATCGCATTGACTAGTGGTGACAGGAGGCTTTGTCTTGAAAGTCACCGACTGCCTGAGCGTGCACCCGGCCACACCCACCCACTCATACGGCCCGAGAGGCGGGCTCCCAGATACCCTCTAAACTAAATACTCAAGGGGAGCGCCCCCCTCCCCCCTCCCATTCCAATCTCCATCTACACCCTCACCCCCTCCCCTATCGCGTCCCCACAGATCCCCCAACCCCGCCCCTACCCCGCCCCACAGACCCCCCCCCCCCCCCTCCACCACCCCGGCCACAGAGCCCTCAACCCCGCCCTGCCCTCTACTCCTCCCCTCGTTCCTACCTCCCCGCAGACCTACTCTCACTCATACCCTCACTCCCCCACTCCTTCTAGTCATCAATCTCTGTCAGCACAAGGCCGGACCCTTTGTCACCATCAACTCTAACACCACACTCATCAGCTGACCACACAACCATACAAGCACACACACCACTGACTTTTGTCCCAGCCTCACAAAAAGAGGTTCCTTAGTGTATAGATATACATATATATCTATATATATATATATATATATATATATATATATATATATACATATGTATATATATATATATATATATGCTCTATAATCCATTATGGGAATATAAACAAGGACACTACCGATCTTCAGTTCCCTATGTAATAGTTAGCACTTATCCTATCTAGCTGACCCTGTTATTATGACATAGACCACGGTGGCGCCCCCTGTGAGCGGCCCTGTGCACTGTATGCCAGCTGCGCCTGGCCTTAACTCATTCAATTTTAACCTGTATATATACCCATAATACATACATATATATATATATATATATAAATATATATAAATACAGTCAAACCTCTCTAAATCGACCGACCGTGGGACCGACATTAAATGGTACATTTAGGGAGGTGGTCGGTTTGGGGAGTTTTTTTGTATTGTCACAATCGTATTGTGTGCGCAATCGGTTGGGGCCCAAATAAAGCGATCGATATAGGGGAGTGGTCGATCTGGAGAGGTGGTCGGTTAGAGAGGTGTAATGTATATGCTTCTACATATACATATATCAATTATTATGTATAAAAATATATAAAAATATATAAAAATATATAAAAAATATATAAAAAATATATAAAAATATATAAAACATATATAAAAATATATAAAAATATATAAAAATATATAAAAATATATAAACATGTATAAAAATATATAAACAAATATATAAAATACATACAAATATATAAACATATATAAAAACATATTTATAAAAATGTATTAAAAATGGTATAACATGTATAACAATGTATACATATATATAAATGTATTTTTAAAATGTATAAAAAGGTGGATACATGTATACAAATGTATATCAATAGGTATAAATGTGAATAATATGTATACATGTGTATAAATGTGTATGCATGTGTATACATGTGTATACATGTTTATACATTTGCATAAATGTATATAAATGTAAATAAATGTATATAAGTGTATATACGTGTATATAAGTGTAAATAAGTGTATATAAGTATATATAAGTGTATATAAGTGTATATGAATGTATATAAATGTAGGTACATGTATATAAAGGTATATACATATATATAAATGTATATAAATGTACATACATGTATATAGCTGTATATAAATGTACATAAATGTACATATATGTATAGAAATGTATATCAGTGTATATAAATGTATATACATGTATGTAAATGTATATACATATTAACAACATATATGTTTACTTAATAAATATATATATAATTGATCAATATATATATATATAACAAACATATATATAAACATATATACATATAAATAGATATACACCTGTTCATATATAAGTAATGGAAATAATTATGTAACAGTAGCACATGTTGTTCTGATTTTGATTAAATAAACCAGGGAATGCCCTGGGGTGTAACACTATCTCAGTAGTACTCAGTTATTCCTCAATCAGAGTAGGATGTGGTCCATCACACTGTCAATCATAGGCAGGTAACAATTCTTAATTGCTACACCTATCATGATGGTGGTGCTTCTAATCTGTGCTATTTGCTACAAAGCAAAGAAAGTATGGTTTACAGGAAAAACACTTAGTAGTTGCCATCTGTTTTGATTGCGGTGCATCTGCTTCTTTGGGTGGCAATGTAGTATCCCTCCTTATACATAATCTTTTCTATGAAGCACACCCAATATGGTGGACAGGAAAAGTACTTAGTACCTAGTGCCTATCTCAATGGTGGTTATCCTGCTTCTGTTGTTGAGAATACAATCATGATCCTTGCTACACACACCCACTAACTAACTAACTAACAAACTCACTAAGATATGCTGTGCAACCAATGGTGCTGGTACCTAGCACATATCTAGACTTGGTTGACAGTGCTTCAGCTTCTTTCTGGTGATTGCTCCAGTATCCTTTCTACGAAATGATTGGTTGCTTGTTGGAACTTTACGTCCTGGCAACATCTAGGGTCATATGAGGAAGGGTACCGACTTGTGACAGTGTGCACTCATGGTGCCTTTATACTGCTGCCAGACTTGGAAATCAGGCCACCAGCACCATGCCCCAATGTCCCACTCGGTCACATTATCCTGATACTGAGCTAACCAGTCCCTGCCTTATCCTAATAATGCTGAGCACCTGGCTAGAAAGCGACAAGTATCAATTTTGTACGTCATTGATTTGACTCGACTGGGAATTGAACTCCCGATCTCCCACACAGAAGGCCTGCACTCTACCAATGTCTACAAAATGAAGAAAATATGGGTGGACTGAAAACTTAATTCTTAGCACCCATCTCGAGGGTAGTACTTCTGAAGCTTTAAGCATCAGTCAATAGATTATCCTTGCTATGAAAAGCCAACATCAGCCTGAGCCAATTCTCTATGTCGGAGTGACGTCACAGCCCCGGAAACTAGCCCGCGAAGGGTAAAACACCGCAGTGATTTGTACTGAATCAATGTTATGTCTATGCAGAGCATTTATTTTTGCAAAATAAATTTAAAAGCTTTCATTGGGTCGATTAAAAATATCTTAATGCGCGATTGAAGAGGACTATCTGAAGTATTTAATTTACCCTAAGAGCAATTTTCAGTGAAAGTATTAACAACAGAGATACTAGTTTTTGTGGACATGATCCGGTAAGGCTACCACTGGCACTGACACTCAGAATATCCCAACTTTCACTATTTTCGCAAAATAAATACAAGAACTTCCAATTGGGTGATAAAAAAAAAGCTGAATGTGAAATTGTTGAGAAAGATCTGAACTATTTAATAGAAACAAGAGAAATTTGGTTTCAAAGCACCAGAAAGGACACATTACTGTGATAGTTAGGGTCGTTTTAATGTTGTCTCTCTGACAGTGGCATTTGTTTTAACCTTCGAGTGTTGTGAGCGCAAAAAGTGCCCGTCCGACATCGAGAATAGCTGACATGGGTGGTTGATGCAAGTATTATGTTTTCTGTTTGCTGACCTGACCCTTTCACTGCTGGACTATTTCTGTGTGCTATGTCCAGAATGGCTAGCAGCAGCAGAGGTCAGGAGCAGGACGGTCTCTCTCATAGACATAGTCAGAATAACCGAGTAGTGGAGGACATAGGATGGTAATGAATAGTGTAGTAGGTCCATTAATATGTACAATAATGGAATAATAAGTTGGAATGAGTTGATATTCTTTAGCTAGTAATGTCAGCCCTAGACTGAACTAAAATAAAAAAAGTCTCTGACCGAGTAAGGTTTCCTGCGTCCATTTGGGATAAGCAGAACCTATGACGATGCCCCAACTCATGGGGATGAGCTGGAGGAGGCAGAGCATGGAATAATCAGTACAATATATCTCTAACAAATAGTTCCTTTCCGCGCCTTTATACTCACATAATACGTTATGTATCACATATGATATTATGTATTATATATAGATATTTGGTGTTGCATGCATGTTACACTCGATATTAATAGATCTGTGTATTTTATGATTGATTTAGATTTACATTGGAAAGCGGCAGTCAAGTAATGAAAGCAGTGTTTGTCGCATCGCAACCGACAGCATGATGATGATAGATTTACAATCACTTCAGCTGGAAATAGGCCTTATTATTATCTTAAATTAGTTTACCCCATATTTCACAATCATGCTAGTAGTTAAACGGTTATCTTTCTTAATGCACCATAGTCTGATGAAATATCAAATTTTCAAAACCAAACCAATTATCTCAATTTGATTTTACATATCTAACTTAGATACTGATGCACTTATTAAGCATTTGTTTCTGCATAAAAGCCAAAACTGAGTCAATTGAACAGAACCTGTTACTGCAGAAGTCTATGTTGTCAGAGTTTTGGCAAGCTTGCCAAAACTAATTTTCCATGTTTGTACTCAAAATATTTTAAAAGTTTACCATTTAAAATAAATGTAACTTTGAACGGAAGTTCTCTGTGGCAGAGTGGTTAGAGTGTCTGACATTTTTCTAGGTCAGACTCCTAATCTGAGGGTCAGCAGTTCGATTTCCTGTGCCCCCAGCTCTGCCAATTTGGATTTCCACCGCTGTGTATAACTTACAGCGTCTCATACCATGTCTATTTGGTGTGGGAGGTTAAAAATCCATTGGGTCAGTAAAAGTGTAGGCTCGGGCTTTCTATCGACCAGCAGTGGAATGAGGAAGACCAGTCATCTATGACTGAAATTTCCCCTGCTTAAACAACTAATGGACCAAAAAAAACAAAAAACACTAATGTAAACTAAACACTAGTGATCGATCTAATATATTTATCTCAGAAAAAATACAGAAATTCACAATCATCGGACTACGCAACTATAAGTTCGGTCTTTATTTGGTGTCTAGATCCATGAACCACATAGGCTTAGAACCTCTCCCTGGACTTTCGGAGGCATTCTGTTTGCAGATTATGGCATTAGCTCCTTTTATGACATCTTCTTTCGAGGTAATGCCAAGCAGCTGTTAGAGGTATTTAAACCTGTACTTGCTGGTGGAAGCAGGGAAAGACAGCACTCATATTGTTAAAGGCTGCCGGTCAGAGTGCGATATCAGTGTGATAGTAGTAGTACATGTAGTCATGTTTGCAATGACTAACAAGTTCAAATCTGACTGATTGTCATCCAGTTTTAGCACACTTCTCACCAGAGAAAAGGGTAGAATATGGTTGAGCACTGGAGGCAGTAGTACTATCGGTTTTATGTATTTATTTATGACCGTCATGGGGACCGGACGCGGTGGCTTAATCGGTACAGCACAGACCTCGCGTACGGAAGATGGGAAGTTTGGTTTCCGGTCGAATCAAACTATTGACTTTTAAAATTGATACTTGTTGCTTCCTGCCCTGGTGCTCAGCTTTAATAGGATAGGGGAAGGATTGGTTAGTCACAGTATCCTGACACTGAGCGGGATATTGGGTCATGGTGCCGGCGTCCTGATTTCCCAGTGGGGCAGCACTATAGGGTTGTCATGAATGCGCACTGTCACAAGTCAGTACCCGTCCTGATGGGACCTTAGATGTTGCGAGGATGTACAACTCCAACAACCAACCAACCATAAAGGCGGAAGGATTGATTTTGCAATATCTATCACGATCGACATTGGCCATTTTGTGTGAAAATATATTTATTTGCTAAATGAATTTGATTCATGTAATTTACCAACGTCGAAGTACTGGTCTTCTTGCCATTTGTGGTACAGTTATTAACACAAAGTTTTACATGATTCTTAAAATAAAATTATAATACATATTGCACGATGCGAGGTACAAGAATTTTAGGATTACCAGTCTTTAGCAAGATTGTGAAGCTCTTCTTCTTTCTTTTCCAAAACTATTTGTACATCTTTATCATAATTGAATATCACCAGAGATACATTTTCTAATACTACATATTGATGTATGTAACAAGTAAAATGATCTGGGTGTTAGCTTTAGAATATTTGAGTCAATAGATTGACCTTGCAGGACTATTGGCTTTGCTATTGATTGTATGTAGTACTATTACGAGTAGTAGGTATACATAGAATATGAAGATTGGAGAGAATGAAAGAAGAGGAGAACATGTGTATGAAAGGTGTTGTGTTGGAGACTGTTGCTGACAGTAGGAAGGTAGTTAGTTCTTCTCCGTCGTGTCCTTCCACCAGTTATCTCAAGGGATTTTCGAGCAGAGGTATGATCTTTATCGTGGGACGTGCTGTCGGTGGTAGCAGGATTTGCAATCAGATAGCTGATTCCCAGGGCCGCGATGTGGACGCTCCTGCTGTGGCCAGTTTTGTCGATAGAAAGCCCGGGCCTACACTTTTACCGACCCAAGGGATTTTTAACCTCCCACACCACATAGACATGGTATGAGAGCAACCGGCTTTTGATGATGCTGTAAGTTATACACAGTGGTGGAAATCCAAATTGGCAGAGGTGGGGCACAGGGACTCGAACCACCGACCCTCAGATCAGGCATCCTACCTAGAAAAAAGTCAAACACTCTAACCACTCCGCCACAGAGAACACCAAGGTAGTTAGTAAAGGTGAATAAGCTAGTAGCAAGGTTGTGTGCTATCTCGCAGTGGTAAGCCATCACCGTGGTTGTTATCTGGACATAAACATCACTGTCGGGGTCATATATATATAGTCTATATATAGCCAATATTTGTAAGGTATGTTAAGGTATCTGTCGAGAAGTGTGTAGCAAACAAATGGGAACATATATACATGCTAAATTCCATGTATATATTACATGCATATATTACATGCATATATTACATGCATATACTACATGCATATATTACATGTATATATTACATGTATATACTACATGCATATATTACATGTATATATTACATGCATATACTACATGCACATACGACATGCATATATTACATACATATATTATATGCATATATTACATGCATATATTACATGCATATAGTACATGCATATATTACATACCTATAGTACATACATATAGGGCATACATATATTACATACATGACATACATGGCATGCATGACATACATGACATACATGCCATACATGCCATACATGACATACATGACATACATGACATACATGACATACATGACATACATGACATGCATGCATGACACCCATGACACCCATGCCACACATGACATGCATGACACCCATGATGCACATGACACACATGACACACATGCTGCACATGACACACACAATGCACACAAGACACATGCCACAAACAACCCACAAGACGCACACGACGCACAATACACACAATATACACAATACACACAAGACACACAATACACACAATACACACACCCCACACAATACACACAATGCACACAATACACACATGACATACATGACACACATGACACACATGGTATACATTACATACCTGGCATACCTGGCATACATGGCATACATGACATACACGCCATACACGCCATAGACATATACCTATAGTATATAGCATATCTATAATATATAATATAAATAAATAATTATAATATATATAATATATATATAATATATATATATATTATAGATATACTGTATACTGTAGATATGATATTTCATCGATATCATATATTATGAATATTATATTTATATATATATAATGTGCGCTCCCTGGTGGTCGACTGTGTGCTTGTGCTCATAGTCATATACCCAACGTCCCCTCTAATCCATCACCCATTAGCCACCGCTCAGCGACCATCTCAAATTAAATGTGAGAGGGTATTAATTTCGGCGCCGGGTCTCGCGAGACCCGGATACTGCCCCCAGCGGGTCCGCGCAGGCGCTCTGTGGCAGAAGGGATGTGCATCCGGTGAACGGGCACGGGGCGCGCAGCAATCTAGCCGGCTTATGCAACATGCTCTGGCGGTCTGGGCCCCGTCCCGTAGGGGCGATTGTTATGTACGTTGTATTTGTCACCAGTCGCGGAGGATGGGGCTGCCATGTGGGTAGGGAAGGGGTGGGCGGAGAGGAGGCGGAGGGGGAGGGGGGATAGGGATTTGCAGGAAGAATTGTGTGTGTGTGTGGAGGGGGAGGGGATTGTCACAAGAGGATATACAAGTTAAGGATACTTACTGCCAGATGGGCTATGCATATATGTATACATGCCAGCTTGCACATATGCATTTATGTATAACGTAAGCATAGACCCCTTTCAATGTTCATAAACATTGTGTATGCGTGTGCGCCTTGGCTGCAGAATGGATGCACACTGCCATTGAGTTTGCCGGTACGTGCAGTGCAAAATGTCTAATTTATTCAAAATTAATAGAAATGCAGAAACGTAACCTTATAAATTTGGTATAATCTGTTCGGTGAATATGTTTTCTATATGTGTTCCAAGCGGTTTGTTTCTAGGTCGTGTGGTTTTAGAGATATTTAAACTTTTTCTGTATGAAGATTGCTCACAACCATTGACAATGCATTGAGTTTGCCGGTACGCGCAGTGCAAAACGTCAATTTTATTCAAATATGCTGATGTCATATGAAATAGGTCTATATGTACGAGTAACAACATTCGTGCAACTGGGAGGGCTGGGGGTGGTGGCGCCACCTGGCCCAACTTTGAAAAGGGGTCACCCATAAAGTAGTAGACAGCATATGGGTGACCATTTAGGGAACATTCCCTTTTGCACCTTTATACTCGCATATTTCTTATACATCACACATATATATATAGTGCTCGCATGCCTAAAATGTCACATGCAAGTATCTTCACAGAACGCTTTAACTGGTTGGTTGTTGGAGTTTTACGTTCTGGCAAGATCTAAGGACATATCAAGATGGTACCGACTTGTGACAGTGGGCACTCCTGGCGACTTTATAGTGCTGCACAACTGGGATACATAGGCCTAATCTAATATTATTATACTCAACATGTGTGTATATATAGGTTGGGGAGCTGGGTAGAACACAATAACTGGTATTTCATCTCATGTAAAATACTTGCTCTGCCAATTTCACTATAATCTTCAATCGAAACAAGTAGATGGCAAGAACCCAGCCAAATTTGTTCAACGGGAAGCAGATGTGGTCATATGTAGCTAGGACCTAACACCTCAAACAAACAATCAAATTTGGTTGTGCTTGACATTGCAGTTATGGTATGGCGATATAATCAACAGAAACTGTAGAAGACTGAGCCCACTGCTTACTCTAAATATAGCAGGTCATCCTGTGAACAAAAATAGAGTGAAATACTCAATTGTCCTCAGTGAATTTGGCCTTCGATGCTGACATAGCATAAAAATCACAGCCAATAAATGCTCCGGATGTTTAGTCAGTTACTGTTCAAACCACAATATCACTATATTCATTTTAATATATATCGGTATATATATATGATTCACATTAGACCAGCCGCAAAAAAAAAACACCACAAAAATACCCGCTCAATTTCTCATTCCAGACATAACCAACAGGTCGCCGACAACCGGAAGTCCCGACCACCTGCATCGAGACCAAACTTCCGGTGGACCTCTCCTCATAGGTAACGGCGGCGGACGCCCCTTCTCTCCGTGCAGCGCCCCCGGGCGGCCGTCCCATGACGTCACGATGAGCGACAGCGGAAGTGACTGCGGCATGGACGATGGCGACGACTTCTGCGACGGCGACAGCGCCGGAAGCGGGACCGGAAACGGCGGCTCGACGACGGGAAGCGGTGGCGGTAACAGCGGTGGCGGCGGAGGGAAGTCGCGACGGCGCCGCACAGCTTTCACGTCGGAACAACTTCTGGAGCTGGAGAAGGAGTTCCACAGCAAGAAGTACTTGTCCTTGACGGAGCGCTCGCAGATCGCGCACGCGTTGCACCTAAGCGAGGTGCAGGTGAAGATCTGGTTCCAGAACCGCAGGGCCAAGTGGAAGCGCGTGAAGGCCGGGCTGGTGCACGGGCGGCAGCCGACCGGACCCGAGGTGCCCAACAAGCCCAAGATCATCGTGCCGATCCCGGTGCATGTGAACAGAATGGCCATCCGCAGCCAGCACCAGCAGATGGAGCGGTCCGGCCGACCCGTACAACCCCCGCAGCGCCCCACCGCATGACAGTAGGGCCTCCCCCGCAGCCCGCGCTGACCCGAGCTGACCCGACCCGAGCATAGACGAGTTGAACAGAGCCGAGCTGAGTTGAACAGAGCCGAGCCGAGCCGAGCCGAGCCGAGCCGAGTTGAGCAGAGCCAAGTCCGACCGGAGTTGAACAGAGCCAAGCCGAGGTGAACAGAGCCGAAGCCGACTCGAGTTGAACAGAGCCGAGCCGAACTGAGCCGAGTTGAACCAAACCGAGCTGAGCCAAACCGACCCAAGTTGAACAGAGCCGAGCTGAAGCGAACCGAGTTGAACAGACCCGAGCCGAGTTGAACAGACCTGAGCCGAGCCGAGCCGAGCCGAGCCGAGCCGAGCCGAGCCGAGCCGAGCCGAGCCGAGCCGAGCCGAGCAGAGCTGAGCTGAGCTGACGTCGACTTGACAAGGTTGGGTTGGCCGGTCCCGTGCGGGCCAGTTCCGTGTGTGCTATTTATGGTGTTGATATGTGCGCATTTATACACGTGAATCGGATATATATATGTATATTTGCATATACATATATATATATAGCCACATATGTGTATATACATGTATGCATGTGTATATATATATATATATGTAAATATATGTATGTAGGTATGCAGGTATGTTTGCAGGTATGCATATATACATGTACATATATATATATATAACTGCATACATATGTGTGTATATAATATGTGTATGTCTATGTATATGCATACATCCATGCATGTATGCATATATATGTATATATACATATATGTGTATATGTGTTGTATCAGTGTATATGTCCATATATGGACGTGTGTGTATATGTATACATACAACTATGTTGCATATGCATTTACAAGCATACGTAGGCATACATATACATCAACATACATGCATATATATATATATATATATATAAATATATATATATATATATTATATATATATATTATATATACACATAAAAAACGGCCTGCTCACGATGAGCCAGTATTTGGCTGCTTCAGACTGGACTCTATTCGGCAGAAGTGACACAATTAGCTGTAAGTCTTTACACAGATAGCAATGTGTGGAATAATCTAAGTCCTGCGGGCACGTTGATATCTGCTGGTCAGCAAGGAACGGGGGAGCTCTACACCATTACACCAACAGTGTGAATTAAGATTATGAATATGTATAGGTTCTTATATATATATATATATATATATATATATATATATATATATATGTATATATATATATATATGTATATGATATAATGATATTGGACTGGTGAAGTAGAAAAAGGCAGGGACGGACCATAGGAATTGCATGTACCCTCTTTTGCAATTTAGCAGTGGTACAAGCATTTCGCAGTTTCCACTTTTCACAGAGAATGGCTATTTTGATAGCATATGAGTTCCTTCCTCGATGGCAAATTAAATAGATTTACAGTAAAACCTCTCTATACCGACCCCTCCATAGATTGACCACTCGCCTATATCGATCGCTTTATTTGGGTCCCAACAATACCATTGTAAGCATATTGTAACTCTCTAAACCGACCACCTCCCTAAATGGACCACTTAAAGTCGGCCCCATGGTCGATCGATTTGGAGAGGTTTTACTGTATGTACTAAATGAAATGTGTGGAAAATATATTCAGAAAAAGCAAAGCTAATATATATATATAAGTTCAGTAAAACCTCTCTAAATCGACCGACCATTGGACCGACTTCAAGTGGTCCATTTAGGGAGGTGGTCGGTTTAGAGAGTTAGAATATCCTTACAATGGTATTGTTGGTACCCAAATAAAGCGATCGATATAGGGGAGTGGTCAGTGTGTGGAGGGGTCGCTATAGAGAGGTTTTACTGTACATATATGTGCATATATAGGTGTGTGTATATATGTATATGTGTATGTATATATATATATATATGTATATGTATATATGTATATGCGTATAGGTATATATGAAAATGTGTATATATGTATATATCATATGTCTAGGCATATGTATAAGGTACATATCTGTATATGTATGCATATATATATATATATGTGTGTGTGTATATATGTGCATACAAGGATATGAGCACATGTATATATAACTGGCCATAAAGCGATGTTGGAATATGAGGTAAGGTCCGATTCAAATGTGCTGTTCCGACGAAAGTCTGCTGAATTTATCCATAAATGTATATTGCTAAACACAGTCTAGGGAATACACCATCATCTAAACATACCTGTACTTTACCGATGCATATTAAAGCTGCATAGTCCGATGGTTTTATGTTTCTGTCATTTTCTGAGATAAATCTGTTAGGTTGGTCGTTTTAATCTACCTTACTTTAGTTTGAAGTAACTTTTACTTTAAATGGCTAAGTTTTGAGATATTTGAAGTGCAAATGTGCAAAATTAGTTTTGGCAAGCTTCCCAAAGCCCTAGCACCATAGGCTTCTGCAGTAACAGGTTCTGTTAAATTGACTCAGTATTGCCTTCTATGCAGAAACAAATGCTTAATAAGTGCATCAGTATCTACGGTAGATATGTAAAATCAAATCTGGATAATTGGTTTGGTTTTGAAAATTTGATATTTCATCAGACTATGCAGCTTTAAATGATGCCTGGGGCATGCTGCATAGCCATTGAAGGAATCGGATGCCCTCTACATCAAGAATTGTCACATTCTTGCAGAGTGGAAATTGAGTAAATAAATGTAATGAATCTCCTTCGTCTTTCTCCATAAAGAGAATGATTCGAAACCCTTGGACAAAAACACTTAGTTGTATTGGTCGCCTGAACTTTAGCAGTTACAGGGGTGTATTAATATATTGATTTGTTCCCAAGTCTCTTGCACTTTTCATTACAGCCGTGGAAAATAACACAGGTCACGTGCTACATAGTGGACATGGCTGCTTGTTGCCAACTTGTATTTTCTTTCTATTTTAAATAGATTAGAATTTGTTTGTAAATAAATATATAATTATATTCTGTCCGATTTAGGAACTTGTAAACCTACCACTATGCTGTTTGTGGTTCTCTATCATTATCAAGCGGTTCTTGCAATAAATAGATAAGTTTGACGCGTGGAACTGGAATTATTCTGTTTATGTTATTTATCCGTGTGAATGGTCTTCTGTCAGCTAAAGGCTGGACTCGCAACGGCAGGGCTACCCAGTCGCCTAACACTAAACAGGTAAGGATTTGATCCAATCCCAATTTTTGCTAGGTGTCTCTACTTTAGAAGGTGACATGTTCTTCAAATTCCTCATGACTGGACTTGGGCAAGCCTTCCATAACATGGAATTGCACAGGAATCCATCGGGTATAGTTCTGATGATCAAGGAACGTTTGTTTTATTTAACGACGCCTCCAGAGCACATTGATTTTTATCATCGGCTATTGGAGGTCAAACATAAGGTCATTCTGACATATTTCTTTGGAGGAAACCCGCTGCCGCCACATAGGCTAATCTTTCCAGTAAGCAGCAAAGGGTCTTTTATATGCACTTTCCCACAGACAGGACAGCACCTATTACAGCCTTTGATGAACCAGTTGTGGACCAATGGTTGGAACGGAAAATAGCCCAAACTGCAAATGTGTCCACTTCCCACACCTTCACGGGTGGACACTCTACTGCCTGAGCTACGTCCCGCTCCGCTGATGATCAAGGGTGAAGAACCATAGGATGAGAGTCGTCAGTGACTCGGCATAGAGCGGAAAACCATGTACTCTGGGGGCATGCACAAATATCAGACGCAGAATGTCCATGTTGAGGCTGGTATGCCAGTACTGGAATGTTGGACTCTTGGAGATCATATCCTGTCTCCAAGCTTCTTTGCTCTTCCCACCATGGGTCTTCTCAAAAGACACACTGTTTCCATGCATTTAAAGTTGCATAGTCCGATGGTTTTGAATTTCTGTATTTCTTCTGACATAAAAATATTAGATCAATCATTATTATCTACTTTACATTAGTTTAAAGCTACTTTTATTTTAAATGGTAAACTTTTGAGATATTTGAAGTGCAAACAAGGAAAATTAGTTTCAGCAAGCTTGCCAAAACTTGGACACCATAGAGTTCTGCAGTTACAGGTTCTAAAACTTTTATTAAATGGACTCAGTATTCCCTTCAATGCAGAAATAAATGTTGAATAATTGCATCAGTATCTAAGTTAGATATGCAGAATCAAATCTAGATAATTATTTTGGTTTGAAAATTTGATATTTCATCAGACTATGCAGCATTAAATAACATCCACTTCAATGGTAGATGATTGATGATTGATTTATTGATGTTTGTTTTGTTTGTTTGTTGTTGTTTTACGTCCTAACAACATATAAGGTCATACCAGGACGGGTACCGACTTGTGACAGCGCGAACTCATGGCGACTTTATAGCGCTGCCCCACTGGGAAACCAGGCTGCCAGCACCATAACCTGATATCCCACTCAGTCACATTATCCTGACACTGATCCAACCAGTCCTTGCCCTATCCTTAATTAATGCCAAGCGCCAGGCTAGAAAGTGACAAGTATCAATTTTTAAGTCATTGGTTTGACTCGACCAGGATTCGAACCCACAAACTCATGGGTTCGGATCTCCCGATCTCCCAAAACAGGAGATGGACTCTCTACTCATTCGGTCACCCCATAGAGTTTGATGTCTTGAAGGTGGGGTAACAAATGGTAGAAAGAGAATTACAGATATTACATAATCTATTCATATTTTGAAAAGAAGAAGGAGGAGGAGGAAAAGAAGATGAAGAACAAGCAGACGAAGAAGTAGAAAAAAGAGGAAAAAGAACAAGAAGAAAATCGCTATGTCAAAACATAAATTTCTTTTTCCAATTTAAATGAAAGTCATGGCAGTTTCTCTACTCCACCTCTCCCCGTTCTTCCACCCCACCCTTCCCAATGAACATCATTTATCAGCTAGACAAATGTGGGAGGGTGTCGATATTGTCAGAAGGCATTGCAAATAATCATTTCAGGAGAGTCCCCAACTATTGAAATCAAGTCACTTTATGTGAATTCAGATTTGATCTCCCGTGGGAGCATCCTCTGCTGAACCAGGGTCCTTTCTCTCTGTCACTATTCATTTCCTACAGTTCCGTCGTTTCTTTGATTTTAGATTTATCTCCTGGTTTATTACCGGTGGGTGAAATTTTCCCACAGAACAGTGATTATAGTCAATCAAATAGTGGAGGGGGCGCCCCTCTCTTGTCTCTCTCTTTTCACTTTTTGTTTAAAAGAAATTGTTTCTTATCTTTCTTTAAGAACATATTTTCTCCTTTATTTTTCTTTCTTTATCTTTTTTCGTTCTTTCCTTTCTTTCCTTTCTTTCTTTCCTTTCTTTCCTTTCTTTCCTTTCTTTCCTTTCTTTCCTTTCTTTCCTTTCTTTCCTTTCTTTCCTTTCTTTCCTTTCTTTCCTTTCTTTCCTTTCTTTCCTTTCTTTCCTTTCCTTTCATTCCTTTCATTCCTTTCATTCCTTTCATTCCTTTCTTTCCTTTCTTTCCTTTCTTTCCTTTCTTTCCTTTCCTTTCTTTCCTTTCTTTCCTTTCTTTCCTTTCTTTTCTTTCCTTTCTTTCCTTTCTTTCCTTTCTTTCCCTCCCGTCCTGATATGACCTTAGATTTTGCTAGGACGTAAAACAACAACAAACAAACAAACCAACAAACCAACTTTCTTTCCCTCTGTCCATTTTTTCTTTCGTTCTTTCATTTCTTTCTTTCCTTTCTTTCTTTCTTTCTTTCATTCTTTATATTTCTCTTGGATATAATTGCCCAATGGTTAAGATTAGACCACGTGGTCTGTTTTCAATAGGGCGCATGCAGGTGGCGATCCTGGTGTTTGGGCGGATAAGTGGAGGGTGTCCGGATTGTTGGTGGTGACATCTGAGCAACTTTTTACCTCGGTCACCAAATACACATATGCGTGACGTGCTCAGCGGGATCCAGTCTTTAATGCAATAACACCATAAAACTGGGCTAAACCAAGGCTGTTGCTCATGTTAAGCCGTGTTTACACGGGAGAGTTAAATCGCTTCATATAAATCGCCTTGCCTAGTTCGCCTCACATTCGGCGTGTAAACGCTCCTCTGAGGCGGATTAGGGCTGATTCACCTCATCTAGTTCGCTTCATATAAACCACTTCGTGAGGTAGTTTATATGAATCGATTCGGCTGGTTCCCAGGCGGCGATAGTATAAAATAGTAGTGCTTGCCAGCTACAGATGGAGCAGTAACTAATTGCTGGTGCCCGGCAGTGTTAGAGCCCGATTAGGCCGAAATCTATTAAATGCGATCATATTTAACAGAATTACATCCTCAAATAATGAAATTTAATTAAATTAACCTTAAATTCCAAGCGATATTAACGTAGCAGCTTCATCGGCGTCGAATCGACGAGTGTAAACTAAACAAATATATCAGTGCTTGCCGGCTACAGGCGGAACTAAGGCTGCTGGTTCCCGGCGACGAAACACTTTCAAACTCGCTTCGTGTAAACGCGCCGCTACTTCGCTTCATATGAATCGCTTTGTCTAATTCGCTTCACAATTGCCCATGTAAACACGGCTTTAGAGAGTACACGTCTACGTCGATGCAGGTGCAGTTATTAAACCTGTATTGCTTCAAAGAATGAATATTAAATCAACACATGCAAATATCTCCAATATTAGGCATTTGAAAAGAAAGGTTCTCTAAGCCAAAGCAAACTTACTTATATTAGCTATAACGATGACCCAAACCTCAAATGGAATGACTTCTCATATCACATTAATCCATTCATATAAACCCAACATCGAAAAGTTGCAATAACGGATTTCTCCCATCAGATTCATCCAAACAAATGACTTCTCACATTGCAGTAATACAGTCATGTGACTTCCGACATTGAAATATTCCAATCAGATGACTTCTCACATCACATTAATCCAATCAAATGACTTCCGACATCACAGTAATACAGTCATGTGCCTTCCGACATCGAAATCATCCAATCAGATGACTTCTCACATCACATTAATCCAATCAAATGACTTCCGACATCACAGTAATACAGTCATGTGACTTCCGACATCGAAATCATCCAATCAGATGACTTCTCACATCACATTCATCCAATCAAATGACTTCCGACATCACAGTAATACAGTCATGTGACTTCCGACATCGAAATCATCCAATCAGATGACTTCTCACATCACATTCATCCAATCAAATGACTTCCGAGATCACAGTAATACAGTCATGTGACTTCCGACATCAAAATCATCCAATCAGATGACTTCTCAAATCACATTCATCCAATAAATTACTTCCGACATCGCAGTAGTACAGTTATGTGACTTCCGACATCGAAATCATCCAATCAGGTGACTTCTCACATAAAATTGATCCAACGACATAACTTCAGACATTGCAAGCATCCACTCAAATTAAGCGTCACATTGGAATCATCTAACACAAAAGACGGCTTATTACGTGGAAATCCTCCAGTGTTGTGTGATTTACCGGATCTGAATCTTTCTCACGATTCTTCAGAATGCTGAAGGTGGAGTCAGGGGCGTGTCCTTTACAAGTTACAGCGTCTGAGCTGTGTGCCGGCATGTACAATCAGGCCGGGGTGTAATAAGGTGTGTGGTTACTGGCAGTAGGCTTAAACATACCTGCACACTGTCTGAGTGGCGAAAGCCTGCCCCCTCCTCCCAACCCCACATACATGCACACCCCTACTACCTATCTCGTACACACATCCCTTAACCCGCCCACCCTCCCCACAAACACCTACCACCCATCACTCCCCCGCCACACACACACACCACCCATCCCTTAAGGCCCAGTCACACCTTACCGGATTGGGGAATCGGACATGAACCGGACACTGTCTGGTGAAATACGGCAATGTCCGGTACATGTCCGGTACCCATCCGATCAAATATGACTAACCTTGAACCGGACACCACCAGACTGAAGTGTATGGTTGGTGTCCATTTTAAGTCAGTTTGATCCGTTTCGTCCGGTTCATGTCCGTTAATCATCTGTTAGGTGTCCGTTTTGTATCCTGAAGAGTTCATTGACGGTGCTGCAGGAATTTGATCCTTCGGTTTTTGGCGCGTGGTGTCCGGTTGGTGTCCGGTTGGTGTTTGGTCCGTCCGTTTGACGTCCGTTTGAATTCCGTTTGATGTCCGTTTGACATCCGTTTAGCGTCCATTTAGCACCCGCTTAGCGTCCGTTTCATCCGGCGGCCATTGCAACAGTTTGACACCGGACACCACCGGACTAGAAAATTCTTTGTCCGGTGGTGTCCGGTACTCAGACCGGTGATGTGTGACTGGGGCTTTACCCACACACACACCCCACTCCTACCACCCATCCCTCACCACCCACCCACACAACACCCACTGACAGATGACTTACAAAATGGATACTTTTCGCCACGTTTGCCGGCTCTCGGCATTATTATCATAGGGTTGGTTGGTTTTGGGAATTTTACGTCCTGACAACATCTAAGGTCATATCAGGATGGGTACCGACTTGTGACAGTGCACACTCATGGTGACTTTATAGTGCTGCCCCACTGGCAGACCAAACCCTTGGCACCATGACCCAATTTCTCACTGTGCCACATTATCCTAATACAGTATGACCCCGTTAAACCAGGCTCGGTTAAACCAAACGATCGGTTAATCCAAACTTTTTTCGGCTGCCCGGCAAAATACTAACATTTATCATTTTAAAAAGTTGGTTAAACCAAAGTCGGTTAATCCAAATTATTGGTTAATCCAAACAAAATTGGCATAGTCCAGGCCACTCCGGTATGGTTAAACCAAACCTTCATGTGGTTGTAAGGTCATCTGAGACCCCACTGACTTTTCTATATGATAAATGGTACTATTTTGCGGGCCTCCGAAAAAAGTGTGGATTAACCGATCATTTGGTCTAGCAGAGTTATACTGTTCATACATACAAACAATTATCAAAGTGTCCGCATACATTGTATATTATTAGGTGTGTAATACACACCTCCTCAAAGTCAAAGTTAAAACTAAAGCTCGGTTAAACGAATGATTGGTTAATCCAAACAAATTTCTACGGTCCCTTCAAGTTTGGTTTAACGGGGTTATACTATACTGTGCTAACCAGTATTTGCTGTTTTCTAGTCATATCAAATGATAGGTTAGGTAGCAGCAAGTATACATTTTCTAAGTCACTGGTTTGAGTTCATTGGCTTTCGCGCCAAAAACATCCCACACTGGAACAAATAAGTGAGGCGTGCAAAAACCGACAAACCCTATCCAGGCCGAAATGAAACTATGACTACCATGTTTCAGCTGAAGCTGCCGC
Source organism: Branchipolynoe longqiensis (assembly GCA_030323885.1). Taxonomy (NCBI): domain Eukaryota; kingdom Metazoa; phylum Annelida; class Polychaeta; order Phyllodocida; family Polynoidae; genus Branchipolynoe; species Branchipolynoe longqiensis. The sequence continues at coordinate 44,159,612 of CM059199.1, read as the reverse complement.
TATTCTGATAATCAAACCAGTTGGTTTCACAGAAGCCGCCACATCTCATCCATATTACCCTACCCAATGTGAAATTGAGAGACTTTAACTGGAAAACACAATAGCAAATCATATTTTAACGAAAACAACTGAGATGGATTTGTCAGTTTTTGTGCCTGAAGCTTTCAAGTACTCTCAGCATTTCGGGTTTTCTCTACCAATTGGTTCACCTGTCATTTTTATTTTCGTGTTTTCTTGTTTTGTTTGTTTGTTTTCCTTGTTCTTTGTCTTGTAAAGTGAGCTGGCTAACACTATGTGGGCGTGTGTAGTGTAGTGGGTGAACTGGCTCACTGGTAGTGTTGACATGCATGCACTCTGTAAAATCAAACAGTTGCCCCCAATTAGGACGTGGGGGGTCCTCAGTCGCCCCGTGTCAATGGTGATTGATAGAGGTGCGGGTAGGGAGACATGCATGGGGACCAGTGCGGGTAGCGGAACAGGTACGGGAACCAGTGCAAACAAATGACCATGGGTAGGAGTTTTGAAAGTGTCCAATCGCGATTAATTTTCTTTAATAGTGTAGAAGCCTGCACTGACCTCTCAGGCAAGGATTTTGTTTGTTTGTTTGTTGTTTTACGTCCTAGCAACATCTAAGGTCATATCAGGACGGGTACCGACTTGTGACAGTGCACACTCATGGTGACTTTATAGTGCTGTCCCACTGGGAAACCAGGCCACCAGCACCATGACCCAATATCCCACTCAGTCACATTAACCTGAAAACTGAGCCAACCAGTCCTATCCTAATAATGCCAAGCACCGTGCTAGGAAGCGACAAGTATCAATTTTTAAGTTATTGGTTTGATTCGACCAGGGATCGAATCCACCACCCCCGATCTACCAACACGGGAGACGGACGCTCTAACTCATTCGGCCATCCCGTCTGGTAAGGAGCCGCATAGACAGGTAGGCCTGGGTCTGGTGGTCACATGAGGAAGCCTAGGTGGTGTAATGGTTAGGAGACTGGCCCGAAATGCAGGAGATGTGGGTTCGATTCCAGCTGTAGGCGCAATATTTTCCATTTCGATTGTTTTAAAAAAAACACCAAAAAGAACATTGGAGATACACTGGGAATAGATCCCACATTTCTGCCGTTTTGGGGCTAGCATTCTAATTAGGCCAGCTAGACTCTCTGGTGCAAGCAACCTACCCAGGCCTATATGTGTATGTGGCATTTCACCTGGGCATAACACAACAGATCCAGCTTAGATACCGATGTACTCATTAAACATTTATTGCAGTTTTCTGTTTCTGTGCTATGCTTGCACTGCTCGTAAAAAAAAGGTAAGCAAAACCAATACCCAGCATTTCAGTGTGTTCACGCCAACATTATGTTACTGTTAGGATGTTCTCAATTCAAATATATTTTAAGTTGACTGCTTACAAGAAAAGTTACTTAACAAATTAAAAAGGTTATTTTAAATCAAATAAAGTATATTATGTTATATTTGTCAACCTAAAATACTTATGTAAAGTATATTAGACAAACTCAAAAGTGTCTGACTATGCAACTCAAGTTTGTCTGCATTTCTATTTATGGATTCTGAGCCTTTGTCAAAGCAATACTCTAACTATTATATTTTATTCATCAGTTGTATTTGTCGTGAATTGACTGCGTTTATTTGATTGCCTAGAAAAAGAGTAGTTTGCTTGAATGTAGTGCAGGGTTGCACTTTTATCATCAGACTAAATTCATTTTACGTCTGAACATAACTATTTACAATGCATGACATATACACTATGTTGTACTTGGATATATATATATATATATATATATACATATATATCTATATATATATATATATGGAGATATATACATTAGTTGTAGAGTAATAACAATTTTTGTACAATAATAGGTGAGCTATCCTGGCTTCAGGTAGAATCATTATTAACCATGCCTGGGATACGTATATATGTATTTATAAATGTAGATATACATATATCTAAATATATATATATATATCTATTATATATCTCTGAGTGTGTATATATATACACATACTTAAATTTTATATGTATATTACAAAGGGTGTCAATACCAGATGTAGATCAATACCACTATACAAATTCACTGCGGGTATGTTTTATATGTTTATGTTTGAAAGTGAGCAGAGTGACAGTTGGTTCACAGCGTGTAGGAGGCGGGGAGGAGAGAAATACTAAGGGGCTGCCGTTATTGATATCCACATAATAAATTATATAGTATATATATATATATACTATATAATCGATGCATATCAGCTTTTAATTATTATACAATCTGTAGCTCAACCAAATAACCACATCTTGGGAATAAATAATATTTAACCCAAGATGGTTGTTTACATAAATGTGTTATGTGAATACCGATCTCTTTACCGTTCAAACACAAAGCTACTGTTTGCTTCGGGAATCATAACCGCAATAAGCTCTTCTTTATTTAATGTGAAATGTTTTATTTACCTTCCCAATTAAAAGGGCAGTAACACGCCCATCATAAGTGTGTTATTCCCAATCCCAAGCCGAGTTGCCGTCCCTATATACCAGGGCCGTGTTCAGGGTCCGTCTCGGAGGCGACTCGGAGATGGCAGTGACGTCACGCTAGTCTGAACTGCACAAGCAGTTTGTCGCCTCGAAAATGGCTGCCCCCTTAGGCGGCGGCCATTTACAATGGTAAAGCTGTGCTATGATTGGCTGAAAGCACTGAATGCGGCGGCCATTTTCGAGGCGCTTTTCATCTCCAGTCTGAAAAGAGCGGCGTCTCCGAGATGTCGCCGAGACACACTCTGAACGGTATTAGGCCAAAAAGCATCGCCGAGATGTCTCCGCGGCGCCTCCGAGATGGACTCTGAACACAGGCCAGGTATGGTGGCAGAGTTGGGCGAGCGCAGGGCTGCCATGCTGGGGATCGGAAATTAAATTCTTGGTCGAGTCAAATCAATGACTTACAAAATTGATGCTCGTCACTTCCTAGCTTGGTGCTCGATATTAATATGATAGGCCAAAGATTGGTTAGCTCAGTGTCAGGATAATGTGACAGAGTGGGATATTAGGTCATGATGCTGGCAGTCTGATTTCCCACTCGGGCAGAACTATAAAGTCACCATGAGTGCACACTGTCACAGTCACAACTCGGTACCCGTCCTGATATGATCTTAGATGTTGCCAGGACGTAAAGCTCCAACAAACAAACAAACCATCACTATAGTATTATTCCTGATTGAAGTGACTGACGAAGCAGCCTGATGTATGAGAGGTATAAAGCACTTATGCAATTATTATTATGTATGTAATGCTCCTGTCTTTTATTGTTTTTATTCCGATATTGCTCCTGTAAACCTTCCTTTTGATATGTTCCTTGCTTCTATGGGTTATGGGAGGTTGGGGTGCGGCCTGAGGAATGGGAGGCCTGCTTCCAAGCAGCACCCCTAATTCCCCCTCCTTTCCTCCAGGCGGCGCCTCACCCACTTACTAACTGCCCATATCGCCACATATTTAGTTCAATAAATTAAAGGTTGGTCTTCAGGGCCAGCCAGAGTTATAGGCTCGATCCACACGAATCTGACTTGTCTCCTCTTTTACTGTGTCTGTTGGTTATGGAAGGAATTAATAATGCACACGGTTATAATACCTTGATGCTTTACCAGGTATCTTTCCCGAACAGCATCAGATATACACATAACACCCCCGCCCTTCTGGAGCCTTACTAAATCTAGGACAACAATCGCTGACACATCCACGTAATAAAATTGTCTGCTTTTAAACAAAATCGGTGTTTTTGGTGTGTTCAGCCGAGTGCTCGAATTACCAGCACCAGCACACACCAATCGATAATTTGTCTGGAACCTTGAAATTGCATGCCTTACCTGCCGATCAAATCCGGATGTCGACTAGTGTCCGCCGGGCATGTGTTATTGGGGCGGGCACGACTGATGCGTAATGAGATCGTCTGGCGTTTGTCAACACCTTTCTGGCGCGTCCTTTGTCATGGCGGGGATACGTCACTGTTACCATGGTAATGTGCCACAGTTGCCATGACGATCCGTCACGATCGCCGTGACGGCTGATGGCGGTAGAGGGGAGGGGGCAGGGTGTGGTTTACACCTGAGACTTGCCGAGATACCCTTTAGCTGTCGGTAGTTCTAACACCTGGCGTTGTCGGCTGAATTCCCCCTGCAGGTTGCACGGTGCAAAGCCGTCTGTTTATGTCAGCTTGCTTTTGGGGTGGTTCGTAACCTTACGACAGTTACTGGCTGCAGAACTGCAGCAATGTAGAAAGGCCCTGATAAATCGGTCCAATTTTTGGTTGAAGATTAATCTTGAGGTGGGACGGTTGTAGAATGGCGAAGCGTTGGGGCGGCCCCGAATCAATCCGGTCCGGTGGTAGCAGAGCACTTTATCCAGTAACAGCAGCAAGGGTTCAGGATGAAGGGACGGGTAAAGCTGAGATTCCTTCTACGCGGTATGCGGCATGCAGCATGCGGCATGCGGTATGCGGTATGCGAATGGGAAGATTCCTTCTACGCGGTAAGCGGCAAGCGTTTCCCCACCACCACCACTACCAGATGTTTCCACTCAGCACCCCTGTGGGTGACCTGTCCGTAATTATCAGTCGCCTCCTCCAGCCTTATATCAATGGACAAATGCGACTGATGCTTTTCTATTCGCACCCCGTGTCGCATGCCGCATGCCGGACCGATCGCTACAGGGACCGATCGAGTTGTCGCATTCGCATTCGCATTCGCATTCGCATTCGCATACCGCGTGTAAGGGTTGCAGCCCATTGACTTCAAGGCGTTTCGATTTTTTGCCGCATTCGCATTCGCATACGCATAACGCATACCGCGTGTAAGGAATCCTAGCTTAAGGGTGGGTCCAGCAGGTTCCAGTAACAAGAACAAAGCGAGAGAAATGATAAGGTACATGGCCCCCACCCAAGCAAATAACTCCCTTGATCAGGGTGAGAAGTAAGCCTGGGAGAATAAAAGAAGGGTAGAGTATAGGAAAGACAGATGAGGAGAGTTGAGTCAAAGGACCGTGTCTATTTGCTCTATGCTGACCAGCCGGCGAGCCAAAGACAGAGTAAGAGTAGAAAGTGAAACGCTGGCGGACTCCCTCTACTGGAACTCTTTTCAGACATTATCAAGGAGGAGCATGGCCAGCAGAGAGGAGATTGAGAGAGGTGTGGACGAAGTGCGGTCCGGATAGGAAGTGTTTGTTTGTGTCAGTGCTCGATATCTGGCATCTTAAATAACACCCCAGTCACACTACGCCTATGCTCGTTTGCAACCACTTTGTGACTGTTTTGCGAGCATTTTGCGATCACCCTACGACCAGTCACCAACCGGTCGCCGACCGCTCGGCATGAGAATTTTGGTCCCTGAGCAGTCGCCAAGCCTGAGAATTTTGGTCCTTGAGCGGTCGCCGAGCGGCCGCCGACTCAGCGACTCGCTGACCGGTCAGTGTCTGGTCACTGGCCAACCCCCTTAAACATCGGTGACTGGTCAGCGACTGGTCAGCGACTGGTCAGTGACTGGTCAGCGGCCGCTTGGTGACCACCACGCCAGTAGCATGAGAATTTTGGTTGGCGACCAGTCGTCGACTCGGTGACTAGTTGCCGACTGGCCGCCGACTAACCCCCCCTAAACATGGGGGACTGGTTGGCACCCGGGTTTTTGCTTCAATGTCACAAGGCGGTCACAAGGAGGACACTGGCTTTTTGGTCCTACGGTGGTCGCAAGGGAACGCAGGCCATAGTGTGACTGGGGCTTAAACTTACCAGATTGAGATTATGTAATGTATTAATTACTAAATACCTGAGTACCAGTTCTTATCCTAGCCTAATGATGCTGAGTCAGGAAGCAGTACACAGACTAATATATAATGATGGAAATAAGCAATACCCTCCCGCACCTTTATACTCTCATAATGCATTATACACCTCATAGTAAGTAGGTTGATCATGTAATCTATCTTACTTTAGTTTGCAGTACCTTTTATCTTAAATTGTAAACTTTGCAGATATTTGAAGTGCAATCATCCTAAATTAATTATGGCATGCATATTCAATGCCTTAGACCATATCCTTCACCAGTAGCAAGTTCTAGAGCATTGACAAGTATTCCCTTCTATGCAGCAATACATACTTAATGCGTGAACCAGTATCTAAGTTGATTATGTATAGACCAGCATAGGTATTTAGGTCAGTGCGCACGCAGCTTGGCTGCAGGACAACACAGGGTCACACTGCAAACTCAATGGGTGTGACAGATCTTCATACAGAAAATGTGAAATATCTCTAAAACTACACAACTTAGAAACAAACTGCTTGGCACACATATAGAAAACATATTCAACAAAAGGATTATATTAAATTCATAAGGTTAGGGTTCTCCATGTCTATTATTTTTGAATAGAATTGATGTTTTGCATTGTGCATATCGGCAAACTCAATGCATTGTTAATGGCCGTGAGCAATCTTCATACAGAAAATGTCAAATATCTCTAAAACTAGACCACCTAGAAACAAACCACTAGGATTTGTAGGAACAGATACAGAAAACATGTTTAACAAAGAGATTATATTAAATTTATACTGTTAGGGTTCTGCATTTCTATTAATTTTGAATAAAATTGATGTTTTGCGCTGCGAACATTGGCAAACTCAATGCATTGTCAATGGCCGTGAGCAATCTTCATACAGAAAAAGTTAAATATCTCTAAAACTACACAACTTAGAAACAAACTGCTTGGCACACATATAGAAAACATATTCAACAAAAGGAGTATATTATATTTATAAGGTTAGGGTTCTGCATTTCTATTACTTTTGAATAAAACTGACGTTTGGGACTGCGCATACCGGCAAACTCAATGGCAGTGTGCCTTGGTTCTGCAGCCAAGCTGCGTGTGCAAACACAATGTTTATTCTATAGAATAAAATAAGTGTTTTGGTTTTGACAATTTGATGCTTTCATCTCACTATGCAGCATTAACCCTCCCAACTTCCAATTCCTGGTTGTAGCATGACCCAACTCAGCAAACACATAAATGGAGCTCACAAACATTGGTATATTTCTTACCAGAGACGGTGAAGTACATTTAGGTACAACAACTTCATAGTTAGTCTGAGACAACTTCAAATATAGGTGGAGTGTGGCGAAACCACTAAGTAAATGAAATGGGATATATGTGATCATATTTGTCCCGTGTCAATACGCCACATCCATTTAGATTATTGCCTATTCACACTTGTATGCAGTTTTGAATGAATATGCTATATAATCTATTATGGGAATATAAACAAGAGCACTGCCACATTTCAGTTCCGTCTGCTGTATATACTGACCATTACATGAAGCTGTGTATGCAGGTATTGCAGGTACAGCAATACCTCAGGGAGTTTGATGCCCCTGCCTTGCAGAGTTGTAAACCACTGCCTTGTGGTACAGGTTCTTGACAGAACCGAAGGCTAAGGGAGCAAACCCTAAACAGAAAACCATGTCACTGTGGCAGCATTAAGGGCGGTTGATGTATGGAACTCCCAACATCTCCCGACCAGCCACTGCAGGGACAAATAGTTTTGCGCCTGTCTTGACATGTTCCTGCTGGTGTGAAACCTCTATTTGCTCCCCGAGAGAGTGCCGCTGGTAACTTGCAAAAGCCAGCAGCACTTCAACACTTTTGCAGGCAGCTTTCATGAAATGTCTGCCCTCTATGGAAGATCTTCTGATCAAAAAGAATCTCCGGTGGACTGGACACCTCATGAGGATGTCATCGGACAGGCTACCAAAGCAGATCCTCTATTCTCAACTGTCTTCTGGCTACAGAAAGAGAGGGCGCCCTCGTCTCTGGTTCAAGGATACCATCAAGAGAAACCTGAAGCTGAGAGACATTAAGACCGACTCATCGACGCAACTCTCACAGCAGAGAGCTAAATGGAGAGCGGCAGTCAAGTAATGAAAGCAGTCTTTGTCACATCGCAACCGACAGCATGATGATGATGATGACATGAAGCTGCATAGCCCGATGAAGCATCACCTTTTCAAAACCCAATCAATAGACAATATTCAAAATGCATGCGCCATCTGATGGTGACGATGAACACTACGGTTGTGGGACTGTTGCCACAGTGCATACAAAAGCTATGGGAATTACTAACTTTCAAATGCACGTATGTCAGTCAAATTTTGGGATATTTTGAAAATTTCAAAAGTATATTGATTTTGGGTCATTGGAGCTTCCAAGAAAAATATTCATGTTTGGACCCTTTTGAAAATTTTAGAAGGGTACCAAACTAGTCAGTCACTATTAATAAACAATAATCACAACACATGTGACATCTGATGGCGATGACGAACACTATGGTTGTGAGACCATTGCCACAGCGCATGCATGTGAATATTGTGTATTATCTACATTTGATTCTACATATCTAGCATAGATACTGATGCACTTATTAAGCATTTGCTGCCAAAGAGAAGAGATTACTGAGGCAATTTAATAGAACCTATTACTGCCGAAGCCTATGGCATCAGCGTGTTGGCTAGATAAAAGATTCACCCGGTACTTGTAGTACACGGTTGAACAACAGCGTAGTGTAAATACGGGCGAAAATAGCTTTAGTATGGAACAGGAAGTAGAAACTGTGGTTCCATGATCAAATGGCTACATATATTGGCACAGATTTGGTGAAATGGGAGAGAATGCAAAAAGACAAGATGGCGGCCATAGCACGCCGTCGATTTCAATTTTTAAATCGTATTAAACTAGCTATTTTATTATATTTTTCAACTCAAAGGTAGCAGGTAAATATAGAGACATCTACAAAGAATAAATGTTGCTTCTTAGATTGTGAAATTAGGCTCTCATTTCATTAACCCACTTTTTTTGCCCTTTTTATATAGGGTTGGTAATCAACCATGTACTGCGAGTACTGGGTGAATCCTTTATCTACGTTTTGGCATGCTTGCCAAAACTAATTTCAAATATTCGCACTTCAAATATCTCAAAAGATAGCCATTTAAAATAAAAATTACTTCAAACTAAAGGAAGATAGATTTGTTTGTTGTTGTTTTACGTCCTAGCAACATCTAAGGTCATATCAGGACGGCAAAGGAAGATAGATAATAACAATCAAATTAATATATTTATCCTAGAAACATGACTGGATTATGCAACTCTTTCAAAGAAATCACCATAACACCCTACCGAACGCGGATGCCGAATCGGTAGTGCGCAGGCTTCCCGTGCGGAAGGTCGGGAGTTCGATTCCCAGTCGAGTCAAACCAATGACGTACACAATTTACAAGTCGCTTCCTTGCCTTGCACTCAGCATTAATAGGATAGGGCAATGACTGGCTAGCTCAGCGTCCAGATAATCTGACTGAGTGGGATATCAGGTCACGGTGCCAAGAGCCTCATTTCCCAGTGGGGCAGCACTATGACGTAGCCATGAGTGCGCACTGTCACAAGGCGGTACCAGTCCTGCTATGACCTTAGATGCTGCCAGGAGGCAAAACCCCAATAACCAACGAACCAGAACATCCTATGCCCCTGCGATCTGTTGGGATCCCCATTACCACCCACAGCTAAATCCACCAACAAAAAATGCCGCAAATTCAGCATCAGCATTATCCTCAAATACTCATTTGCGGTAAGGGTAGACTTTCTAAATTTAGTCTGAGCAAATGGAATGCTACTTATCGGCTATAGGATTACATTTGAGGTAGGATCATGTATATGGGGGTGGTTGAGAGGGCTCAATGCGGCCCCGTAATGATCGCTCACCTCACGGCGGGGGCACACAAAGATGTGGTAACTTACCCGACCACCTTTGTAACGCCTATTCAATTTGCAGTTACAGTAAAGTGAACACATGTAGGCATCGTGACACCAGCATATGGATATATATATATATATACATACAAGCATAGACATACAAAGACATATATAGACAAATATAGGCATATATGAGACAGTCTCAAAATGTGCTAAGCAATATGGGACAACACTTTGTCCATTGTAATGATCAACATACTATCTGCTTATGCATTTGCTCAGGATAAACTGATTTGTTTTTTACATGGTGTTTCATAATCCCAAAAGAATACACATTGATTTGAAGCAAATGTCCTTGTGTTTTCAGTGTAACTGTTTCTGTGCTGTTTTGTGTCAATCGTTACAAGGACAAAAAACCCGAAGAGTTAGCACCTTTTGAGACAGGCTCATATATATACATTATATACATATAGGGTAGGGTGTAGACTGATCAGCTCATTATCGGGATGATTTGACTGAGTGGGTCAGGGTGCCTGTGGCCTGGTCTCCCCCTGGGGCAGCACTATAAAGTCACCATGCGTATGCACTGTCAGAAGTCGCTACCCATCCTGGTATTACCTTAGCTGTTGTCAAGACATAAAACCCCAACAATCAAACACATATACACATATATACACATATATGTACATATACACACAGACAGCTTTGCTGTTTTGTTGTTTGTTGTTGTTTTACATCCTAGCAACATCTAAGGTAACATCAGGATGGGTACCACCTTGTGACAGTACACACTCATGGTGGTTTTATAGTGCTGCCCCACTGGGAAATCAGGCTGCCGGCACCATGACCCGATATCCTACTCAGTCACATTATCCTGACACCGAGATAATCAGTCCTTGCCCTATCCTAATAATGCTGAGCACCAGTCGAGGAAGCGACAAGTAGCAACTTTGAAGTTATTGGTTTGACTCGACCGGGAACCGAACTCGCGAACTCCCGATCTTCTGCATGCGAGGCCTGTGATCTACCGATTCGGCCACTGCGCCCGGTCACAGATATGCACTTATACACACATATATGCATTGATTATATATGTATGTAAGTATTGTGCTTATTCACACATATATACACCATATGTACACATATATTGACACATGTACTCATACACATATATACATATATGGACGTAGGTAGACATACACATACATATCAAATATAGACATACACCATAAGCTTCAGCAAAAATATATTTGATTACATTTACTTGGTATTAAAGCTGCATAATCCGATGAACACATCAAATTTTCAAAACCAAAGCAATTATCTAGATTTGATTATATATATCTAACTTAGATACTGATGCAATTACTAAACATTTGTTGCCACATAGAAGGGAATACTGAGTTAGTTTAATCGAAACTGTTACTGCAGAAGCCTATGGTGGTAGAGTTTTGGCAAGGTTGCTAAAATTAATTTTGCATGTCTGCACTTCAAATATCTCAAAAGTTAACCATTTAAAGTAAAAGTTACTTCAAACTAAAGTAAGGTAGATTATAATGACCAACCTAACATATTTATCTCAGAAAATGACAGAAACTCAAAACCATCGGACTATGCAACTTTAACTTCTATGCCAAAACAACTGCTTACTAGGTACATCAGTATCTAACTCAGCTATGTAGAATCAAATCTAGATAAGTGTTTTAATTTCGAAAATTGAAAGGTGTATAGTCCAATGAAAAGATCAAGTTTAATATAGCAAATCATATTATGTATTTAAGTTGTATTCCTGAGATAATATTTAGATCCAATTGTTCGCTTAGATATTCTTCCTATCATAGAGTTGATCGGAGGAGTGTTACATTCTGGCAGCATCTAAGGTCATATCAGGACAGATAACGACTTGTGACAGTGCGCACTCATGGCTACTTCATAGTGCTGCCCCACTGGGAGACCAGACTGCCAGCACCTTGACCTGATATCTCCTTCAGTCACATTATCCTGACACATACCCAACCAGTCCTTGCTCTATCCTAATAATACTGAGCGCCTGGTCACAAGTATGAATTTTTTAAGTCATTTATTTGAATCGATCAAGGTTTGAACCCGTGGGTTCGAATCCCACCATCTACCAAAACGGGAGACGGATGCTCTACTGATTCGGCCATGCCGTCTGGTCCCTTTCTTACAGAGATCACAAAGGTGAATTGAGAGTGATGTCAGAACAGTGAAATAAACATGCCTTTTATTATCAAGTTGTTGACCAAGAGACCAGGGCCGAGTCACCATATCACGAAGGTTCACAGTAAACCCATGGTAACGTGTCATTTACAGAAGATCGATGCTCAGAGTTGATTTAATAGGACAGAAATACAAGGTGGTGTTCTCTGTGGCAGAGTGGTTAGAGTGTCTGACTTTATTCTAGGTCAGACTCCTAATCTGAAGGTCGGTGGTTCGATTCCCTGTGCCCCCTACCTCTGCCAATTTGGATTTCCACTGCAATGTATAACTTACAGCGTCATCAAAGGCCAGTTGCTCTCATACCATGTCTATGTGGTGTGGGAGGTTAAACATCCCTTGGGTTAGTAAAAGTGTAGGCTCAGGCTTTCTATCGACAAACTGTCTAATGGTGAAAATAAGTCTATTCAGACTTATCCATGATAGGCAGTATAAATCTTCAAGAAAAAAAAAGGCTTGTTTCCGATTACACAAACTAAAATGAGGAAAGTGCAGGTGGCACTGTCTCCGGTGTATTCTTTTTATTACTCCACCCTTGCAATGCGTTATTGGACCCCCGTCCGTTGACTATATGTGACAAGACTGGCAATGGGCATGCTAAGAATGTGCAAACACTATTTTAAGAACCAATAAACAACCTTTGACGGCGTCCATTCAGGTAGGACACTGCGATGCAAAGGATGTCCTCCTCAATATGTCTTTAAGTGAAAAATAAATTACGGCAGCAACAACCATTCTTTGTAAGGGGTAAATAAAATCTGAATTGGTTTATCATCCCTGGCTGTTATTATTGCACCGGACGCGGTGGGCTAATCGTTAAAGCGCAGGCGGGTTCGAATCCCAGGTAAGTCAAACCAATGACTTATAAAATTGATACTCGTTGCTACCTAGCCTGGCGTTCAGCATTAATAGCCTAGGACAAGGACTGGTTGGCACAGTATCAGAATAATGTGGCTGTGTGGGATATCGGGTCATGGTGCCGATTAGATAAAAGATTCACCCCATACTTACAGTACAGGGGTGAAAGACAACGTAGTCTAAATACGGGCAAAAATATATTTAGTATGGAACAAGAAGTAGAATGCCTGGCACCAGTGTCAAATGGTTACTTATATCAGCACATAGTTGGTGAAATGGGAGAGAATGCAAAAAGACAAGATGGCGGCCAGAGAACGCTGTCGATTTCACTTTTAAATTGCATTAAAGTATATGTTTTATTATATTCTCCAACTCAAAAGTAGCGGGTAAACATGAAGACATACAAAGAATAAATGTTGCTTCTTAGATTGTGAAGTTAGGCTCTCATAAAGACTCATTTCATTAGCCCAATTTTTCGACCGTTTTTATATAAGGCTGGTCTTCACCTGTGTACTACAAGTACCGGGTGAATCTTTTATCTAGGTGCCAATGACCTGGTCTCCCAGTGGGTCAGTACTATAAGGTTACCGTGAGTGCGTACCGTGACAAATCGGTTACCCATCCTGATATATGCACATAAGCACATATTTAGCCATAATGCATACATATATATATATATATATATATATATACACACAAATATATAGCACATGTGTGAATCAATTCAATACGTCAACTCTTGAAGCAGGGTGGGTAGCCTTTGTGAATCTTTGCACCTGCACTTACAACTACAAACCCTGTGCCAACCAGTGTGCGTCAGTCTCAATGAATGTGCATTACCCTCTCCTCACCACACACACCCCGACCTCTCCACCCCTCTGCCCATATTCATTGCTCTTAATCCTGTCCTCTGCTGTCCAACCCCGTGTAAAATCCTCCAGTTGTGTCCATTTTTATACCAGGTACAGCAACCGTGATGTGTCACTTCTCTGCAATGACAATCCTTCTTTGGAGCCCCTACCTGGTGACTCACTCTATTTTTAATATCATGTACCTAAATGCCATCTCATACGTTTAGAATAATTAGGTAGTGTGTATTTAGGTTGCTGTGCTGTTAGAGTATTGGTCACCTCACTATTCCTGAGCTTTGGATTAGTGCATGTGCCACCCACCCATTTTTCTGCTATGACCTTAGATGTTGCTAGGACGTAAAACAACAACACCCACCCACTTTCAATGTACTATAAAAACAGTGTTTGATTAAACCAAAACCACTCTGCACTTCAAACTTCACTCGTTTCACTTCATTTATTAGGTAAGGAGGGAACTTGACTATACAGACTTGAAACGTCTTATTTTATCTCTCTATTTTCTTCCATTCTATGTTAAGTCCTTCCTATAGACTTTACACCCTGCTTTATGCTAGCTGGGCCCAAACCTTCTTTCTCTCCCCATTCAATAGTTTTTTTCTTCTCGTGCATAAATCAGCCCACACAGGGTGATTCATCTTACACACACACATTCCAATTCAGCAGACATCAGCTCAATTAGTCTTGCTACTCTTCCTAATTCTGATCTACATGTCAGTGGCCTTCCACTTCACCATACTTCTAGATACAATCAACCACAGAGGTATTTTGGTTTTAAAAGAATTTTACTACCCGACACCCTACAGAAAATATTCACTTCTGCCCACAGTAGCGGTCACTGACAACCATGGCTAAATCTAAGCGAAAAGCTGTTCTGGTAGATCGTGGGATTCGAAATCACGGGTTTGAACCCTGGTCGAGTCAAAGCAATGACCTAAAAATTGATACTTTTCACTTGCTAGCCAAGCGCTTGATATTATTGGGAAAGTGCAAGGACTGGTTGGCTCAGTGTCAGGATGACGTAACTGAGGGGGATATCAGGTCATGGTGCTGGCAGCCTGGTCACCCAGTGGGGCAGCACTATATAGTCGCCATGAGTGTGCACTGTTACAAGTGGGTACATGTCCTGATATGACCTTGGAAGTAGCCAGGGTGCAAAACTCCAGCAAACACACAACAAACTGAACGAAAACATTGTTGGTCTAAACAAGATATGGAGCTGCTGGTTCCCTGTGTCCATTTTGTATCAATCTCTAAAATATTCTGATTTACGGAATTGGGGGGAATGCAACTGTTTTATTACTGATCAGGTATACATGACCAGGTGCATGTATGTATATATATGCAGGTGGCTGAGTGAGATGTAAATAGACATAGTGGTGCTGGCAGGACTGTGTGTAAAGTGCCTGTCACACCTTACCGGATTGAGCAACGGACATAAACCGGACAAAGAATTGTCTACTCCGGTGGTGTCCGGTGTCAAAATGTATCGAAATGTGTTGAATTGTTGCACAATCACATCAACGGATGCTGGACGAACGGATATGAAACAGACATGAAACGGACATGAACAGATAGCCACCGGACGATAACCGGACGATAACCGGATGACAACCGAATGTCAAACGGACGTACCAGACTGATTACGGACGCCCCGAAAACATAATAATAAAAATAATAATAATAATAAAATATTTATTTCCACATGATCAATGTACACACAAGTTGATATTTATATCAGTTATTTTTTCACATGAAAAAGGAGAAAGCAGAAGTACAATACTTATGAGGTGCTTTCCCCATTTAAAAATAAAACAGATACATTACTTATACCATAGAAATATTAAATAGAAAAATAAAAGTTAAAAGCATATCAACATTACCCACAATACTGTAAATTACATCTCAATATTTATCTACTAGACTACTACATGTTTCCCTCTAATAAAGCTAATATTGAGCTTGATATACTGACCGAATTCCCACAACACTGTCAACGGACACTGCAGGAAGCAAACCGGAGACGTAACAGATGGGTACCAGAGATGAACCGGACAAACCGGACTTCAACTGGACACCAATCGGACACATCAGTCTGGCGGTGTCCGGTAGAAGTTTTATGCATGTTCAAAACTTGTACCGGACAGCGCCGGACACCACCGGACACCGCCGGATGGGTACCGGGCATGTACCGGACATTGCCGTACATCACCGGACAGTGTCAGGTTCATGTCCGTTTCACCGGTCCGGTAAGGTGTGACTGGGCCTTAAGGGGCACTCCGAGCCTACCCCCTCCACCCATGCTAGGTAGGATCACCACACTAAGGCTCAAGGCAGGTAGGTGGTGACCAGGGGAGCCATACAGCTTGGGGGTGGTGGGAAGACCACTCGTAACATGGGGAGCAGGAATGCTGGATCACTGTTCGTAGAGTGAAGAATGGTTGTTTCCCATTGGGGGAATAGGGTGAGGTGATACTCTACAATGAACCCATGTACCATATAATAATAAACCAGAGGGCTTGACTTTCTCTCTTCTTTCACACTTTATACTCTTCCTTTCTCTTTGTCTGTATTGATTTCACTATAGCCTGCCTACACAACCACAGATTCGAGCTGTAGACTTTCTACAAATCTATATTGGCGTAGACTTGATGAAATTGGAGAGAGTAAAAAAACATACAAAAAACACACACAATATGCCAGCCAGTCGGTGCTCATAAATCTACTTTTAAAATCTAGTAATCTACATGACTTACTAAAGTCTTAACTCTAAAGGTAGCAGGCTATAGTAGATAAGTATTTGAGCAATATAGTTTGGATATTTAGATTGACAAATTGATGTGGTTATTTCCATAATTTGACAAGCGACATAGCAAATTAGTTTTACATTGGATTTATTATAGTTCCAGCAGTGTAAGTCTTTTTTGCTCAACAATAAGTTCAAATTCAACAACAAGTTCAATAATACAGTTAGGTCATAGAAGCTTTAACCCTTGCCCTTTGGTAAGTGTCCAAAGACTCATGCGGGAGGTCGTCGGGACCAAGTGGTCCTTAGCCACTGCCGTATTGGCCACTCGTGGCTTACACATACTTTTCTGCTCAAGGGGGAACCTCCCCCTGAATGTATTGGGTGTCAGTCCCCACTGACACTCAAACACATTTTACTAAGTTGCGTTGATTTTTTGGCCCTGCGCCAACGGTTCTACACTGCAGGCAGTATGCATGACCTTTTTACTAAGGTAAAACAGGAAAACATTTTAGCCTTTTTGAGGGCAGCTGGACTGTACCACCTTATATAGTTTACTAAATGGATTCTATTAATTATTAATGAAACTTTTCTTTTTCTATGGGAATTTGTTTCCCTTGACCACAGATATATGATTGTGAGCTTTCTAATTTAATTAGTGTCTATTGGCACATAATTGATTGTCTGCTTTTACATGTAAAAGCGATGGTTTGAACAAAAAACAAACATTTCTCGCCGTGAATATGGCCTATGCTGCCGACACGGCGTAAAGCAACCACCAATCAATCAATCAATCAATCAGATGGTAGCGTGTCCAGCTGTGTAGGTGTGGGTCATCTGATGGATGCTGGTCAGTGGACACATTTGCAGTTTGGGCTATTTTCCGTTCCAACCAGTGGTACACAACTGGTTCATCAAAGGCTGTGTTATGTACTGTCCTGTTTGTGGGAAAGTGAAGATAAAAGATCCCTTGCTGCTTAGCGGAAAGGGTAGCCTATGTGGTGGCAGCATTTTCCTCTAAAGTAATGTGTCAGAATGACCAAATGTTTGACATCCAATAGCCGATGATAAAAATAAATGCGTGCTCTAGAAGCATTTAAATAAAACAAACTTTATTTTGTTATGGTAATCATGCAGGCAACTTCTAATGTAGTACCTTATTATTATTGGATATTTATCTTTCTTTCTAAATCTTGACTGGACGCTATGACCAAATTAGTAAGAATTATGGTTTCCTATGTTGGAAAACCTTGCATCTGAACCCAGGCCGTGTGAAACCAATGACATACAAATTTGATACTTGTCGCTACCTAGCCTGGCACTGGGCATTACTCAGATAGGGCAAGGACTAGTTAGCTCAATACGAGGATAATGAGAGTGAGTTGGAAATTGGGCTATGTTGCCATTGGCACAGTCTCCCAGTCAGGTAGCACTATAAAGTCACTAGAAGTATTTGCTGGCATTCTTCAGTACCCAGACTGGCATAACACTTGTAGATGTTGCTAGGACGTAAAACTAAAATGAACACTCCTAATAAGATTCCACGTTTTCGTGAAACTGTTGCTAGGATGTGAAACCCCAATAAACAAACCTGTAAAGTTTTCGCGGTTCCATGAAGCATTTCCGTATACTACTTAAAATTAGGCTTGATACAAAGCTGAGTGTCAGGATAATGACACCAGAGGCTTCCAACACCATTATAGGATGATTGATTGACTGGTGATGGTTAGATTCCACATTGGAAGTAAGGGTAATATATTCACAGTAAAAAGATAGTGGTATTTATTTTGTCAACTATTCTTGTTAATTCCTCTCCCATGCCTACATTGACATTTTTATGAAATTCTGATATGGTCAGATTCGTGGCAAATGACTACAGAAAATAATTTGTATGTGGTTAAATTTGTGTCAAATAACAGCAAAATTGAACGTACAAAACATAGCTAAACTTATAGCAGGATGATTTTGAAGTGTGTATGCTGTTGTGAATTTCAATAAGGAAAAATGAGATATCGGACCAGCTAGTCCGCTATCAGTATCAGTTAAAAAATATATATATGAGATCCAATAAAGCTTGTATTGGATTAGACAGAGCATTCATTGAGGATTGTAATATATCTCCCCATAATATCAACTATTAGCAACATGTTTGTTTGCTTTTGTTTTACGTCCTAGCAACATCTAAGGTCATATCAGGACGGGTACAGACTTGTGTCAGTGCACACTCATGGCGAATTTATAGTGCTGCCCCACTGGGATACCAGGCCACCATCACCATGACCTGATATCCCACTCAATCACATTATCCTGACACTGAGCCAAGCAGTCTTTGCCCTATCCTAATAATGACGAGCGCCAGGCTAGGAAGCGACAAGTATCAATTTTTAAGTCATTGGTTTGACTCGACCAGGATTCGAACCCACAAACTCATGGGTTCGGATCTCCCGATCTCCCAAAACAGGAGATGGACGCTCTACTCATTCGGCCACCCTGTCTGGTCTGCTATTATCAAAAAGAATAAAGGAATAAATATGTTCCTGTGCGTGTCAACACTTATTATAGTTTACAAAAACACAATACCACCATATTTATATCTGGGGTTTTTAAAGGCTTTAAAAATGCAGATAATTATTACACCCTGTAATTGAGCCCTGGTAGATGCCTTCTGCTCCTTGCCCAAACCTACCATCAATTCGTCACCCCTGCACACCCCCTACCCCCACACCTCCAACCATCACCCAAGCCCTACCAGCCCAGGCCACCCAACCCCACCACTCCTTCGCTGTACCCCTAACCTCCACCACCCACCCCACAACCCAATCTCCATTACCTCCACTACGCAACCACACCCCCCAACCACTCCCACATCCCCATCCAGCCCGCCCCAAACCCCACAACCCCACCACCCAATCCCCACCACCCGCACCACCTAATCCCCACCACCCACACCACCCAATCCCCACCACCCCAACCACCCAATCCCCACCACCTCACCACCCAATACCCACCACCCCATCCACCAAATCCCCACCACCCCAACCACCCAATTCCCACCACAAAATCCCCACCACCCCCAACCACCCAATCCCCACCACCCCAACCACCAAATCCCCACCACCCCCACCACCCAATCCCCACCACTCCCAGCACCCACCACCCAATCCCTTCCACTCTGCCACACGACCCGAACCACCACCCCAACCCAACTACTCCCACATCCCTATCCAACCCGCCCCAAACCCCGCAACCCCACCACCCAATCACCACCACCCCAACCACCCAATACCCACCACCCCAACCACCCAATCCCCACTACCCCCAACCACCCAATCCCCACTACCCCAACCACCCACCACCCAATCCCCACCACCCAAACCACCCAATCCCCACTACACCAACCACCCACCACCCAATCCCCACCACCCCAACCACCCAACACCCACCACCCCAACCACCCAATCCCCACTACCCCCAACCACCCCACCATCCAATCCCCACCACCCCAACCACCCAATACCCACCACCCAAACCACCCAATCCCAACTACCCCAACCGCCCACCACCCAATCCCCACCACCCCCACCACCCAATCCCCACTACCCCCACCACCAAATCCCCACCGCCCCAACCACCCAATCCCCACCACCCCCACCACCAAATCCCCACCGCCCCAACCACCCAATCCCCACCGCCCCAACCACCCAATCCCCACCACCCCAACCACCCAATCCCCACTACCCCAACCACCCAATCCCCACTACCCCAACCACCCACCACCCAATCCCCACCACCCAAACCACCCAATCCCCACTACTCCAACCACCCACCACCCAATCCCCACCACCCCAACCACCCAACACCCACCACCCCAACCACCCAATCCCCACTACCCCAACCACCCACCATCCAATCCCCACCACCCCAACCACCCAATACCCACCACCCAAACCACCCAATCCCCACTACCCCAACCACCCACCACCCAATCCCCACCACCCCCACCACCCAATCCCCACTACCCCCACCACCAAATCCCCACCGCCCCAACCACCCGATCCCCACCACCCCCACCACCAAATCCCCACCGCCCCAACCACCCACTCCCCACCGCCCCAACCACCCAATCCCCACCACCCCAACCAGCCATTCCCTAACACCCACCACCCAATCCCCTCCACCCAGCCACACGACCCCAACCACCACTCCAACCCAACCACTCCCACCACTCCTACCATTACCCCCACCCTATCCAACCCCTCAACCCACATCCCCCATTCAGCACCTCCCAAACCCACCACCCCCACCGTACTCACAACCCCCACGATACACACACCCTGACCTTCATCCCGGCACAGCCTGCACCGCAACAGTTGATTCACAATCCGCCACCTGTCACGATAACAACACCGTGGGTGCGCATGCGTGAGCGTCCACTGCCTAAATATGCACCCAAAAAAAACGCCGGTCAGAGAACATTAATCTGAGAGAATTGGGGAATTACTTGTCAATGGACAAAACATCCCTGCTATAGGTAGGGAGACATCAACATTAACTTAGTAGTGGTGGTCGGCTTCAAATGAAAGAACGAAAGAAAGAAAGTTTGTTTTATTTAATGACGCCTGTAGAGCACATAGATTTTTATCATCGGCTATTGGACGTCAATCATATGGTCATTCTGACATATTTCTTAGGAGGAAACCCACTGCTGCCACATAGGCTACTCTTTCTGATAAGCAGCAAGGTGTCTTTTATATGCACTTTCCCACAGACAGGCCAGCACATACCACAGCCTTTGATGAACCAGTTGTGGACCACTGGTTGGAATGGAAAATAGCCCAAACTGCAAGTGGGTCCACTGAGCAGGATCAATCGGATAACCCACACCATCAGAGGTGGACACTCTACTGCCTGAGTTACATTCCACTCCATGCAATAGGATTCGAGTGCCAGGAGATAGGATGATCATAGAGTAAACCGTCGGTTGGTTGGTTCCTGGAGTTTTAAGTCCTGGCAACATCTAATGTCATATCAGGATGGGTACCAACTTGTGACAGTGCACATTCAAGGCGAGTTCACAGTGCTGCCCAACTAGGAAACCAGGCCACCAGCACCATGACCTGATATCTCATCCAGTCACATTATCCTGACACCCAGCCAACCAGTCCTTGCCCTATCCTAATAATGCCGAGCACCTGGCTAGGAAGCGACAAGTACCAATTTTGTAAGTGATTGCTTTAACTGGACCGGGAAGTGAACTCATGACATTCCGCACAAGGAGCTTGCGCTCTACTGCTTCGGCCACTGTGTCTGGTTAATCTGAGAGAATTGTGCCATTTCGTCTCAATGGACACAACAGACCTGCCATAGATAGAGACACGATTGTCAACATTAACATCAACATTAACTTAGATGCTTCATCGGACTATGCAGCTTTAAGTCCTTGCGCGATGATTAGTACACTGAACTGAGCTCTCAAACTGTATGTATGCACCCACACGCACACAGACGCCATGATGAATCAGCTCTTGATAACAAAGCACTGCGGTGATTCTTGCAACAATTTGTTGGTTAAACGTCGCCATAGCTGCTCCGGCATTCCCATGCTCTAAGTGGGGCCATGAGACGTTGTTGACCTTGATTTGACACTCCCAGTGGGGCAGCACTATAAAGGTGCCATGAGTGTGCGCTGTCCCAAGTCGGTGCCCGTCCTGATGTGATCTTAGATGTTGCTAGGACATCAAACAACAACAGACAAACTCTACGCCAGTATAGATACACAATGCTGCCTCGAACCAGTATTTTCTTAGGTTGTTTACAATGGACTCTAAGTCTGATACCTTTAAGTGCCCACCTAAGTCGCGGTGATAGGCTTCTAGCAGTTGTCTAGCGCCGGGAGATAAGATCGATTTAGAATCACCCTTTTGTTGTTGTTGAAGATGTACACTGCCTATCATGGATAAGCCTGAATAGGCTTGTTTTCACCATTAGACAGTTTGTCGATAGAAAGCCCAAGCCTACAATTTTACTGACCCAAGGAATTTTTAACCTCCTACACCACATAGACATGGTATGAGAGCAACTGGCCTTTGATGTCGCTGTAAGTTATACACAGTGGTGGAAATCCAAATTGGCAGAGATGGGGGGCACGGGAAATCGACCCAACGACCTTCAGGTTAGGAGTCCGACCTAGAAAAAAGTCAGACACTCTAACCACTTCGCCACAGAGAACACCATGATCTTAATTACTTTGTTCCCAGCATTCAATTTCGGATTAGCATGATGTTTAGAAAAAAATAATTTAATTATAGAGGGATCAAGTGAATAGCAGACAGCTTTTACAGTTGTAATTTTGTTAGATATGACTATGTATGAGGACTTTTGGAATAAGCAGAATTAGGCAAATGCAAGGTAACTGCATAATGAGTACAAGTTATTTGAAACACACAGCTTGTGAAGGCAGGGTTAAATATATGCACACCCTATTCAGAGAATATTCGCTATAAACACCTGGTTTTTTTCTACACAAGGCAAAGCCTAAATCCTGAAGTAACCAGCAGGAAAATGCCCTTTCCTCACCCCACCCCCCTCCGCACTCGACAGGGAAATAACAAAAACCTGCTGCTTGTTTAGATTGCATTCAGTAATATTTTATGAGGTTCACTGTCATCTAATTCACCCGCTGGCTGCTGTGTTGTGTTGTGGTGTGGGGGGAGGGATGACAGTGAATTGTCAATGCATATTGTGTTAGGCCGGGTTGGAATCTGTCCCGTGAGCAGTCACACCAATGAGGGCAAGGACTGGTTGGTTCAGTATCAGGAAAAGGTGACTGAGTGGGATATCAGGTCATGGTGCTGGCAGCCTGGTCTCCCAGTGGAGAAGCACTATAACATTGCCATGAGTGCGCACCGTCACAAGTCGGTACCCGTCCTGATATGATCTTAGATGTTGTCAGGACGTAAAACTCCAACAACCAACCAACTACACCGATGGGTAGAGCATTTGCTCCTACTGCGCATGTGCACTGGTGATTTGCAGATTGATTTCCGCTGTAACCCTGTTGACGGTGAATAGTCAAGAGACGCAAACCGCAGTGGTATGGTTATAATTATTACCTGTTCGTCAAGTCTGGCGAAAAACATATTGCAAGGCACAGTGAAAGGAGTAAGAAGACAAGGCAGACAAACGAAGAGGTGGGAGGACAACATCAGGGAATGGACAGGCCTGGAGTATGGCAAGTCCCAGAGGACAGTGGAAACAGAAAACTGGAGAAAACTGGTTGTAAATTCATCCGAGGTGTCCTATTGGCCGTGTGGATAAGAGACTGATGATGATGACACCTGCAGAGAGTTGACTCTTTATTTATTGTGGTTTCAGTAAAGGCATACCGATATGTACAGTTGTGTTGCTCATAATCATAGTATGTACAGTATTTATATCCATATGATAAAGAATATAACGCACACATATATACGAATATATATATATATATTTTGATTATATAAATATATACAGTAAGACTTCTCTAACTGACCACCTCCACAAATCGACTTCTCCCTTATATCGATAATTTTATTTGGGCCCAAAATGATCGCCCCTCCAATACAATTGCAATGATTCAAAAACTCCCTAAACCGACCAATTCCCTAAATGGACCAGTTAAAGCCTGTCCCATGGTCGGCAGATTTAGAGAGAGTGTACTGTATATGAATATATAAATATAGTATGTATAAAATATCTATATACAATGTATATATGAGTCAGGATCACGAAAAGAGGCCAATTGGGGAAAGTTGTTGGTGTCGAGCATTGGATGTAGGCGTCGAACAGTATAATTATAGTTTAGCATTGACAGAGGTATTGGAAAGTCCTTAAATTTATCCTGAATGTAAAGGTAGAGAAAATACAACAACTTTATTTGTTTCTAGGATAATTTAATATAAAACAAAGAAATTCACTACACTTTAAGAATTGCGAAGCTGACATCTGTTAAAGTTGTCGGTGTCGAGCATTGGATGTCAGCATCAAACGGAACAATTATAGTTTAGCATTGACAGAGGTGTTGCAAAGTCCTTAAATTTAGTGCTTAAAAGGTGGAGAAAATACAACAAACTTATTTGTTTCTAGGATAATTTAAATTAAAACAAAGAAATGCACTACACTTTAAGAATTGCGACGCCGACATCTTAAATAAACCACCAATTGGCCCATTTTCGTGAGGCTGACTCATATATATATTTATTTATATTGATACATATAGATACATATTCTGCTATATGAAGGGTGGCGTCCGGTAGCCCTGAGTGCGCATGGATGCATGTGCGTGCGCACATTCAGGGCAACATAAGGTCTGTGAGGTGGCGTGATGTGAGATCGCGATAAAAAGTAAGTCCATGTCGGCCCTTGTGTGACTGGCAGCGTTACTAATATTCCTAGCGTCTGTAACACCTGTCTAACGGTAAAAAGTCTGCAACTCAAGTATTCAACTATCGTTTCTCCTTTTAAGCTGGCGTGATGGTCCCCTATATATATATATATCCCAATAGAAGAATGCTACCCAATAGAAGCACACCCATCATTAGCACGCAGAAATTTACGATCATATTCAAGTCAAACCAATGACTTGGCGCTAAATTGATCTATTAGTATTAGTATTACGTGCCTGCGTACCGTTGTTAATTATATTCATCTAATGAATTGCATAACACATATATGAGCACATCCTTGTTCTGAATTACTAGATCAAATGCAATTCAACATCATAGCAACATAAAAATACCACAGCAACACGGTGCCAACATCACATAAATAGCATATCGACATCGAATCAATATCATATCGACATCGTATCAACATCATATCGACATCCTATCGACATCATATCGGTATCTTATCGACAACATATCCACATCGCATCGACATCGCATCGACATCATATCCACATCTTATCCACATCATATCCACATTGTATCCACATCCTATCCACATCACATCTACATCACATCAACATCATATCGACACCAACCTGACACCATATCAACATCATATCGGCATCGTATCGACATCGTATCCATATCATATCGACATCATGTCGACATCATATCGACATCGTATCGATATCACATATACATCACATCAACATCATATTGACACCAACCTGACACCATATCAACATCATATCAGCATTGTATCAGCATCGTATCGACATCACATCAACATCATGTCGACATCATGTCGACATCGTATCGACATCACATCGACATCACATCAACATCATATCGACACCATATCGACACCATATCGCCACCGTATCGACACCATATCGACATCACATCAGCACCATATCGACATCGTATCGACATCACATCAACATCACATCGACATCGCATCGACATCACATCGACACCACATCAACATCACATCGACACCATATCGACATCACATCGACATTATATCGACATCGTATTAACACCAAGAGCGTTTGTGTGCGCATGCTCACATTTGCGCACAATAAAACTAGATGGACGCACAATAATTCGACGCGGATTTGGCTGATTTTGAGGGTTCTGCGCGCAAGCTGGTCGTTATAGCAGGGTTCCTCTCTACTTACTAGATGGGTGTGAGACCTCTCGGCCACAGCTGTCACTCTCTAACGATGATAGATCGGCTTTTAATCAGTTCCTCCGCCCCAACCTTCTACTCACGACACCAGCGCCAGATTAACCCCTACAGGACAATTACAGAATCACCCCGTGGTACCTCTAATCACCGCCGGGGGGCCGCGCCGGTGTCGGTGTCACGGTGTCGCAGTGTCAACTCCAGCTGTCACAATATGCCGGCGAGCACGCCCTGTCACATAATACCTGTTTAACTCCACCCCTTTGAAGTGGCCGCAGTCAATATGCCAGCTTTTCTTTTCTTTATGAAGGCCAATCTGCCTGGCTTTTTAAAAATATTTTTAAAACTGTTATTATTATTTGTTCTTTGTGGGTGTTGATGTGCACATGTGAGCTGGTGCTTGGAATAAAGGAAAGTATGTGGGGTTTAGTGTGTAGAGGTGGCACAAGGGGGCGTAGTACTCTGAACGCTGAGCTGTGTTCTCCATCGTTAAAGGCGGCTTTCCTTTCATGGTTGGTACTGGGAGGTTGATGGCTGGAGTTTTACATCCTAAGGTCATATCAGGACAGGTACCGACTTGTGACAGGGCACACTCATGGCAACTTTTTAGTGCTGCCCCACTGGGAGAGCCAGCCATCAGCACCATGACCCGATATCCCACTCAGTCACATTATCCTGACATTGAGCCAACCAGTCCTTGCCCTATCCTAATAATGCTGAGTGCTTGACTAGGAAGTGACAAGTATCAAGTTTAAGTCATTGATTTGACTCGACCAGGGTTTCCTACACATGGGTTCGAATGCCACGATCTACCAAGACTGGATACGGACGCTCAACTCATTCGGCCATCCGTCTGATCTTTATCCAAGGAAGTATGAAACGGCCACACTGCTAGAGGAAAAGGAAGAGGTGAACGAGGTGTTTGAATCACCTGCGCATGCAGTCTGTTTCGGGATTTGAGAGAAACTGTCAGTGACAGGAATTTAGACATGTGTACAAAACTGCGGTCAGGCAGACCACCCTGAGCCGGGGACTTTCCCTTCTCTGTGTGAGGTACACAAATAGCTTCCCACCAACAATACATCAACATTATTCTGCATTGCAATTTTGCGTTATTTATTACCGATGCCTACAGTGTTTGATTGTTTCCGCGTAGTTGATTGTTTGGCGATCTTCATAAAGGCTGAGATGATGGACTTAATCAAGGTTTTTTTGTGAGGTGGGTCTTCATTTATACTTCCATTTTATTGGGAAGATTGCATGGCAATTGCTTTCTGTTCTCAATTCATACTTCCATCTGATGTTGCTGAATGTGACATTGAAATGTTGATTTCTGTTTGTGGGTATGCTTTATTTAGACTGTGGCTACTTAATGATCCACTGAAGTTATTTAGGCATGATTTTCTTTTAATAGGAATATTTGTAATAGGTGATCAAATTATTTCTGTCAGACTTGGACTTTGAGAAAGAATTTGTATACAAGACATATTTGGAAAGCATTGGGATACTTATCCTAGGAATTTGAGAAGGGGTTTGTCTACAATAGACATTGGAAAGTATTGGGATACATGTCCTCACTTCCGAGACACTCTCTCTAGTCTGTGAAGTACATCACAGAGGACAGAGGTGGTAGGGACGTGCGAAATAGGTATATTCCCAGTGAAAAGGGTTTTCCATTCAACATTCAGAGGAAAGAAAGTTGCAGATAATCTTTCAAGAAAGCTACATTATGGTTGTTGAGCAATACATTGCGGTGCATGTGAAGACAAAAAGAATCCAATGGCGATATGACCGATTGAGTTGATCATCCGGTTCTCGTTGTGGTACTGGTAGATCATGGTGTAAAGTATAATGCTCGAATATGTGGCTGTGTAGGCAGGCTATGGTGAAATCAATACAGACACAGATAAAGGAAGAGTATAAAGTGTAACAAAGAAGATAGACTCCAGCCCTCTGGTTTATTATTTATATGGTTACATGGGTTCATTGTAGAGTATCACCCCACCCCTTTCCCCCAATGGGAATCAAGCATTCTTGGCCCCTACCAATAGGGATCCGGCATTCCTGGTCCCCATGGATACCAATAGTCTGCCCACCACCACAAGCTGTATGGCCCCATGGCCACCACCAACCTTGACCTTTTGAATGTGGTGATCCCTATCCCAGCAGAGGGGGTAGGCCCTGAATGCAATCACACCCAGACCTGCCAGCAACACTAGGTCTATTTACATCCAACTCAGGTACCACCAGCCCTTACATATATATATATATATATGTATATATATATATATATACATACATGCACCTGGTCATGTACACCGATGAGTAATAGAACATTTGCATTCCCCCCGATGCCGAATATCAGAATATTTTACAATGGGATTCGAACACACTGGTTCGAACCTTGTCCAAGTCAAAGCAATGACTTAAACAATTATATGTGTCGCTACCTAGCCTGATACAGTAATACCGATAGTGATACTCTGTATTACTAATACTAGGATAGGGGAAGAGTGAGTGGAATGACTAAGATCAATTGCCTGCGATTGAAATTTCAATCGCTTAATCAAGGAATGTAATGATTGAAAAAAAAGTGAGAGTTGTTTTGCATCCAGTGTCTGAATTGTGTCATGTGGAAAAGTGGTCTAATCCTTTTTTTTTTTTAATGCCATTGAAGCGGGGCTCCTGGTGGGAATCACCACTTCCTAGTTGGGAATATCACCGTCGGCCACTGCCTGGTGAAGATGGTATTGCACACACTACGTAACAGTATTAACACAGCCTCTGTCAAAAACGCTATTTTACTGTGAAGTATTATGTCATTCGGACTGTTCAGGACCAGCCTGTAACTTAGTAAGTTACAGGCTAGTCCTGAACAACCCAGTGCATTTATATATATATATATATATATATATATATATATATATATATATATATATATGGCGGCTGTTAACTGTTAATGTTACAGTGTAACATTAACAGTTAACAGCCGCCATATATATATAATATATATATATATATAATATATAGTATAGTTATACAAGTCTTACCTTGGTACAGATGATGGATAACTGTTGTTTTACCGAGGTATAAGCCTCGGATAGATGTGGGCTAGGGAGAGGTAAGCACGTCCGGTACCAGCAATCTTAACCTACTTATTGAGGATAAAAATGACTTTCAAACAATGGATACTATTACTTTACCGAAAAGGTACACCAACGGAATAGATGTGGCAGGGTGTGGCGGGAGGGCCCTAGCCCACATCTATCCGAGGCTTATACCTCGGTAAAACAACAGTTATCCATCATCTGTACCAAGGTAAGACTCGTATAACTATACTATTTTACCTCGGTAAACAGCCTCAGGCTAGCCTCAGGCTAGGGAGACCTTTACATAATTCATTTTTATCCTTAATATCATTCTTTCTTATTATTATAACATTCTAAATTTTTGTTCTCACCTATTCTTGTTAGTTGGCGAGAAGACACTTTGCAACGCCGGTAGGCTTTTCTAGTCGTTTAGTATAATGTTTTGCAAACGACTTAGCCGTCTTCCAGCCTGCATGCGCTAGTATTCTTTTCACAGAAATACCAAGCACCCGTGCCTTGGAGACCATGGCTCCTCTAGTTGAGTGGGAAGAGTATTTACTCGTATCCACTCCAGCCAATTTCAACACCGTAATTGTCCATCTGGCAAGTGTGTCTCGTGAAATCGCCTTATGTGGCTTTATAAAGCTCACTAATAGTTGTTGTGATGCACGTAAATCCTTTGTCTTGTATATATAAGCCCGTATGGCCGACACAACACATAATTTCCGATCATTCGGAAAACAGTCTAAGTGAACCGTTGATAAAGGGTCACCTAACGTGTTCGATTTGAGCAATTTTTCTAAATCAAACGTAGCTTGTTGCTTGTCTATTTCTAATCCAGTTAAGGATAAAGCAACAATCGTCTGTCCTCTGTGTCCGGTTACTAACAATAACAGGACCGCGACCTTAAAACCTAACTGTTTTATATCTAACCACGAGTTGTGAGGCCAAGCCTGAAACAACTTAAATACTATAGAAACATCCCAAAACCGACTATATTTTGGTTTTGGAGGATTCCTTTGATAAATTGAACGAAGTAAATAACAAATAACATAATGTTTTCCAACTGTTTCGCCATCAATTCTAGGTAATATAATTGATAACGCACACCTCGCCGCATTAATCGATCCAAAGGAAAGTCCTTCATCCTCTAGAGAACGAAGAAACCGAGCTACTTGTGAAATCTTCGGATTTGTTGGTTTAACTTTCATTAACAAACAATGTACACCCCATTTCTTTAAATAGGTTGTATACATTTTGACAGTTCCTGGCCTCCAGGCATCCGATACTATCCTATCCTCAGTAATTCTGTCCAATCCAAATTGCTGTAGCTGCTTCCTTAGAAAAGGAATGCCAATAGGGGCGTCGTTGACACGTCGCCGTGAACCACTAGCGGTCCGTGGTGCGTCAGATTCCCGAGTTTTCTTGGGAATCGTATACGATCTTTTGCCAGTTGTGAAACTGCTGGCAGCCAAGGTTGCGTGTCCCAATCGGGCACCACCAGTATCACATGTGTCCCTTCCAAGCCGATTTTTCTCACTACTCGGCTGATAATGCTAAATGGTGGGAAAATATAAAAATAATTATTTTCCCAAGTAATAGCAAACGCATCTACTTTCCAAGCATCCGGTTCAGGATGCCAAGAAACATAACAGGGTAACTTGTTATTATTTCGTGATGCAAATAAGTCAACTTCAGGTGTACCCCATTTTTCACAAACGAAGTTAAACAAAGGTGTAGAGAGAGACCACTCTAAATGGTCATGGAAATTTCTACTTTTATAATCTGCAAGTGTATTTTGTGACCCTGGAATATGCGCTACAGTCAGCCAGACTTGTTGAGCCTGTGCCCAGTTCCAAATCAGTTTAGATAACTGATTGCAAGACTTTGATTTGGTTCCACCCATGTTACGAATATATGCCATGGCAGTAGTATTATCAGTTAGTATTCTAACCTGTGATTTATTTATCTTTACTAAACTACGTAAGCCCAGATAAATAGCACGCAATTCTAGTGCATTAATATAGTCTGATTTTTCATCATCAAGCCATCTACCTCCTGTTGTGACCCCATCTCGATGAGCTCCCCAACCTTCTAACGAAGCATCAGTAGTAATTACTGTATTAGGTTCCGCCATGCGGATTGGATTTGGTGAACTTGCTATATGTTGCATCCACCATCCAATATCCTGTAACCCTTCTTGCGAAATAAACATCTTTCGCTCAAAATTGCCTTTAGTTCGTGTTAACGCTAAATTTTTATCTATTTCTTGCGACTTAATATGGGCCTTCCCATATAACACAGCAGGTGCATATGAGGTCATTATGCCAATAAGAACAGCAACCTGTCTAATTTTTGGCTTTGATAACTTAATAAGCTGAGTCGCTGTAGTCATAAACTTAATTAGTTTTTGTTCTGTTATCGACACTGTAAGGGACTGTGTATCCAGAATAAACCCTAAACATTTGAGTTGTTTTGTTGGTTTAAACACTGACTTTTGTTGATGTACATAAAACCCCAATTTAGTGAGTAATGCACATAAATCCAAAACTGCATTCACACAACCAATTTGTGTTGATGCTATAATAAAAGAATCATCTATGTATGGAAACATTATGTGACCCTTCCTCGCCATTACCGAGAAAACAGGTTTAAGCAATTTAGTAAATAAACGTGGCGCACAAGCTAAGCCATTCGGCATGCAGGTAAACTCATAGAGTTGGTTATCCCAAATAAATCGAAGAAATTTTCGGTATTGTTCCATTATGGGAAGCGTATAATAGGCATCCTGTAAATCAACACTAGCCATCCACGCATCTGGTGTAATCAGATCTCGTGCCGTATCTAGAGAGAACATTTTAAAATGTCGATATTCCACCCTTTTATTAAGGATTGTTAAATCCAGGATCATTCGAACATCACCATTAGGCTTCGGTCTCGAGAAAATGTTTGAAATAAACTGTCCTGAACAGTGTGTCACTTTTTGTATAATTCCTTTCTCAAAGAATTTATGTACCTGTTTAGTTAGTGCCTCTCGTTCAACTGGTTGAATGTTATATGGAAAAGGTATTATACTTTGTACAGGAATTTGTGTAAAGGGAATGTGAACACCCCTAACTATTTTTATAATTTCTTGGTCACTAGTAATTTTGTGCCACTCAGAAATATGATTACTAATATTACCAGCCACAAAGTTGCTTACAGTTTGTGTGTTTTTAGAGGCTTCAGGGACTTGTAAAGTTTGTGTTTGGACCTCTACTTGGACCCGCCCCTGGGGAAAGGTCTCGACGAGTTGAACCCTCGGCCTATTGGCCGTGCGGTGTTGTCGGTCCAGCCTGGGCGAGCGCCCCGGCCCCCGAAACCCTTGACCGAAGTTTGAACTCGGTCTGGTTCCTCTGGTGAACCGTCGTGGACGAAAATCCCCTCGTGACTTTTTGAAACGAGGAGCTTCCTGTTTCTTCTTGCCATCCATGTTTTTGCCACTCTTGGCTGCAGTCTCTACCTCTTTATAGAGGTATTGTAGTTGACCGCCAAACATCTTGGTGTTATCTAAAGGTTTCCCTTTAATCGGCTCTGGAGCAAGATAAAGTGTAAACTCCTTCCCCTCATTATCGGTAACCTTCTTAGAGCGAGCCACTTCTTTGCCAGCATCTGTGCAAACTGACTTGAAGACATTTTCATATCTTCGAAACGACAGGTAATTACCTGCCGCCGCTAGCACTGCAATGCCTTTGTCCATTGTCTTAGCCAAAGACGAGAACTTATTTTCACTCTGCATCCTATTAGCCACAGGAACAATAGCTGTTAGGGTAGCCAACACTGCCTTATGCACTGTGTGCAACACATCCTCAAACTTCTTACGGTCATCCGTCATATTGACATCCCGATCCATTTCTTTAATGATGGAGTTGGGAACACCCTTTATGCCTGTTAACTCATCTCCTAACTTGGAGATAACCTCCGCCGGTTTGAACGTGCGAAAATGACCATTCACGGTCTCGCGCATAAGCGTAGTGGTTTTAAACCCGCTTAGCCTTTGGCTTCTCCACCTTCTTAGCCACTTTAGTGCCAATGTCTGCATAGACCCCTTCATATATAGTGTCTGAGTCTGATTCCGTAGAAGTAGACTCAGTGGACGAATCAGAAGAAGAATATTTCCTCTTCCTCTTCTTCTTTTTGGACTTAGTCTTCCGCTTTTTGCGAAAACCAGTCTCTGCCCGCTCCTTGGTGAATTCATCACCCGAAGAAATCACCTGTTTCTTCTTCTTCCTCCGTTTAGGAGAAGGAGGAGGAGGAGCCTTAAGCTCCACCGCCGAGTCTGTGTCCAAGAAATCCTCAAACGAATCCTCTTGGACACTCGGCCTACGCCGCTTCCGAGACACAGGCGATTTGGCAGTCAAGATGTGGCTTTCCAATCGTGCAAAGCGAGCCTCCCAATCTGGAGGCGCAGGCACATCAGGCACTGCGTCCTCGTCCGGGTCGGAGAGGATATGCGCCCGGGGCTGTGTCGACGGCCCTGCCGACAACACAGGTGAGGAGTCGTACTCCTCGTCCACTCCACTCGGAACACGCCCCTCGGCTGCTGCTGCACCGCGCTTACTCCGCTTCGTGGCAATCGGGAGCTGAAACAAAGATTTTTGGTCAGTCCCGGTATATATATATATGTCACAATATGGTTGTTTCAAACTCATTTGGACATCTATTGGTGTTAGAGAACGTGTTTATACCGTTATAACACAGGCGTAATAAGCTAAATTTGTGCGTGGGTTGTGGGTCAAGCCCAAACCTTACGCGGGGTCGGGACCAGTGTATCGGCCCGCCCATCCCTCTGTTCCGCACACTTCTCCCACCTGTGACTACTACGTCAACAAGTTGGAGAAAATGCTACGAAACTCGGAGAAACGCCTGAAAAAGTTTTGTCTAGGGGAGTCTATAAAAGAAACCCAGGAGCATCTCCAACATTACTCTCTATTAGAGTACGAGAGAATTTCCACATGAGATAGGGCGAAACCCACATCTCTACCCATAGTCACAGGGTGAGCCGGGTGTTGACATAACCGCTAATGACCGGTTTGGTTCCTTCGAGAAACCCACTCGAGTGTTCTATCCTTGGTTGTTTATAACCAAAAACTCGTCCAAATTGGACCAACGAAAGTCTAAACTTTCCATAATGATGCTCTAATGCATCATAATTAAGCTAACCACAGTTTTATTATACTTACTGCGTATTTGCTTGTATGTAGACTAATTTTGCCGGAGCAACCCAACGACACGTTATCCAGTCGTGAGTTGTATATGCTAATTGCTGGTACCGGACGTGCTTACCTCTCCCTAGCCTGAGGCTAGCCTGAGGCTGTTTACCGAGGTAAAATATATATATATATATAAATGCACTGGGTTGTTTATATTCATACACGCTATATTCCCGTGTGCAGTCTTGACGGGCAGACGACAATTCATCTTAGGCAGACGACACTCAAAATGCCTACTCGCTACGCATGCGCAAGGCGCGAAAACGGTGCAGCGTTATAGTAACCCAACAAACACCGGCAGCGCATTACCCAGAATAGTCTCATAATAGTATGCAAACAATTAATGCTAACATGGACACAGTGTTTGAAATAGAGTAAATTACACCCTCAGTGTACTAACGACCTGGTACAAGCAGACAGGCAGCACTGTGTGGGTGACTGCTCACCAGCACGTGTACACCCTCAGTGTACCGCGTATTAATAGAACATTATCCACGTTTCTCTGGTTGACTGTCATAGTGCCAATGCCAATTCTTTTTTGTGTGTGGGCAAGATGGATTGAAAGGATTGTAGCATATTTTAACTTCAAGTATCTCCCAGATGGTACTTTAAAGTAAAGACTTTAGTAAAGTATGGTACTTTGGTACATTGTTAGAATCAACGTAATCTCTTTATTTAAAAGTAGGACAACAACTCAAAACCATCGGACTGTATGTGAACTAAGGTTAACGGGGCTGTAATACGACCAATACTAGTTAATTTATGTGTGGTATAAAGCATTCATTCACAATTAGCAGGATATCGAATATGACAAATCATGTTTTGTTTATATTATTTCTATAATTGCCACAGTTTCCGGTAATTATATATTTTTGTTTGTTTGTTGTTTTATGTCCTAGCAACATCTAAGGTCATATTAGGATGGCTACCAACTTGTGATACTGATAGTGCGCACTCATGGCAACTTTATAGTGCTGCCCCACTGAGAAACCAGGCCACCAGCACCATGACCTGATATCCTACTCAGTCACATTATCCTGACACTGAGCCAACCATTCCTTGCCCTATCCTAATAATGCCAAGCGCCAGGTTAGGAAGTGACAAGTATCAATTTTTAAGTCATTGGGTTGACTCGACCAGGATTCGAACCCGGTAATTATAACACTACGCCCCGGAACGTCAGCAGTAGGTTAAATTCGACACTGGTCCCTCCCGCGCGTTGTTCATAGGTGTACAGCGCTAATGGCCTGACGCAGCAGAGTAGCACACATTAGCACCTGACCCAATCTTTTAGAGAGATGCCAACAGCGCGGGATGTGGACTGACCACGAAAGGCTTTCTGGTGGATGGCGGTGGGATAGGTCCGGGAGAGCCGAGTTAGGTGGTGGGCGTGGCCCGGGTGGAGGGGAGGGGCGGGGCGGGGCGGGACGCATGTGGCCGGGGCGTGGTCGCGTACCAGTCGACTTGAGTGCTCTCTGAGAGGACCTGGTGAAAAAGGGTTGTACAATCACTGACCACATTAGACGCACATGCCACCGGAAGAAGTTCAGTTCGAACGTTGGGATATTAGACGTATATATTCCACAGTGTCACCGTGTTACTTACAGTGATCTAGGAAAATATCACCGTCCTTCAAAA
This sequence comes from Branchipolynoe longqiensis, assembly GCA_030323885.1. Lineage (NCBI taxonomy): Eukaryota > Metazoa > Annelida > Polychaeta > Phyllodocida > Polynoidae > Branchipolynoe > Branchipolynoe longqiensis. The sequence goes on along the minus strand of CM059199.1, from coordinate 44,123,509 downwards.
GCTGAACCATGGTTTCGAGGTCCTCCTATCATAGTTATAATTTGATTGATATATATATACATTAAAACCTCTAAATCGACCGACCATGGGACCGACTTTAGGTGGTCCATTTAGGGAGGTGGTTGGTTTAGAGAGTTAGAATATCCTTATAATGGTATTTTTGGGACCCAAATAAAGCGATCGATATACGGGAGTGGTCGATCTGTGGAGGGGTAGTTATAGAGAGGTTTTACTATATATTATATATATATTAGGTTCATCACTAGTAATCAGACCAGACGGGTTGGCTGAATGAGTTGAGTGCCTTTCTCCCATTATTGTAGATCATGAGATTCTAACCCACAAGTTCGAACCCTGATCGAGTCAAACCAATGACTTAAGACTTTATACTTGTCATTTCCTAGCAAGGCGCTCAGCATTATTAGGACAGGGCAATGACTGGTGTGCTCAGTATCATGATAATGTGACAGTGAGATATCAGGTCATGGTGCTGGAGGCCTGGTCAACCAATGGGGCATCACTATACAGTTACCATGAGTTCACACTCTCACAAGTCGGCACCCATCCTGATATGACCTTAGATGTTGCCAGGAGATAACACTCCAACAACCAACCAACTAGTAATCTACTTCGGTGGTAAAATCAGTAAGAGTGTTGGCTTCCTTCCCATTTGGAACATTGGCCATTTAAATCCAAGCCGATAGACGAGATCACTGTTCCGACTGCGCGTGCGCTGAAATCAGGGTTGGTAGCAAAGCAAATGTGTACGGCCATTGAGATTGCCAATACGCATAGGGCAAAACTTCAATTTTATTCAAAATTAATAGAAATACATAATAATTTGGCATAAACGTGTATGCACACATGCAATATAATGATCGGATTAATATAACTAACAGAAAACTAGCCATAATTAAACATGTTGAGCTTAGAAACATACAATTCCACACAAAACAATAAGTTGATATCCACATAACTATTGTTAATTCTTGTTCTAAATATAAAAATGCTAAATCTGTCAACAGACACTTAGTTCAGAGAAATATATAACCAATATCTGATTAACCCTATCCATTTTCTAATTCTGCATATGTCATTAACCATAGGATATTGTTGTGGGGGTGATGAAAATGGGAAATACCGTGCCTAGAGCAGGACTCAAACCCACATCTCTTTGCATTCCGGGCCAGTGTGCTAACCATTACACCACCTAGGCTCCCTGATATCAACACACTCCCCACGCCTACCTGTCTATGTGGATACTTGCCTGAGAGGTCAGTGCAGACCACTACACTCGTCCCCCTGGAATTGTAAGTCTTGTAATGCTTACAATTACATACATACAGGCAATGCACTAACACATACATACACAGGGTAGATTCAACAACCATACAGCGCAAAGCTTGCACAGGATCCTGGTCACGGCACCAGTGTCGTGGGGGTGATGAAAATGGGAAATACCGTGCCTAGAGCAGGACTCGAACCCACATCTCTTTGCATTCCGGGCCAGTGTGCTAACCATTACACCACCTAGGCTCCCTGATATCAACACACTCCCCACGCCTACCTGTCTATGTGGATACTTGCCTGAGAGGTCAGTGCAGACCACTACAATATAAATAAAAACATGAATAAAATAAGTTAAACTAAATCTGGCTAGGGCTCTAACACTAGTCTGAGTGGCCAGATTTGTCTAAATCTAAATGCACATGGCATAAGATGTGCTGATTATGTTGATGTAAATGCAATACTGGATAAAAGAGTAATATCTCAATATATTATATATATTTTTTTAGTTGGTATTCTATGTTTCAAACAAGAGCTGAGATGAGTTGAAACTAGCACATTTCATAACTGTACCCAGTGTATTAGCATGTGCCATGTACTTCTCGTGGGTTTGTTTTTCTTCCACGCATCCTACAATGCTCCGCGCGGCTGGAATGGTGATGTAGTCTATTCTAACAAATGACTTATAAACTGATTGGACGCGGTGGCCGAATCGGTACAGCACAAGCTTCCCGTGCGGAAGGTCGGGAGTTCGAATCCCAGCTGAATCAAACCAATGACTTCTACAATTTATACTTGTCACTACCTAGCCTAACGCTTGGCATTAATAGGACAGGGAAAGGACTGGGTAGCACAGTATCAGGATAATGTGACTGTGGGATATTGGGTCATGGTGCCAGTGGCTTGGTCTGCCAGTGGGGCAGCACTATTATTTCACCATCAGAATGCACTGGTACAAGTCCGTAGCCATGCTTATATAACCTTAAATGTTGCAAGGATGTAAAACAACAACCAAACAACTTATAAACTTGATATTTGTCACTACCTAGCCTGCCGCACGACATTAATAGGATAAGACTCCACATTTGTCTGGCCGACTGTCCAACTCCAATCTATTGTTGTTTGCAAGCTATAAGTAGCTTAGCAAATATGTGAAAATATTATCATCATCATCGTCATCATCATGCTGTCGGTCGCGATGCGACAAAGACTGCTTTCATTACTTGATTGCCACTCTCCATTTAGCTCTCTGCTGTGAGAGTTGCGTCCATGAGTCGGTCTTAATGTCTCTCAGCTTCAGGTTTCATTTCATGAAAGCTGCCTTCAAAAGTGTTGAAGTGCTGCTGGCTTTTGAAAGTTACCAGTAGCACTCTCTCTGGGAGCAAATAGAGGTTTCACACCGGCAAGAACATGTCAAGACAGGCGCAAAACTATTTGTCCCTGCAGTGGCTGGTCGGGAGATGTTGGGAGTTCCATACATCAACCGCCCTTAATGCTGCCACAGTGACATTGTTTTCTGCTTAGGGTTTGCTCCCTTAGCCTTTGGTTCTGTCAAGAACCTGTACCACAAGGCAGTGGTTTACAACTCTGCAATGCAGGGGTGTCAAACTCCCTGAGGTATTCCTATACCTGCTATACCTGCATACACAATATTATATATATTATAATTATAATAAAAATTACTTCAAACTAAAGTAGGGTAGATTGTAAGAATCAATTGAATCTGTTTATCTAAAGGAGTGAGAGAAACCCAAAACCATCTGATTATAAGCGACTTTAAAGGGACAGTAGTACCATAAATGCAACTTTACCTGGTTACAATTAGCAGGATATATCAAATATGACGAATCATGCTGCGCTTTTATCTTTAAACCCCCCCCCCCCTATTATCAAGGAGTCAATTAGGGTTCAGCTGTTACTGATACTGATACTGTCACTGTCACCCAATTCTAGTGTCTCCAGAGGCTAGAGTGTTTTATAGACATGCGAAGTAGAGGAATCCTTGTTATTTTAAATAAAGAGTACATTTTATGGGTTTAAGTATGTCTTATAACCTCAGTGCCTCTACGATTCAGTTCCCTGTGGGATATCACTTAACTACTAATAACAGTTGTGAGGTGTTTATTAACTTATGCATAGACTACCGTAGATAAAAGATTCACCCCGTGCTGACAGTAGGGGTGAACGTCAACGTAGTTTCTCTCTGGGCGAAAATAGCTTTAGTATGGGACAGGAAGTAGAAACTCTGGCTCCAGGATCAAATTGCTACTTGTATCAACACAGAGTTGGTGAAATGACAGAGAATGCAAAAAGGCAAGATGGCAGCGATAGAATGCCATCGATTTCACTTTTTAGATCTATTAAACTACATGTTTTATTATATTTTTCAATTTGTAAGTAGCGGGGCAATATGAAGACGTATATAAAGAATAAATGTTGCATCATAAATTAAGAATTTATCAGCTCAGTTCATTTCCCCACCATGTCAAAATACTTCGCCAGCTTTTATATAGGGTTGGTATTCACCCCTGTACTGCAAGTACGGGGTGAATCTTTTATCTAAGCCTACTGGTGCTGGGTAGAAAAATTTCGCCATATTTGCTGTGTGTTACCCGCAATTACCAACCAGTTATGGAAGCATATTTATTTGGATAATATTTCTGAACAAACCTTACGGCCCGAAGCCCAGTGCAAAGCCGCTTCCATTATGTTTTATTTGATGAATAAATTACTTTACTATAAAACAACAACAACGATAATGATAATAGTAATCACAATAATATTAATACGCACTCTTTATTCTACTTATACACCGCAAGGGATTTAATATAACCGCCCGCCCCCCATACGCACCCCCCTGCCCGCGCGCACATCTCGGCCCCTCACACGCACACGGCAACGCAACCCAAACACATATGCAACCACTCAGCCATATACAAAACACACAGAGACACACACAACCATGCATAAACACACAGATATGCACATACACAAATGAACACACACAAAAGCAGATGCACAAGGACACATACATGCAAACACACAAACACACACATGCACACACAACCAAACAAACACAAGCAAACATACTGGAACATACACAAGCAAGCACAAACAAACACACACATACAAATAGACAAACATGTACAATCACACACATACACATACATGCAACACACACAAACACACACAAGCACACACAACCAAACAAAAACAAGCAAACATACAGGAACATACACAAGCAAACACAAACAAACACACTCATACAAACACACACACTCACACACATACACACACACGTGCAAAATCACAAGCACCCACAATCACACACACACAAACACACAAATGCACATGATCACACATACAACCATACAAAAACACACAATCACACACAAAGCCGCACACAAACACACACACACACAAACACACACAAACAAACACACTCTAACCCGCAGCCGCCGTCGCGGCGACGTCGATGAGGAGTGCGGCATGTTGGGTAATCGCTCATAACCCGGGCACAATGGCGGGCGGGGAGGTTCCGATTGCCTCGTCACAAAACACCCCTATCCCTATAATATGCAACACCACCAGCCGGCACCCAGCGCGCAGAACCCCCCCCCCCCCCCCCCCACACACACCCACACACACACTCCTCCCTCTCTCACACCGCCATGACACTTAACCCACCATTCACACGAAGTGAATGGACCACCCTCTGGCTGGCGATACAAACATGCGCGGAAAAGTGTGTGAAGAAAGTACCACTGCAGATAGGGTCACGTGCTACCCGTGCTGACGACACAATGACCACCATAGAGACTACATCACCATTCCAGTGGCGCGGTGCATTGTGGGATGCGTGGAAGAAAAACAAACCCGCGAGAAGCACATGGCACATGCTAATGGTAATAACTAATACACTGGGTGCAGCTATGAAATGTGCTAGTTTCAGCTCATCTCAGCTCTTGTTTGATACATAGAATACTAACTAAAAATATATATGTAATAAATTAAGATATTCCTCTTTTATCCAGCATTGCATTTACATCAATATAGTCAGCACATCTTATGCCATGTGCATTTAGATTTAGACAAATCTGGGCACTCAGACTAGTGGTAGAGCCATAGCCAGTCAGTTTTACTTATTTTATTCATGTTTTTATTTATATCCTATGGTTAATGACATATGTATAACTAGAAAATGAATAGTGTTAATCATATATTGGTTATATAATTCTCTGAAACAAATGTCTGTTGACACATTTGGCAGTTTAATATTTAGAACAAGAATTAATAATAGTGATATGGATATCACCCTTAAAGTGATTGATTGTTTTGTGTGGAATTGTTTGTTTCTAAGCTCAAAATGTTTAACTATGGCTAGTTTTATCTTAGTTATATTCATCAGATAAGCAGCTTGGGGTGTTTATTGCATGTGTGCATACACGTTTATGCCAAAGTGTTATGGATTTCTATTAATTTTGAATAAAATGGTAGTTTTGCCCTATGTGTATCGGCAATCTTAATGGCCATAGACATTTGCTTTGCTGCCAACGCCGTTTTCAGTGCATGCACAGTCGGAATGGTGATCTCATCTATTGGGTTAGCGTGCACATTTTTTTGCCTTTATTTTGTTATTTGTTTGCATTCTAAGCATATTTGAGCTGGTATAACAATAAGGCTAAATATGACCATATTCTAATAAATATATAAACTGCTAGACGGTGGTCGAATCAATGAGGATGCCGGCTTCCCATAAGGAAGGTCCAGAATTCGAATCCCGGCCGAGTCAACCCAATGACTTACTAAATAGATACTTGTCGTTACCTAGCCTGGCACTCAACATTGCTAGGATAGGGCAATGACTGGTGTCGATAATGTCGCTGAGTGGAAATTCGGATATTGTTGTTACCGGAGTCATCTCCCAGTATGGCAGCACCATAAAGTTACCATGAGTGTGCACTGTCTCAAGTCAGTCCCCATCCCGAGTCATCCTTAGATGTTGCAAGGATGTAAAACCCAATATGCAACCATAATTTGGTGGAGATGAAACAGCACATTTTAAAACCAAATGGATAAGCAGCTTGGGGTGATTATGGAAATATAATTTTAACCTGCATCTCAAAATTCTGACACCAGCGAAAAGGTTTCTTAAATAAACTTTAGAATTCCCTTCTATCCAGTAATTAATATGTGAAAAGTGTACCAGTATTTCAGGCAGATATGTAGAATCACATCTAGATAATAGTTTTGGGCTTCAAACATGTTGGCTTCAAACATGTTCAGAATATGCAGCTTTAACATCTGACATACTTTACGATGTGCTCCCTTAGTTTAAAGTTGCATAGTGCGATGCTTTTGAGTTTCTGACATTTTACTGAGATAAATATATTAAATTGATCATTGTAATCTACCTTACTTTAATTTGAAGTAACTTTTAATTGAAATGGCTACCTTTTGAGATATATGAAATTCAAACATGTGAAAATAATTTTGGCAAGCACGCCAAAACTCTGATACCAAAGGCTTCTGCAGTAACAAGTTCTATTAAATGTACTCAGTGTTCCCTTCTATGTGGCAACAAATACTTAATAAGTGCATCAGTATCTAAGTTAGATATGTAGAATCAAATCTAGATAATTGTTTTGATTTGGACAAATTGATGCTTCATCGGGCTATGCAGCTTTAAGCTTCATAACTTGATACAGGTGGGAATCCTTCTTGTCGAAATATTTGCCGACAGGACATATTTAATTTTTATCTAGTCTAATCCTTACTAAGCATCATGTTTTGTTTCATTCTTATATGTGGGCTGCTGTTCCCCGCCCCTTCTCTATCTCTTCATCGGGCAAATATTATAATTTACCCGGGAAACCTAGTTAAAGCTCCATAATCCGTCGGATACATCAATTGTCGAAATCAAAACACTTATTTAAATTTGAATCTAGATATATCCAATTTAGATGTTGATGCCCTTATTAAGAATGTGTTGGTATAATAGGAGGGTATACTAATACTTTACTCAACACATTAAATAACATCTTAGTCCTACTGTTGGAGTCTATGCAGTCAAAGTGTTGACGTGCTTGTCAACATTAATTTGACGTGTTTTTACTTTAAATATCCCCAAAGTTAGCCATTTAATATACAAGTTACTTCAAACTAAAGTAAAGTATATTAATTATTAGAATAGTGAACATGATCTATTCATCTCAGATACTGATATGTGTGTGCTTGTGCGTGTGTGCGTGTGCGTGTGCGTGTGCGTGTGCGTGTGCGTGTGCGTGTGCGTGTGCGTGTGCGTGTGCGTGTGCGTGTGCGCGTGCGCGTGCGCGTGCGTGTGCGCGTGCGTGTGCGTGTGCGTGTGCGCGTGCTTGTGCGTGTGCCTGTGCGTGTGCGTGTGTGCGCGTGTGCATGCATGTGCGTGTGTGTGTGTGTGTGGTGTGTATGGTGTGTATGTAAGGGTGTGGGTGTGGGGACTCATACCCTGGAACCTCTTCATCAAGTTAACAGTATTGAGTGGGTATTTCTCACAAATGGGCAGCAATTCATGAAGTGTGATCTCGGGCGGTGGTGTCCGGCTGTGGTGCCCGGCTGTGGTGCCCGGCTGTAGCCGATGCGCGGCCGGTGTGGCTCCCGGACATGTCCGTAAAGCTCTCTCGCTAATTTGCCGCTGGTTAGAAATGTGTGCATGGTGAGGTGTGTGTTGAGTTGGGTGGAGTGGGCAGGCGGGCGGATGAGGTGTGGGCTAGTTGTGGTACATGACTGGCAGTTGGGTGGTGGTGTGGGTGTGGGTGTGGGTGTGGGTGTGGGTGTGGGTGTGGGTGTGGGTGTGGGTGTGGGTGTGGGTGTGGGTGTGGGTGTGGGTGTGGGTGTGGGTGTGGGTGTGGGTGTGGGTGTGGGTGTGGGTGTGGGTGTGGGTGTGGGTGTGGGTGTGGGTGTGGGTGTGGGTGTGGGTGTGGGTGTGGGTGTGGGTGTGGGTGTGGGTGTGGGTGTGGGTGTGGGTTTTGTTTTTGTTTGTTTGTTTGGGCTTTATGTCCTAGCACCGTCTAAGATCGCATCAGGATGGGTACTGCATTGTGTGACAGTGTGCGCTCATGGCTACTTTATAGTGCTGCCACCCTGGGAGGGCAGGCTGTCCTGGGACCTGATATCCTACACAGTCACATTATCCTGATACTGTGCTAACCAGTCCTTGTCCTATCCTATTAAGCCAAGCACTAGCCAGGCTAGGTAACGACAAGTATCAATTTTGTAAGTCATTGGTTTGAGCAAACTTTGATTCAACCAAGATTCAAACGCCTAACTTTCCGCATGGGAATCCCGCTTATCCCGCCACGTCCGGTAGAACTAAAACTACAAGTATGCAATATCACCATTTAGTTTGACCGGGTGCGGTAGCCTAATCAGTAGAGCATGGGCCTCGCATGCGGAAGGTGGGGAGTTCTGTTCCCGGTCGAATCAAACCAATGACTTTAATATTGTCATTTGTCACTTCCTATCCTGGTGGCCGGCATTAATAGGATAGGCTAAGTACTGGTTAGCTCAGTGTCAGGATAATGTGACTGAGTGGGATATTGGGTCATGGTGTTGGAGGCCTGATTTCCCAGTTGGGCAGCACTATAAAGTTGCCATGAGTGTGCACTGTCAAAAGTCCGTACCCATCCTCATATGACCTTAGATGTTTCCAGGACGTAAAACTCCAACAACCAACAACCTACCAAGTTTACCGTGACGATGCGGTGAAGGCTCGGTAAAACCCGAGCCAGCTTCCGGCCGCCTATCGATAGGAGTCGGCCGGTGTTCTGGTTCCCCGGTTCCTGGGTTCCCGGGTTCCCGGGTTCCCGGGTTCCCGGGCCCCGGCTGTGGGCGTGTGGCCCGTCGACAGGCTCGTGATGGATGCGCTCCCGAACCAGTCTGTCGAGCGCCGCCGGGACCCTCGGGCTCACCTCGGGTATTATCGGAACACTTCGGCTGACCTCCGGAATTACCGGGCGGGGTCTTATTAATGGACTGCGGGCCGCGACCATTCCTTTATTGGCGGCGGGCGTCGTGTCCCGCGCCTCAAGGTCACCTGGTTAGGTGTCAAGGTCACGTCGGAGGGCAAGGGGTCAAGGCGGCCGGGGTCAGCTCGGGGCGCGAAAGGGGTCAGCGGGTCGTGTGTCTGGTTAATAGTTGCCATGGAAACAAATGCTAATGGTTGAGAGCCGTTTAGCGGACAACCCCCCCCCCCCCCTTCCCCCAGCCACACCCCTCCCCCCCCACACACACACACACACACTCACTCTCACACACACACAGAGGGCGTTGCGACTTTATTTTATTAAGGCAAATAGACACACGCTAAATGGTCGCTTCGATGAGGTTTAAATCGGGTGGGGATTTGCTAATCAAGTTCCACAACAAATCGAAGTCGGAATCCTTGCTGATCGACAGACATCGTGAGATAAGATGACACTTGGGGAGAAGGAGAAAGGGGCCAAGGCCCGCCCGAAGGAGACCCGCACCGAGAGAGTAATTATAACAACATGAACATCAAAGGTGTTTGTGGACAAATTATACGTCATTAGGCGCTGCTCATGGGGTCGACAGGGTCACGACCTTTGACCTCTTGGTCGTGATATTAGTGGTCCAGTTTGCTGTGAACACAACTCGTAACAAAAGAACATCCGTGCAGGCTTCTAGTAATCGGCACCAAAAGTTCCCCTTTTACAAACAAGTCAGCGATTTTGGTTTCCCCTTTTATATTTTCACATGAAAGAAGTGGCTTTTAATTTTAACCAGCCTCAAGCAATCTTGACATGGCAACATTTTTGTACTACAGCAAAACCTCTCTATACCGACCCCTCCACAGATCGACCACTCCCGTATATCGATCGCTTTATTTGGGTCCCAAAATTACCATTGTAAGGATATTCTAACTCTCTAAACCGACCACCTCCCTAGATGGACCACTTAAAGTCAGTCCCATGGTCGGTCGATTTAGAGAAGTTTTACTGTATTTCACCTCATTAAAGACACTTTCTGTATTAATCTTAAAGCTGCATAGTCTGATGAAATATCAAATTTTCAAAACCAAACCAATTATCTAGATTTGATTTCCATATCTAACTTAAGCCCCGTTTACACGGGCGATTTAAAACGTTTCATATGAACCCACTTGCCTAGATCGACTCACATTTGGCGTGTAGACGCAGTTCTGTGGCGTTTTAGGGCTGAATCACTTCATATGAAACGTTTCATCTAGACCACCTCGCGAGGTAGTATAGATGAAGCGATTCAGCTGGTTCCTGGCAGTGTTAGGGCCCGATTAGGCTGAAATCTAGTGAATGCGATCATATTTAAGAGAATTAGATACTCAAATAATGAAATTTAATTAAATTAACCCTAAATTACAAGCGATATTAATGTAACAGCTACATCGGCGTCGAATCGATGAGGGTAAAGTAAACAAATAGCAGTGCTCGCCGGCTACATGCAGAACTAAGGCTGCTTGTTTCCGGCGACAAAACACTTTCAAAAGTCTGTCCGTGTAAACGGGTCTCTAAAACGCTTCATATGAATTGCTTTGTCTAGAACGTTTCACAATTCCCCGTGTAAACACGGCTTTAGATACTGATGCACTTATTAAACATTTGTTTCTGAGTAGAAGGCAATACAGAGTCAATTTAACAGAACCTGTTACTGCAGAAGTCTATGGTGTCAGAGTTTTGGCAAGCTTGCCAAAACTAATTGTTGATGTTTGCACTCAAAATATCTAAAAAGTTTACCATTTAAAATATAAGTAACTTTGAACTAATGTAAAGTAGATACTAGTGATCGATCTCATACATTTATCTCAGAAAAATTACAGAAATTCTAAACCATCGGACTATGCATTCATGAAGCACAACAATCGGACAGTCGCTAGGTAAAGTTGCATAGTTCAATGATTTTAAGTGTCTACCATTCAACAAATATATATATATACATGGATATATATTATTAGACTGCTCCTGATGGGCCATGTTCCACGTTCCTTTAGATTGAAACTGTTATTACGAGGGCCTGGAGTTTTATCAATTTATATTTTATATGTATGCCAACATTAATTTTGCCTGTTTGCAAGGGAGATCTCTCTAAAGATAGGCATTTACAATGAGTTACTTCAGACTTCAGACTTCAATGAACATAAGCTATTTCTTATGAAAAGTGTTTATAGTTTTATGACGTGCATTGCAAAATGGGCAATTTACTTTTGTATTGTTTTTGTAATAATGATCTAGTATTAGCCATATCGCCATTGCGTCACCATTGGTGAAATGTGTTGTGCGATTGTAGTTTTACAGTCGGTAGTTTCTATAATTGTCAAATGTGATATTCTGGAATAAAATTGATTGAATTGAAAATCGAATGCAATTGAAAAGATAGTTGGATAGACAGATTGATACATCTGCAAGACTCTAATAACATTAACATAATTGGGGTTGTTGTTGAAGATTTATACTGCCTATCATGGATAAGCCTGAATAGGCTTGTTTTCACCATTAGACAGTTTGTCGATAGAAAGCCCGAGCCTACACTTTTACCGACCCAAGGGATTTTTAACCTCCCACACCACATAGACATGGTATGAGAGCAACTGGCCTTTGATGACACTGTAAGTTATACACAGCGGTGGAAATCCAAATTGGCAGAGATGGGGGCACGCAATTCCCAAGGATCAGACGAAATGGTCGTTTTGGTAGATCATGGGATTCGAACCCACGAGTTCGAACCCTGGTCGAGTCAAACCAATGACTTAAACATTGATATTTGTCACTTCCTAGCCTGGCGCTCGGCATTATTATGCTAGGGCAATGACTGCTTGGCTCAATGTCAGGATAATGTTACTGAGTTGGATATCAGGTAATGGTGCTGGCAGCCTGGTCTCCCAGGGGGACATCACGATAACGTCACCACGAGTGCGCACTTTCACAGGTCGGTACCTGTCCTGATATGACCTTAGATGTTACCAGGACGTAAAACCTCAACAACCAACTACATATCTCAATCCAAGAGACTGAGCCCATTGAACCAGTGGTCCACAAGTTGTTCATCAAAGGCTGCGGTATGTGCTGTCTTGTCTGTGGGAAAGTGCATATAAAAGACCCCTTGCTGCTTATCGGAAAGTGGTGGAAGCGGGTTTCGTCAACAGAAAGATGTTTCACGTCCAATAATCACTGATACGAAAATCAATGTGCTCTAGAAACGTCATTAAATAATAGAAGCTTCACTTTTGTTTGCGACTATTGCACCTACGTTGTAAGCAGGTACATGTGCAACTAACTCTTCCGCTCACTTCGCGGATCCTGTCGGCTTCTGTAGTGAAACAGGCCCAAGGCTGGCCGGAGCAAATTCGCAGGGAGGAGGGCGGGCTGTGTTTGGAGGATCGTCACCCCTGACCCGTGAGAGTGTCTGTCCCTTGCGACTAGACACCCCCCAGGACAGATTCGTTATCATTAGACCAGTAATACACGGGTGCCCTAATCACTACGGGCGATAATGGGAGTGATACTGATAGAAGTGTGTGTGTTATTGGAGCGGGTGGAGAATAGGAGAATCACATGAATAACAACTAAAATGAATATTGCATAAATTAAATTACATTTGCATAATCCGACGAAAGCATGACAATTTCGAAACCAAAAGAGGTACCTAAAGTTGTATAGTTTGGTGTTTTTGAGTTTGTCATTTATTAAATATTTGTTGCTGCAGAGAAGGGCATATTAAGCCATTTAATAGAATCTGCTCATGCTGAGGTATATAATGTCATATACCTTACCTGCTTGCCAAAGTTAATTCAGCAGGTCTCTCCCACGTTAGCCATTTAAAGGAAAAAATACTTCAAAAGTAAAATAAACTACATTAAAAATAAAAATATCAAGCTAGCGTACTTATTTAAAAAAATTGCAGAAACTCAAAACCATCGGACTATGCAACTTTAATTTATATGCTTTCGTAATTTCGGCACTGGAAAAGAAGCGGACTATGATAGATAGGTGAGTATTTTAACAATATATTTAGCACATTGCATAATTAATGAGCTTATAAGTTATATACCCAGCCTTCTGACACTTTTACTATAACTTAAAGTTAAAGCCTCATTTCTTCTTCTTTTTGGTACTGTAGTAGGGGTGATGGAAATAGGAAATATTGCGCCTACAGGGGGACTCGAACCCATATCTCTTTGCATTCCTGGCCGGTGTGCTAACCATTAAACCACATAGGTTTCCTGGTGTCACCACACTCCCCAGGCCTACCTGTCTATGACTATGTGGCTCCTTGCGTGATAGGTCAGTGCATCCTACTGCAGTACATTAGTTGATTAGGCAGGCCAACTTTCAATCATGGTCAATTGGTCTTCCTCATTCCAATTCCACTGCCCCCTTGCCCTATCCTAATAATGCCGAGCACCAGGCTAGGTAGTGACAAACATCAATTTTGTAAGTCATTGGCTTGACTCGACCAATGTTCAAACCCAGAGGTTCAAAATCCACAAACTACCAAAATGGGAGGCGGACAGGAAGGACAGTCAAACTCATTCGGCCATCCCTTCTTTACCAGCCCTGTCATCCATCGACACGGTGTTGCGGAAGTAACCAGGGTTCCAGGCATTCACTCAACCATGAAAGATGCACTCTGCAGAGATCAGCAAATCGACATTTTCCTGGGGCACTTTGTGGCCATCGATCAGACCTTACACGCTGGACACTTAGAGCCCTGCACCACATTGACGTCGTGGGTTTATCTATATTATCCACGCCCGGGGACTGTGGACACGCTGTCGCCCCTGCCACACAAGTCTCACTGGCTCATTGACTTCCGGTCGTCGCCATGACACTGTCCCGCAGTCACGGCGCGCCGCCGACCAATCACATCTGTGTACGGCGAGTTAGCTGCGGGCCTCTCCGGCAAAATGGCGCGGAAAGGGGAGCGCATTGGTGCCGTCACCAGGCTCGGGTTGCTGCGTTCTGGCATTAGTGGTCATAACACAGTTGACCTTGTTGAGGGTCGCTGCAACTGAAACTGAAAGAGCATCTGTATCAGTTCAGCAGACTGATATTAAAATCAAATTAGCGGCGGCGTCATGGGGAAGAATTTCACGTACTGTGTACTTTGTAATCAGGGATATGAATTTGGAATAACATTTAACATGATTGCAAGTTTAGTCCGAATGAGTTGAGCGTCCATCTCCCATTTTGATAGGTTGCAGGAGTAGACAAGTCAAACCAATGAATAACAGATTGATAGTTGTCAGTACCTAGCCTGGCACCTGACATAACTAGGATAGGGCAAGGAGCCATGAAATGAGGAACACTGATAGACTACATCACCATTCCAGTGGCATGGTGCATTGTGGGATGCGTGGAAGAAAAACAAACCTGTGAGAAGCAGATGGCCAATGCTAAGACACTGGGTGCAGCTATGAAATGTGCTAGTTTCAGCTCATCTCAGCTCTTGTTTGGTACATAGAATACCAACTAAAAAATATATATATATAATAAAGTAAGATATTAATCTTTCATCCAGCATTGCATTTAGAAAAAATCCTTCGGTGCGATTGACACTGGTCTGCATCCGGTGGAGGTGAGGAGGGACCCATACAGTGTTGGTCTTATGGAGTATAACAAATAATAGTAATAATTAACCCCTAGTTATCTTTATACTTGCATAATTCGTTATACATCACACAATCAGCACATATTATGCCATGTGCATTTAGATTTAGAGAAATTGGGCACTCAGACTAGTGTTAGAGCCATAGCCAGAGTCAGTTTCACTTATTTTATTCATGTTTTTATTTATATCCTATGGTTAATGACATATGTAGAACTAAAAAATTAGTAGGGTTAATCATATATTGGTTATATATTTCTCTGAAACAAGTGTCTGTTGACACATCTGGCATTTTAATATTTAGAACAAGAATTAATAATAGTGATGTGGATTTCAGCCTTAAAGTGACTGATTGTTTTGTGTGGAATTGTATGTTTCTTAGCACAAAATGTTTAACTATGGTTAGTTTTGTCTTAGTTATGTTCATCAGATTATTATATTGCATGTGTGCATACATGTTTATGCCAAATTGTTATGTATTTCTATTAATTTTGAATAAAATGGAAGTTTTGCCCTATGCGTATCGGCAAACTCAATGGCTGTACACCTTTGCTTTGCTGCCAGCGCTGTTTTCAGCGCATGCGCAGTCAGAACGGTGATCTCGTCTATTGTCAACACATTAGTTGGTTGGTTGATGGAGTCTCACGTCCTGGCAACATCTAAGATCATATCACGACGGATCTTCCACAAGTGAAATTTCCCCTCCCAAATCAAGTAATACACACAAAATACCACATACACACAAAACAATGCATACATAAACAAAAAATGCACAATCTATTTTTAATTATGCTCATGCAATATTCATATTAGTAAATATAGATTTTATTTTCTGTTTGCTTTAACTAAAGCATATTTTTTTAGAATAGAATTATGGAGTTTATTTCCTTTCTGAATAAGCACATTGCTCAGAACATAACTAATACAGCTATAATTAATCAAATTTATTAATTGGTCCTTCACAATTTTTGTATCAATATTTTCACCAGTGAACAATTATATTTTGTGGGGCAGGGGTTAAGACGATCTGGATGTCAGTCAAATTATTGTACTATATTGTCGTGGGGGTGATGAAAATGGGAAATATTGCGCCTCGAGCGGGACTCGAACCCACATCTCTTTGCATTCTGGGCCAGTGTGCTAACCATTACACCACCTAGGCTCCCTGATATCAACACACTACCCACGCCTACCTGTCTATGTGGTTACTTGCCTGAGAGGTCAGTGCAGACCACTACACTCGTCCCCCTGGAATTGTAAGTCTTGTAATGCTTACAATTACATACATACAGGCAATGCACTAACACATACATACACGGGGTAAGTTCAACAACCATACAGCGCGTAGCTTGTATAGGATCATGGTCATGGCAACCATGCTACAACATTATTTTACACTTTGCAGGAGTGGGAGGTCATGAAAAAGAGCACACATATGAAAATGTTTATAATGGTGAAAGACCCCTAAACCAATCTGTACTAGTGCTACATCAAGATTAATGCATGTAGTCTCCACCAAAGAGGTTTCACAGCTGATATTAAAGTTGCATAGTCCGATGGTTTTGAGTTTCTCTCATTTTCTGAGATAAACGTATTACTATTAGGTTGATCATTATAATCTACCTTACTTTAGTTTGAAGTAACTTATATTTTAAATGGCTAACTTATGAGATATTTGAAGTGCAAATGTGCTAAATTAATTTTGTCAAGCTTGCCAAAACTCTAACACCATAGGCTTATGCGGCAATAGGTTCTATTAAATTGACTCAGTATTCCCTTATACGTGACAACAAATGTTTAATAAGTGCACCAGTATCTAAGTTAGATATCTAGAATCAAATCTAGATCCTTGTTATGGTTGTGAACATTTGATGTTTTCATCGGACTATGCAGCTTTAAGACTATAGTCCGATGAAATCATCAAATTTTCAAAACCAAAACAATTATCTAGATTCGAGTCTACATATCTAACTTAGATACTGGTGCACTTATTAATCAATTATTGTCAAATATAAGGGAATACATCGGCAATTTAATACAACATGTTACTGCAAAAGCTTATGGCGTTAGAGTTTGGGCAAGCTTGCCAACATTAATTTAGCATGGTTGTACTTCAAATATCTTATAAGTTAGCCATGTAAAATAAAAGTTACTTCCGACTAAGGTAAGGTAAATTATAATGATTAACTTAATATGTTTACCTCAGAAAATAACAGAAACTCAAAACCATTGGACTATGCAACTTTAAGAATCATACTTTTTCTTAAGCACACACAAAAACAGCTGTCATACACACACGCACATTCATGCAGCGAAGCATTCATTTTGAAACATGAATCACATGGAACACATACCCCCCAGCCTCACAATTAAACATCAGAAGCAGAGCTACATTGCATCCTCCCGCTCACCAAGCGTATATTCTCCAATCAGTTCACTCTCCCAACATTGGCCTCCAGGTTATCAGGTCGGGGCATGTCTTCTTGATGATCGGCAGCCTCTTGGGTCTGGTGATATCATTAACCCCTTCCCCTCACCCCACCTACCTGCGCACACAACCCCATCCCTCCCACCATCTCCCCACCCATCACTTTACTAGGATGAGCTCACCCTCCATCCACTCCTGTACTCGACACCCAGAGAGCGCACATGCGCATATATCACATCCTGCATGCCTACATCACAGCTTTACCTGGGCCGCGTTCAGGTCCGTCTCGGAGGCGCCTCGGCAACGTCTCGGCGATGCTTTTTGGTCTATTTGCGTTCAGGGTCCATCTTGGCGACGTTTTGGCGACGCCTCCCTTTTCATAGTATGTAGCAGTCACACTACGACGACAATGGGAGGACGACAGCCCGGCGGCTGGAATTTTGAGAAATCACGACGACATATGCAAATTCGGGCTAAATTGGACGACAATCGGACGACATCCGGACGACATCCGGACGACATCGGGACAACAGACGGGACGACAGCAGGACGAGAGTGTCTGTGTGTCTCTGTCTGTGTGTGTGTGACTCTGTGTCTCTGTGTGTGTCTCTATGTGTGTGTCTGTGTCTATGTGTGTCTGTGTCTATGTGTGTGTCTGTGTCTATGTGTGTCTATGTGTGTGTCTGTGTGTGTGTCTGTGTGTTTGTGTGTGTGTCTGTGTGTGTCTGTGTGTGTCTGTGTGTGTCTGTGCGTGTGTGTCTGTGTCTCTGTGTGTGTGTGACTCTGTGTCTCTGTGTATGTCTCTATGTGTGTGTCTGTGTCTCTGTGTGTCTGTGTCTATGTGTGTGTCTGTGTCTATGTGTGTCTATGCGTGTGTGTCTGTGTGTGTATGTGCCTGTGTGTATGTGTCTGTGTGTGTGTGTCTATGTGTGTATGTGTCTGTGTCTGTGTGTGTGTCTGTGTCTCTGTGTGTGCCTCACTCTCACTCTCAGTCTGACTCTGACTCTGACTCTCAGTCTGACTCTCACTCTCACTCTCAGTCTGACTCTCACTCTCACTCTCAGTCTGACTCTGCTTCTGTGTGTCTGTGTGTGTGTCTCTGTGTGTGTCAGAGTGAGAGTGAGAGTCAGACTGAGAGTGAGAGTGAGAGTGAGAGTCAGACTGACAGTGAGAGTGAGAGTCAGACTGAGAGTGAGAGTGAGAGTCAGAGTGAGAGTGAGAGTCAGACTGAGAGTGAGAGTGAGAGTCAGACTGAGAGTGAGAGTCAGACTGAGAGTGAGAGTGAGAGTCAGACTGAGAGTCAGAGTCAGAGTGAGAGTGAGAGTCAGACTGAGAGTGAGAGTGAGAGTCAGACTGAGAGTGAGAGTGAGAGTCAGACTGAGAGTCAGAGTCAGAGTCAGAGTCAGACTGAGAGTGAGAGTGAGGCACACACATAGACACAGACACACACACAGACACACACAGACACAGACACACACACATACACACACACATACACAGACACACACATACACAGACCCACACATATACACACATAGACACAGACACACACATAGACACAGACACACACAGACACACACACATACACACACACATACACAGATACACACACAGACACAGACACACACACACACAGACACACACACAGACACACACATAGACACACATACACACACATATACACAGACACACACATAGACACAGACACAGAGACACACAGAGACACATACATGGAGAGAGAAGCAACTACAGCTTAACAACAAGACGACCGTGCCGCGACAGTGCCGCGACAGTGCCGCGACAGTGTGACAGTGCCACAACAGTGCCACGACAGTGCCGCGACAGTGCCGCGACAGTGCCGCGACAGTGCCGCGACAGTGCCGCAACATCGGCTGTCGTCGATTGTCGTCGAAGTTTTTCAACATGTCCAAAATGCCCACGACAACCCGGCGACAGTGGAGAAACTGGAGGTGCCGCGGAGGTGTCGCGGCGACACCTGCGCAACACCTGCGCGACACCTGCGCGACACCTGCGCAACACCTGCACGACACCGGAAGTCGCTGTCGCAGAGCTGTCGTCGCTGCTTGTCGTCGTAGTGTGACTGCTACAGTAGAGACAAAAAGCGTCTAGAAAATGGCCGCCATATCCAGTCGTTTCAGCCAATCAAAGCGCAGCTTGTCCATTGCAAATGGCCACCGCCTATGGCGGCGGCCATTTTCGAGGTGACCAACTGCTGTTGTCGTCACGGGCGCCTCCGAGGCGCCTCCGAGACGGAGCCTGAATGCGGCCCAGGTATGCCACCAGAGGGCTATCTGATAGTGATACATATGTCTATGGGTTTCCATATATAATAATGCTAATAATTAATACAGCGGAATTATTGTATTATTATTGTATAAATATGGCATGGTAAAATAGTGTCTGACCCATCATCTGTTTGTTTTTGTCATCTATTTATTTGCGTCTTGGCAAAGCACACATATAGGCTCACCGGTTACTGTCAAGTTTGAAAATTGACTAGTAAGTGATGCGTTTTCCATGTGAACTGCCGGAAACCCCCATTGGCAATGCTAGTGCATAATAATCTCTAACTCCACCCATTTATATCCCCATAATGGATTATACATCCTCTTATTATTAGCGAATTAATGTACCCCATTGTTCAAGCAGTCTAGAATTTTGAAGAAAAAAGAAAGTTGGTTATATTTAACGACACCTCTAGAGCACATTGATTTTTATCATCGGCTATTGGACGTCAAACATATGGTCATTCTTTGGAGGAAATCCTCTGCTGCCACATAGGCTACTCTTTCTGATAAGCAGCAAGGGGTCTTTTATATGTACTTCCCCACAGACAGGACAGGACGGCACATACCACAGCCTTTGATGAACCAGTTGTAGACACTGGTTGGAATGGAAAATAACCCAAACTGCAAATGTGTCCACTGAGCAGGATCGATAGGATGACCCACACCTTTACATCTGGACACTCTACCACCTGAGCTAGTTCCCGCTCCTGAATTTCGAAGATGCCGGACCCATATAAGCATTGTATATATGTCCCACTATATAGAATACATGGTACGACATCACTGAGAGGAACGTCTCACTACCAATTTTTTAGACACATAATAAAATCTGTCATATTAGTTTTTTTGTTTGTTGTTGTTTTATGTCCTAGCAACATCTAGGGTCATATCAGAACAGGTACCGACTTGTGACAGTGTGCACTCATGGCTATTTTATAGTGCTGCCCCACTGGGAGACCAGGCCACCAGCTCCATGACCTGATATCCCACTCAGTCACATAATCCTGACACTGAGCCAACCAGTCCTTGCCCTATCCTAATAATGCTGAGCGCCTGGCTAGGAAGTGACAAGTATACATTTTTTAAGTCATTGGTTTGAATCGACCATGGTTCGAACCCACCATCCCATGGTCTACCAACATGGGAGACGGACGCTCTAACTCATTAGGCCATCCCATCTGGTTCTGTCATATTAAGTGAATACGCAGATACTGTGAACTGTAACAACAAATTGGTTGAAACAACGCCTCACCTCATGAAGATATACATATTCTTGTCAGTTTGTCTCTTGTACGGACTACTGGTGGTGCAAACTCATGACGACTTTATAGTGCTTCCCCAGTTGGAGACTGGGCCATGGGCACCATGACCTAACATCCCACTCAGTTGCATTCTACTGATACTGAGTATCTGTCCTATCAATGCTGAGTGCCAGGTTCAGTAGTGACAAGTAACAATTTTGGAATTAATTTATTTGATACAGTCCGGGTTTCAAGCCACGAGCTCCCACGTGGGAAAAAAACAACCAGTGCTGGCCCACTGGGAGACTGGGTCATGGACACCATGACCTAACGTCTCACTCAGTTGCATTCTACTGATACTGAGTAAACGAGTCATTGTCTTTGGACGTCATTTATCTGACAGAGTCAAGGGGCTTAAGCCATGACCTCCCAAGTGGGAAAAGCAGCTAATACCGACCCACACAGGGTGGAAGCTAATGATTAACACATGTGTATGTATATATACACAAACAACACCCATACCCAGAGGGAAAATAAATTCACTAGAATCCAGAAACCAGAAACAGCTGTTTCTGCGGAATTGATATAAACTGGTCCCAGTGCCTTCTCCCATGTTTTGATCATGTACCAGCTGGGAATAATTATGATGGTAATCAGGCCACGAGGGCCAGCCGCTACTGGATGTCTTGTCACTTTTGGATTAGCTATCGCGAGAGCAGGACGTCTACACGCTGCGCGGCACTCAGATGCCGGCAGCGGCTGATAGGATATCAGCGGGTGCGCCACGGCCACCCAGCCTCTGCGTTACGCGCGGTCAGTCTGTACTGTACCGGAGGCAGGGACTTTATCACTGCGCTGATAACTGTCCCGGTAAGTATGGGCCTTTGGGCACCGCTGCGGCGGATAGGCCTACGGGCCAGGCCTACGGGCCAGGCCTACGGGCCAGACCTGCGGGTCCCTCACCTCTGCGTTACGCGCGGTCAGGCCTGCCTGCACCGGAGGTTGAAAGTTACCAGCGGCCACTGACCGGGTAACCGACGCCTACGAGCGTCCATCACTGTGGTGGTGAGGCCTATGGACATGGCCTATGGCCTAGGCTCCTTGAGTTGGCACTACAACCTCTGCATAGCGCGCGGTCAGGCTCGCCTGTACCGGAGGTTTGCCAGATCGGCTTGCACAGCACAGGCCCTGGATCTTGGCATCTACGGGTTTCACAGAGTACGGATCCGCCCCCCCCCCCCGCCGCCTTATTGTACCTACTGCCACCAGGGGGCGCCGGCGTTACGGTAGGGCAGGGGGGGGGGGAGCGAGTACCAACCGGCCGACCTGGAGAGGTCAGGGCACGGTCAGGAGGACGAACAGGTGGGATGCCTCAGGGCGCGGCCACTGCAGCCAGAATAGGAGGCAGGGGCGTAATTTAATTAAAATCCTCTTGTGGGGAGCAAACCGCCATCAAGAGTTGGACGAGCACCAATAACGGCTCACTCAAACATGGCTCACCGCATCTCACGCACGCCCTCTCCGGCAACCTCCAACGGCTACCGTAGCAACGAAGGCGAACAGGCAGCCAGCATACTGACGGAATTCATTGAGAAAGCAGAGAGGCGAAGGATGGATTCACCAGCGGAGGCCCTATACGTACCGCTGCCGCACGAGTCGGATACTAACTCGGAGGCAGACATGGACATGACGGATACCGGGGCGGAAACACCGACACATGACGAGCACTGTTATCCGGCCGCCGCTGGGAAGCCACCGCCATCACCAGGAGCGGTGACTGATACTGACGGCAACGGGAGAAGGCTGGTGTTAGCAGCCACGTCCCCGACTTACACACCGCCCCCAGTAGGAGACCTACACAGAGGGCTGAGGATGGTGGTGGCGGATCTGTCAACTACGTTCAGCCCGCCACCGGATCCGGCATGCGGGGATCAATGGAGAGGTCCGGACTACGTACCCACCCCGATAGCAGAGCTAGAGCGCCTGGAGGCGCGCAAGCGAGAACTGCAGGAGGAAATACGGAACAGAAGGGCGGGGTACTCAATAAACTGGTCGCAGGGCGAGTCACACGGATCCTCACCACCTACACTGGCAGGCGGAGGCGAGCTACCTTCAGACGAGTATGTCCACAGGCCCAGACCTTCGGCATTCAACACACCCAGAAGGGAAGCAAGAGCACCCACACCTGCAAACACACCACCACCGCCCTATAGGGTCAGGACACCGGCCCCGGTAACGGCTCCACAACAAGCGCACGTGGACACGCCCGCCCAGGCTGTATCGGGTACGCGCGAGGTCACGCAGGAACCCGAGGGCACGGGTTCCTACCTGGAACAGTTCATGCCGACGGAAAAGGTACCGCTGGACGCGGTGTGCGACAACCTTGCGGGCAACACAGCAAAATTGCTGCAGGCGCTATGGAACAACCCGGTGACCAAAACGGAGCTTACAGAGATCCACACAACACTGCCAAGGCCAGGCAATGCGGAAGTGCTCCAAAAAACCCGGATTAATCCGGCAATCGAACACATACTACAGCAGCGAGTCAGGGACAATGATGCGGCCCTAGCGGCAGCCCAGTGGGGCGTGCAGTATGCGGCCAGGCCAATAGCAAAAGCCCTGGACGGGATAGAGACTGGCAAACCACTGTCCAAGAAGGAAATGGCGGAGGCACTGGTTACCACGCTGAAACTACTAGCGCGCACAAGCAACACAATACTGGGCCTCAGACGGGACAACGTGCGTCCCACTCTACAGGCCCAGATCAAAACACTAGCGAAAAAAGAAGGAGATAGGGGATTCAAGTACCTCCTGGGAGAGGACCTGGCGGCACAGGTCACCACTCTGGAAGCGAACCAGAAAACCGCGCATGCCATAGTGAGAGGAAATGGCAGGCAATACACAAGACCGGATCGCAAACAGGGAAACTTCAGAGGCGGCCAGGGGAGAGGCCGCACAAGCCAATACCTCCCTCACAGCAACTCACAGTATTCCGCACGCCACAGGCAGGACCACCACCGACAAAGCGGAGGAGGACAGACACGCCCACAGCGAGGGGGGCGGGGCCGCGGAACGGGATACCGAGCGAGACCAGCAAGGCGGTAAACAAAGTGAGTAAAAGCTCCAATAACTTTGAAGCGGGGGGCGTGACCAAGAGAGCTGGGGAATGGGAGAAGGTTACCGACAAGGAGTGGGTAAAACGCATGGTAAAGGGCATTAAGATTGAAATCACTACCCTACCAGGCCAAGCAGTGGAGCCTAAATCAGACAGCAAAGGGAAGGATAAAATATTAAGCGAGAAAATATTAGAAATGCGCGACCAAGGGGTAATAGAGCCGGCGGAGCACACCGAACGCGCCTTTGTGTCACATCTATTCCTAAGGCCTAAGAAAGACGGCGACTTCCGGCCAATACTCAACCTATCAAAATTAAACGAGTGCATAATCTACAGACATTTCAAAATGGAACAATTAAACACAGTAATGCAGCTAATAACAAAGGGGGCGTGGCTTGCGAGCATAGACATCTCCCAAGCATACCATAGCATAGAAATCAGGGAGGCAGACAGGGATCTGCTGCAATTTAAACACGGAGGAAACAGATATCGTTTCAGAGTCCTCCCAAACGGTTTGAGCTCGGGCCCCAGGGTCTTCACAAAAATTATGAAGGCCGTTATGAGCCACTTAAGGTCACAACACCATATACTACTATGCTTCTACATTGATGATACAATACTGATAGGTAACACCGAAGCAGAGGTGAACGAGGCAGTAAGAGTCACACTAGGACTACTAACAACGTTAGGGTTCACAATAAACAAGGAAAAGTCGGTGCTACAACCGACGCGGGAGCTGCAGTTCCTGGGGTTCCGAATTAATACAGAACTGATGAGGGTAGATCTGCCTAGGAAGAAATGCGGGGAATTACTAGAATTTGCCAGACAGGTACTACACGACGAAAACCTGAAAATTAAAACTTTCGCAGCTTTGATCAGTAAGCTAGTGGCCACGGACCAGGGCAACAAATGGGCCAGGATAAAGTCAAAATCAATGGTACGGGCCCTCAACTGGAACTTAAGGGACAGTAACGGGAATTACGACAATAAATGCACACTCACACAGAGGGTGAGGGAAGCCATTAGATATTGGATAGAGAACCTAGAACTGGCCAGGAGAGAATACAAAACAACGCCAGTTGACGTGTGCGTCTACACAGACGCCTCATCGCATGGATGGGGTTTCTACAGCCAGACACATCACTTACACTACGGGGAGCAATGGGATGAAACAGTCAGTGAGGACACACACATAAATGTATTGGAACTAAGAGCAGTACGACGTACGCTAGAGCACCTGGGAGAGAAAGTAGGGAGAAAACATGTAAGAATATTCGCAGACAACACCACTACTGTAGCATGCATAGGCAAAGGGGGATCCGCGAGATCAAAGACATGCCAACAAGAGACAGAGGAGATATGGGAAATCACCGAGAAAAACAACATTACAATATCCATTAGATTCTGTCCGGGGGTGGAAAATATTGAGGCAGACTGGGCATCGAGAGCATTCACGGACGCGGGGGAATGGACGCTAGACGATAATACAGTCAATAACATATTCAACAGACTGGGGAAGCCCGCAGTGGATCTTTTCACCTCAAGAGTGAACCGAAAGCTAGAACAATATGTCACACGGGAATATGATAGACAGGCAAGGGGTACAGACGCACTATCACTAAACTGGAAGGATATTAACGCTTATGTCTTTCCGCCTTTCAGCTGCCTGTCGAGAGTGATCAGCAAGATCATACGGGAACGACCGAGGGGCATCCTAGTAACACCGGAATGGCCAACACAGCCCTGGTACCCCGCTGCTCCACAAGCTGAGAGGCTACACTTCATCGTGGACCATCCCGATCAAGCCAGGTACGCTATCACTCAAGGGGAACGAGGGGAAGCGATTCCCCCTGATGAACAACATGCAATTGAGGATAACACCACTCTAGGCGGCATGTTCGAATCAATGGGGATGAACAGGGCAGCCGCCCACACGCTTACGGCATCCTGGGCAACGTCCACCCAAAAACAATACACGTTAGTCCTAAGGAGGTGGGTGGCACACTGCGAGGCGCAGCGGATTAACCCAAGGAGCCCAACAATACAACAGGGCATAGCCTACCTCCAAACGCTGTTCTCGGGAGGGGCAGCACGCACCACGATCAATACGGTCAGGTCACTGCTGTCCACCTTTGTAATGGTAGGAGGGGTGCCTTTTGGAGAGCATCCATTGGTGAACCGCCTTCTCAAAGGGATAGGCAACCTGAAACCGACCAACCCCAAATACACCACAATCTGGGACCCAAAACCACTGCTAAGCTTCCTGCAGGGGTGGGGGCCGACAGAGCTACTGACGGTGGACAGACTCAATAAGCGAACGCTGTGCTTATTTCTACTGGCGACAGGCCAACGCCTACAGGCACTGGGTCTAATGAAAAGATCGGACTTTACGTGGGCACAAGGGGAGTGCACATTGAAATACACCACTAAACTAAAATCAAACGACCCCAGCAGGAACCCCATAATACTGAACTTCAAGGTGTACGGGGGTACCAGAACTATGCGTATACAGCCACCTAAAGACATATGTGGAGAAAATCGAACTCCAGGCGGCGGCACCTGCGGTGTTCGCCACGACCAGGCCACCTCACGTAAAAGCGGCACAAGACACCCTAACTAGATACGTGAAGAGTACGATGACAGAAGCGGGGGTAGATATGGGGGACTACACCCCCTACTCGTGCAGACACGCCGCAACGAGTGCGGCAGCAAGAAGACAGGTACCACTGGCCACCATCCTGCTAGCGGCAGGGTGGTCAGGGGAAGGAACTTTCAGGAGATTCTACAACAGACCGGTCACCAATAACCACCCTGTGACAAACCTGATCCCAGACATCTGGGAAGAAGGCCAAAACAATTGAGACAATGTACATTACTTATCCCAGAAAGGTTAACAATCTAGACCAGAGGGTCACTAAGATTAATGTTAAACATGAAGCAACTAAATATGTGATAGACTTAAGAGTCACCTGTTAGTAGATTATAACAAAATAAAAAGCACTAAGCAACGAACCAAGGTGTGGAAAATTTGTTTAATCACATGTGACTAACAATGCACTAACAACAAAACACAACGATTCCAGAACAACAGCAGCAATACAAAGTAGCGGCTGGCCCTCGTGGCCTGATTACCATCATAATATATAATTCTGTTAATTTATGCAGCAGAATAGGAATTATTATGGTAAGAAAGAGGCCACGAGGGGCCAGCGGCCCACCCTATCACTGTTAACACCGCCCTACACAACTGTTTTCCAGGAATCGAAACTACAAAAAATGACGAGAGCTCGACCGACGCGACATCCAGTAGCCGCTGGCCCCTCGTGGCCTCTTTCTTACCATATTAATTCCTATTCTGCTGCATAAATTAGCAGAATTATATATTACTGCTGAAACTGGTTCTGGGCTGAGACAGGGGAGAAGGCACTGGGACCAGTTTATATCAATTCTGCAGAAAATATACAATGTCAATGTGGGGGTCGATCTTAAGCATTGCTTATTCCTCTTAAAGCTGCATAGTCCGATCAAAACATCAACTTTTCAAATCCAAAACAATTATCTAGATCTAATTCTACATATCTAACTTAGATACTGGTGCATTTAGAAAACATATGTCACCACATAGAATGGAAAACTGACAATTTAATAGAATCTGTTACTGCAGAAACCTATGGTGTCAGAGTTTTGGCATGCTTGCCAAAATTAATGTGGCATGTTTGCACTTCAGATATCTCAAAGGTTAGTCATTTAAAATAAAATTTATTTCAAAATAAAGTAAGGTAGATTTTAATGATCAACCTAGTATATTTATCTCAGAAAATGACAGAAACTCAAAACCATCGGACGACGATGCAACTTTAACTGATTCATGTAGCAGTCTCACTACGACGACAAGGGGGTGACGACAGCCTGGCGACTGGGACTTTGTGAAATCACGACGACATATGCAAATTCGGGCTAAGTTGGACGACAATCGGATGACATCGGGACGACAGCGGGACGACAGTGTCTGTGTCTGTGTGTCTGTGAATGTGTCTCTGTGTGTGTCTCTATGTGTGTGTCTGTGTCTCTGTGTGTGTCTCTGTGTGTGTGACTCTGTGTCTCTGTGTGTGTCTCTATGTGTGTGTCTGTGTCTCTGTGTCTGTGTGTGTCTGTGTGTGTGTGTCTCTGTGTTTCTGTGTGTGTGTCTCTGTGTGTGTATCTGTGTGTGTATCTGTGTGTGTGACTATGTCTCTGTGTGTCTCTATGTATGTGTGTGTCTGTGTGTGTGTCTCTATGTGTCTCTGTGTTTCTGTGTGTCTGTGTGTGTCTCTCTGTGTGTGTCTGTGTCTGTGTCTCTGTGTATGTCTGTGTGTGTGACTCTGTGTCTCTGTGTGTGTCTCTATGTGTGTGTCTGTGTCTCTGTGTCTGTGTGTGTCTCTGTGTGTGTCTCTGTGTTTCTGTGTGTGTGTCTCTGTGTGTGTATCTGTGTGTCTCTGTGTGTGTATCTGTGTGTGTGACTCTGTCTCTGTGTGTCTCTATGTATGTGTCTGTGTCTGTGTGTGTCTGTGTGTGTGTCTCTGTGTTTCTGTGTGTCTCTGTGTCTCTGAGAGTGAGAGTGATGGTCAGACTGAGAGTGAGGGTGAGAGTCAGAGTGAGAGTGAGAGTCAGACTGAGAGTCAGAGTCAGAGTCAGACTGAGAGTCAGAGTGAAAGTCAGAGTCAGACTGAGAGTGAGAGTCATAGTCAGAGTCAGACTGAGAGTGAGAGTGAAAGTCAGAGTCAGACTGAGAGTGAGAGTGAGAGTCAGACTGAGAGTGAGCATCAGACTGAGAGTGAGAGTCAGACTGAGACTGAGAGTGAGAGTCAGACTGAGAGTGAGAGTGAGAGTCAGACTGAGAGTCAGAGTCAGAGTGAGAGTCAGAGTCAGACTGAGAGTGAGAGTGAGGCACACGCAGAGACACATACACCCACACACAGACACACACACAGACACAGACACACACATATAGACACACATAGACACAGAGACACAGAGACACATAGACACACACATAGACACACATAGACACAGACACACACATATACACAGACACAGAGACACATACACCGAGACACACATACAGCTGCTATGGAGAGAGACACACACAGAGACACACACATAGACACACACATACACAGAGACACAGAGACACACACAGAGACACAACACAGAGACACACATACACAGACACACACAGAGACACACACAGAGACACAACACAGATACACGCACACAGAGACACACACACATAGACACACACATAGAGACACAGAGACACACACACACAGACACACAGAGAGACACACACATAGACACAGCGACGACAGCTTAACGACAAGACGACACCTTACCGACAACGACAACACCGTAGCGACACTCTACCGACGACACCCGTCGTCGGTAGAGTGTCGACACCCGCGACGGGTGGGGCGATGTACCCACTCTGTAGTGGGTACATCGACACCCGCGACACCCTATCGACACCCGCGCGACATCGCCTGTCGTCGCCTGTCGTCGCCGTTTTTCAACATGTCCAAAAACCCGACGACAATCCGGCGACAGTGGAGAAAGAGTGGAGAAACTGGAGGTGTCACGGAGGTGTCGCGGCGACACCTGCGCGACACCTGCGCGACACCTGCGCGACAATCGTCGACAATCGACGACCTACCGGAAGTGGCTGTCGCAGGGCTGTCGTCCCCGCTTGTCGTCATAGTGTGACAGCCACATCAGCAACCCCATCCGGTCACCTCCAAAGCCAGCTGATCTCTTTATGTAGTCTGGGTCCGGCCTTTTATATTGGCAGTGCAACCACGGGGGGTGCCAGATTACAGTCGAGCATGGGACTGCCTGTCAGCCTGTGTGTGAGGGGGGTGACAAGGTTGAGAACACAGTATGTATGTCAAGGTGTATATGTTGAATTGATGCAGAGTTTGATAACAAGGAGAAGGCCAACGATTAAAATTGCATGGTCCGATGGCGTTTGAATGTTTGTCTTATCTTTTAGATAAATATATCAAAGTGATCATTATAAGCTACTAATCATTAGTCTGGAGTCATTTTAATGGAAGATGACTAGTTTTGAAGAAATTTGAGGGGAAAGAACCCAAAATAATTTCGACAAGCTTGCCAAAACTCCTCTGGCTATGACCTAGATGGTCATCTCGCGGACACCACGTGATGTGAGATGACCTACTAGTCCTGGAACCTGAAGCTGAGGGAAGTTGGTTTCTTTGTTGAGACCTTACTTCCTGGCAACATTTAAGGTCATATCAGGACCGATACCAACTTGTCATAGTATGCACTCATGGGAACTTTATAGTGCTACACACTGGAAGACCAAGGTGCCACAGTGTCAGCACCATGACCGCATTTCCCACTCAGTTGCATTATCCTAATACTACTGAGCTAACCTGCTATTTCCAAAATGCGATAAGCGCCAGTCCAAAAGATGAGTGTGCAATGCCAGTGCCGGGTTTGTGGATCACCTTTTTAGAGAGGATCTCTTCATATGTGGATATGTATGTGGATATATATGTGGATATATATGTGGATATATATATGTACATATATCCAGCGGCTTGCCGCTGGAATTTAAATGTGCAACATGGAGGGTAGCGCACCGGGAGACAGCCCGGGCTTATCCATCTGTCATCCTAATAAGGCAGGGGGAGGCGGCGACCCCTGAGGTCGGCCGGGGCAGCGCAGGGGCGCTCCGCGGTAGCGAAGCACGACTGCGCGCTAATGACTGTGATGCCCATTAAGATAGGCGGGGCGAGGCCTTTGCCGTGCCCCGTCTGCCCCGCCCAGCTGCTGCCACTTGGCAGCCCACACGCACCCGATTCAGACGCTTTGAGCTGCTCAGCCTTAGCGCCGCGAAAGCCTCTCCGCCCCTCCTCCAGCACTGCGCGCATCCATCATGGCGGAGGACGGAGCTTCCTTCACGAGTTTCAACTTCTTAGACTGGGCAACCGTATCTGGCCTAAGCAGGAAAACCACCGGCGTCATGGCGCAGGAGGATCTGACAGACAGAGCGGCACTGCTCGCAGTCGACAGGTCTGACTTTGCGGCACTGGATATCTCCCGCGGGCAGCGGGCCCTCCTCCGGGCTGCCCTCTGCGAGCTGGGAAACGCCGAGTTCAGCACCGGTGCCAGCACAAGCCCCAGCCAGGGGGAGGACAGCCAACCGCCCCCCGCCCAGGCCGACCGCGAGGCGGCTGACCGGCGGCACAACACTGACAGGGTGCGGCAGGAGCGCCACGGTATACTGGAAGCGGGGGCCGCGTTCGACCAGCTTTGGACTTCCGCGACGGCTGACAAGCTCCTCGGCAGAGCGAGAGACGACGGCACCGAGACACCGGAGCGCACACGCCCCACAGGCGCACACGCCCCACAGGCGCATCGGGGTACATCGCCCCAGCGGCTGCCCCGCGACTCGCCCCAGTCGGCATGGTGTCGGACCGGCCCCGGCCCCCGCGCCACAACCTTACCGTCCGCGCGAAGTCCAGCAAGGCCTTAAGGATAATAGACTATCTCCCGCGGACTGTGCGCGAGCGCATCACCAAAAAAAGAAAAGAATACCTGCAGGTAGTCGACCCTCCCTCCGGCTTGGTGCATTTCAAGACAGAGGAGGATTCGTGCGCGTGCGTCTACCTGACGCAGGGGGAGTGGGGGGCGGCCAACCAGTGCCTGGCCGCGCACCTGCTCCAGCTGGGCGATCTGGAGCACCAAGACATCGAGTATTACATGTCTTATACCGCCAGCATACACAACTTTGCCTCCAGGTTTGAGTGGCAGTTGATCATCGACTATGACACTCAGTACCGCGAGATCCAGGCCGAGCACGGGACGGCCTGGGGTACCGCTGCCACTTACCTGGAGATGCAGCTCCTCATCCCCAGGCATCCAGAAGGGGCGGAGCAGCCACCCTGGCAACGGCCACGGGGGGGGCACAGCAGCAGCACAGGGCGAGGCGCACCACCACCGCCATGGGGGAAAGGACCATATGCCACTTGTTTGCTAACACGAGGAAGTGCCTCCCCGTGTAAGTATGAGGACGCGAAGAAAGAATAGGGGGAGTTGGGGAGGGCCTTGATCCCGGAGGCCTAGGAGCGGCTGCTCCCCCCAGACAACCCGGTGCGCGCGGAGATCATGGCCAGAGTGCGCGATGGTTTCCGTGTCAGCAACACACTGGTCTCCAGCGCGCCCTCCGTCCAGCCTAACCACCCATCAGCGACGCACCCGGACCTGCGGGGTGCGGTGGAGGCGCAAGTGCGTGCTGAGATCCAGAATGGCCGCTACGTCCGGCGAGACGGCCCGGCGCACATCACCAGCGCCCTCGGGGCCATCCCCAAGGAGGGGGGCGGGATCCGACTGATCCACGACGCCACCCGCCCCAGGGGAAGCGCGCTGAACGACTACGCACACGCCCCTGCGACTACACACACATGGGGCTGCAGTGGACGTTCGCGGGCGACGCCGCCCCCACCTACTTATATGATTCCCGGCTTGTGTTCGGCGCGCGATTGAGCGCGATAGTGTTCAATCGGCTCACGCATGCGGTGTTGGGTATCATGCGCGCGCGAGGGTGGGGCGAGCACATCATAGTGTACTGCGACAATTTTTTCGTCACCCACCCTCACCGCGGCGAGTACCGCCGCCTCATGGGAGAGCTCATGACCCTTCTGCGCGAGCTGGGGTTCGCCAGAAACTACAAGAAGCTGGTGGGGCCCCAGCACTAACATCAGATTCCTGGGGGTGGAGATTGACACTACATCGTTCACCTTGGGCCTCCCCCTCGGGAAGCTCCAGGCCCTAATAGCAGAGGCCGAGACGCGTCGCAGCCTGACCAAACGGGAGCTGCAGTCGGTATGCGGGAAGCTGGGCTGGCCGCCCAGGTGCTCTACGGGGGGCGCACGCACCTCCGCTGCATCCTCGACCTTATGGGCACGCACGACCGCCCCTCCCACCGCCACAGTGCGCGAGGATCTCAACTGGTGGATCCTATTCGCCCACAGCCACAACAGGTGCACTCCGATCCTGGACGCCGCCCTGCGACCCCCATCTCCACAGACGCTTGCTTAGATGGGGCAGGAGGTTACCACAATGGGGATTCGTTCGCCCTCGCCTTCAGCGAATGGCCGGGGACCCAGCACCTTTCTATTAACTACAAGGAGGTGCTCAGCCTGGTGCCCGCAGTGCACCTCTGGGTGCACACCTGGGCGCACACCTGGGCCAACAAGCATGTTTACATACACACGGACAACCAGGCCGCCGCCGCGATCATCAACCGCGGCACCGCGAAGGATCCCTTGGTCATGGCCTACCTCCACCAGATATTCTATGCGTCGGTCATGCACAATTTCAAACTCTGCGTGGTGTACTACTCGGACGTCTCCAACGTCGTGGCCGACGCGGCGAGTCGGCTCATGCTGCACGGCAGCCCGGGGTGCCTCCAGGTGGCACTGGCGCACACCATCACAGACTGCTGCCGTGCCCTGCCCCCCGGGCCTCCCACCACACTCGGCAGTTGGCACGCCCCGCGGTAGGATGGATGCGGTAGGATGGACGCGGTAGCTCTAGACCGCTAGGTAGCTTTCTACCAGCGTAACGCCTACGCCCCCAACACCAGGCGGGCGTACGCCACACACAGGAATGCCTACCTGCACTTCTGCACCGCGGTGGGATCACCGCCCGTCTCCGCCTCGTCCGCCCTCCTCTGCCGCGCCGCATGAACTACAACTCAATACGGCAATATATGAACATTGTACGCGTGCTGCACATGGAGTGGGACCTCCGTAACCCATTGGAGGGCGACTACCGGCTCCTCACCACCCTGCGCGGCATCCGCCGCTAGCACGGCGACACCGCACGCCGCAAAGGCCCCATCACCTCGGAAATGCTGCTCGCCATACTGCGGCACATCAACACGACGAACCCGGCCCACGCAGCAGCCTGAGCCGCGGCACTAGCCATGTTTTACGGGCTGCTGCGGCGGTCCAACCTCATGCCCAACAATGCCGCCGCCTTTGACACGTCGCGGTACCTGCGCCGCTCAGACGCGCGCTTCACAAGCGCTGGTGTCAGCTTGACCATGCGCTGGTCCAAGACGAACCAGTACCGTGGCCCAACGCACATGATCCCTCTACCGTGCATGACCGCGCACCCCCTGTGCCCCACTCAGGCTTTGTACCACTCCTGTGTGCACTCTCCGGCAGCCCCGGCCGCGGGCCCCCTCCTCTGGGCGGGGAGGACCCCCCTCACCGCCCCCCTCTTCTGGGCGGTCAACCGCGGCGCACTCCAGCGCGCGGGCTTCGCGCCCGTGGACTACGGCACCCACAGCTTCCGGCGGGGGGGCTCCTGCGCCCTCTTCAACATGGGCATCCCGGAAGCGCGCATCCGCAAGCTGGGCAGATGGGCGTCGACCGCCTACACAGCCTACGTCATCACTACTGCCAGCTTGGTCATGGGACGCTGGGCGCACGGTGGGAGGGCGCACCGCCCACCAGACAGTGGGCCGGCGTGCCACCCTTCCCCCTGCAGGTCCTGGGTTCGATACCCAACCCTTTGACTTTACCTTTATCAACTTTAATTGTATTATTCGCTCTTATATATTTACACTGCTTTACTTGCTATTAGCTCTTATTATTGTCATTTGCATTGCATAACACTCGCGCCCCTTGGGGCCGGGGCCGCGGGCGCGCCTGCTGCTCACGTGTTCACACTCATGTGCTTGTCTGTTATTTCACCTGTATAGTTGGACTTTAATAAAAAAAAGTCCCCCCCCCTGCCCGGCCCTCCCTCCACCCCACCCTCACCACAACCCTCACATCTTCCCACGCCTTCCTCATTTTCTCCCCTTTCCACCCGCCATTTTCTCCACCTTTTCACCGTTCCGTACCCCTCCCTCTCCTCTTCCCCCTCCGCCCTCTCCCACTCCCCCTCTTCCCTTCCCTCACTTTCCCTCTTACTCCCCACCCCCCACCACAACCCTCACCACCTTCCCACGCCTTGCTCCTTCCCCACCTTCTACTCATCCCTATCCCTCCCTTTCCTCCTTCCTCTCTCCGCCTCCCTTCTCCCTCCCTCCCCCTCACGCCTGCACTCCCCTCTCGTCCGCCTACCTCTCCTGCTCCCCTTATCCCCCCCCCCCCCCCTTCTATCTAACCGCAAGACGCGGCACACACACAAAATACTACCTGTCGGCAACTTCAAAGCCTCCTAGGTGAGGAGGCACCAAGTAGAGGCAGCGAGTGGCGGCCCCTGGTGGCGGGGATGGGCTCAAGTATACACCAACGGTGGCGGTTTAGCCTCCAACCCCCCACACATACTCCCCCCACTCACTCCTCACGCGCACACATCACGCACATCTCTTTAGTGCCTTTTCAATAACACAATCAGGCAAATCACCCCCCCCCCCCCCCCGCATCTACCATGAGCATCATGCCTCCCCCCCCCCCCCCCCCCACATACCCCACATCTGCTAACTACTCATCTAATTGTCCGCTATATCGTCCCCCGCCTGCCCCCATATCACCCTCCCCGGGGCGCAATATCAATTCGCAGCCTCTCCGTGCAGACGGTGAATCGGTAGTAAGACCGTGGCGCACCGGGGTCTCAATATCAGCGGCCTCTATGGGAGGTTCGTGCGGGCAAATACGGTAAGCGGTTGTACACTCAATGAGGCCGCAAACTGCCGCCGCCAGCCCCATGCCGCCCGCCGCCCGCAGCCCGCCCCTCGCCCCACGCCGCCGCACCCCGCCCGGCGAGGAGTGTGTTTGGCCAGGTCGCGCCGGGCGCCCGCCGGGGCAGGGGTATCACTGACGGCACTGTGTGCGAGGCGGCCGCCGCAAACGGCGCCCATTGTTCACCGGGCCGCCCAAGTACCCGGATGAAAGCGGCCCGCCGCCCGCCGCCCGCCGCCCGCCGCCCGCCGCCCGCCGCCAACCAGCTATAACAGGGTAGGGGTGGGGTAGGGGTACAGGGAGGGTGGTGGTGGAAGGAGAGAAGGGTGGAGGAGGTGGTGGAAGAGGCGAAATGAAACAGGGGGAGGGATGGGAATGGGATGGGGAAGTTGAGATAGGGGAGGAGGTGGTGAAAAGGAGGGGGGATGAGGAGTGCCGGAATGGGGGGGGGGGGTGGAAGTGGAGAAGAGGGAGAGGAGGTGGTGGAAGAGGAAGCATTAAATTGGGGGAGGATTGTCATGTGGTTGATGGAAGTAGATAATGGGGAGGGGGGAGGTGGTGGAAGAGGAGAGGGAGAACATGGAGGAGGGCTGGGATGGGGTGGTTGAAGGGGTGGGGCCGAGAGTGAGATGAGGGGATGGGATGGGATTGGAAAGGGAGGGGAGAGGAAGGGACAGGGAAGGATGGGGAGGAGCTGCTGGAAGAGGAGAGGAGGAAGAGTGAGGGGGGATGAGGGAGGGGTGGTTAGAGGGGAGTAATGGGAAAGAAGATGGGATGGGTGAGGAAGGGAGGGGTGGGAGGGGAAGGGGGGGGATAGGAAATCAGATGAGTGGAGCGACAGGGGTGGGAGGGGTAATGGAAAGGGAACGGTGGGGAGGGATGAGTTGGGGGAGGTAGGTGGGTGTGGGAATTGGTGGGAACAGGTGGTGGAAGGGAATGCTGACGAACTGGGGGATGGGGAGGGGGGGGGGGAGGAGGAGGGGAGGAGAGGTGGTGGATGGGATCAGTGGGTGATGGGTGCAGTGAGAGTCGGGTGGGGTGGGGTGGGGTGGGGTGGGGTGAGGTGGATGCCTGGGGAATGGATAGGAATCGGTGTGTGTGTGTGTGAGTGGGGTGGGATAGACGGGGTCAGTTTGTAAGAATGGTGGGAACAAGGGAGTCGGTTGCGAAGGGGAAGCGGTGGAGGTGGAGGTGGAGGTGTGGTAGGGGTGGAGTGAAATGGTGGATGTGGGGGTGGAGGTGGAGGTGGGGTAGGGGTGGAGTTAAATGGTGGAGGTGGGGGTGGGGTGGAGGTGGGGGTGGGGGTAGAGGTGGGGTGGAGTGAGAGTGGGATGGAGGGTGGAGGGGTGGGAAGTGGACTAGGGTGGGGTGGGGTGGAGGGGGTAGGGGTGTATGTGGAGTGGAGGAGGGGAGTGGAGGGGATGGAGTGGATGAGGGAGGGGGTGGACCGGGAGGGGGGGTGTGAAGGTCGAGTTAGGGTGGGGTTGGAGGGAAAGGTCGGTGGCAGGGTGGGGATGGAGGGGGGAGGAGTGGAGGGGGAGTGGGATGCAGGTGGGGGGGAGGGGGAGGGGTGGAAGTGGACTAGGGTGGGGGTGGAGTGGAGGGTGGGTTGGAGGTGGGGGTGGGGGGTGATGGTGGAGTGGGATGGGTGGTGGAGGGGAGGGTGTGGAAGTGGACTAGGGTGGGGGTGTAGTGGTAGTGGGTTGGAGGTGGGGGTGGAGGGGTGATGGTCGAGTGGGATGGGTGGTGGAGGGGGGGGGGGCGCGGAAGGTCTATCTATGTTTGATCTTGGTGGCGTGTGAATTATACTTGGAAGATGGAATTTAGTGGGCTTGAGGACGGGAGATTGGGTTGAGGTATAATGTGTGTTTGTGTGTGGGTGTAACTTGTAAGGGAGGGTGGTTGGTAGAAATGCAGGTTCCGTTGTGTGGCCGGGGAGTGTGGGGGTATGATTGAGGGAGGAGTGTGTATGTACGTGGATGTGTGTTGGAGTTGGGAATGAGTGAAGCGGACAATGCACTTTAAGACAGTAAGACGTGCAAGGGGAATATATATATACATGATGCTGATATTGAAACCCCAGTGTGGTCCCGTATTACTGGGAGACCAGGCCACCAGCACCATGACCTGATATCCCACTCAGTCACAATATCCTGACACTGAGCCAACCAGTCCTTGCCCTATCCTAATTATGTCAAGCACCTGGCTTGGAAGTGATAAGTATAATTGAATCCCACGATCTACCAAAACGGGAGATGGACGCTCAACTCATGCGGCCATCCCGTCTGGTTTGGGGGACAGGAGATTTTAATATAAATTAAGAAGAGAACATGTTCTTTTAAATTCCAATAATTTAAAAATAGAACAGATATAGAGATGCACAGAGTAATACTAATAGATTGTTCATGTCCACATAATGTGCTATAGTTTATTAGTTTGTTTGATAGTTGTTGTTGTTTTACATCCTAGCAACATCTATAAATAATGGGCACATCAGGACGGGTACCGACTTGTGACAGTGCACACTCATGGTGACTTCATAGTGCTGCCCCACTGGGACACCAGGCTGCCAGCAGTATGATCTGATATCCATGCACTCAGTGACATTATCCTGACACTGAGCGAACCAGTCATTGCCCTATCCTAATAATGCCGAGCGTGGAGGAATCCCCCGATCTCCCAAAACAGGAGACGGACGCTCAACTCATTCGGCCATACCGTCCTTTGTAATGTGTTATAACTTATATGACAATGACATGTAATAAAACCTGGCTTTACATTTGTGTAGCCATAATGTAACATTGCAAGTGGATGAGCAAACTACTTTACTAAGCTGAAGGCTGGCACCCATTTGAAACTATCATGTCCATCTACGTAAGAATAATATGAGATCTTATACTAGGTAAAGGAGAGAGCTAGGCACCCACCACACCTGCCCGGGAGACCGGGCAATACGCCTGCGTTATTCGGCTGGAATTGCCGGGCTCTCTCCTACTAGGCGCCGCCACCTAGCACGAGAACGCCGGTCTCGGCTCGGTGAGTGGGTGACTGCATGGTTGGGGTCTTTTCCCTCTCAACACCAGATCTCACGGCAGGATGGACAGGACATTATCATGACACCGAGTTAACCAGTCCTCGCCCTATACTAGTAATGCCGAGCGCTAGGCTAAGTAGCGACAGGTATCAATTTTGTAAGTCTTTGGTTTGACTTGACTGGGATTCGAACTCCCGGACCTTCCGTATGGACAGCCTGCACTATAACCGATTCGGCCATTTCGTCCGGTCACATGTATATGAAGAGTTCAGGCGCCAAACCCTGTAAATACCAATCCAAAATTGAATTAAAATAACAGGTTTTTACCTGAGGATAATTTTTATTCTTACTAATTCTACTTTTACTGTCATGCCCCGTTCGGATTTAACCTTAGCTGGTGCCAGGACATGAAACTCCAACAACCAACCAACCGAATGTGATGACACGGTTATGAAGTAATGAACAAAAAAAAGCATGAATCCAACAAATAACCTTTTTATGGTTTGAGTCCAATATTTATCTCAATTTTTGGATAGTTTTTTTCCAGGCTTTTGCGCCTGAACTCCTGATATGTTGGGGTAGGTATAGTGGGGTTCGGCTACATAGCGAGTTGTTGGGAGGAGGGCACTGCGCAGGCCTGGACAAACATCTGTTGTCGCTGGGATTTAGTGTTCTGGCCTTGGTGTCCAGACAATGGGCCAGACCAGAAACGGCTGGCAGGAGTGCGCCCCTGCCCGTGATTCTAGACTGGCCAGATGGACCCATTTGGACTACACCGTGTAGAATTCTGAATCCACACCACTCTCATCTGCCACGCCACGCTTCAATTCATATATATATATATATATATATGAGTCAGTCTCACGAAAAGAGGCCAATCGGGGAAAGTTGTCGCGTCGAGCATTGGATGTTGGTGTCGAAAGGCATAATTATAGTTTAGCATTGACAAAGGTGTTGGAAAGTTCTTTAATTTATCCTGAATGTAAAGGTAGAGAAAATACAACAACCCTGTTCATTTCTAGGATAATTTAATATGAAACAAAGAAATGTACTACACTTTAACAATTGCGACGCCAACATCTGTTAAAGATGTCAGCATCGACTATTGGATGTTGGCATCGAACGGCATAATTATAGTTTAGCATTGACAAAGGTGTTGGAAAGTTCTTAAATTTATCCTGAATGTAAAGGTAGAGAAAATACAATAACCGTATTTGTTTCTAGGATAATTTAATATGAAACAAAGAAATGCACTACACTTTAACAATTGTGACACCGACATCTTAAATTGACCACCAATTAGCCCATTTTCATGAGGCTGACTCATATTTATATATATACACATATATAATTATATATATTATATATATATCATGTGTAGGCCCCTATATATATTTATATTCCCATATATATGCATTATGGGAATATAAAAAAAGATAATAATTATATGCATGAATAGATTGAAGATATTATCGTGGGACCGGTCGCGGTGGGCGAATCGGTAGAGTGCAAGCCTCCCGTGCGGAAGGTCGGTCGAGCTCTCGTCATTCTTTGTTGTTTGTTTCTACTCGTTATGTGGTCGTTTTATAGGGCGGGCTTAATTATATACAGACACCCCCCGGTGCCCAGCTTACTTCTGGTTGCACGTGTGTGTGTGTATATGTTTTTAGGGTGGGCCGCTGGCCCCTTGTGGCCTACTTCTTACCATAATAATCCATATTCTGCTGCATGTTAATAGCAGAATTTTATATTATGATGGTAATCAGGCCACAAGGGCCAGCCGCTTCTTTGTATTGCGACTGTATAACGAGTAGTTTGTTTTTCCGTTTTCTATAAAAGACACCCGTAACACCTGACTGTTGCTTAGGGGTGTTTTTATCATTTTGTTCGTGGCTCTCTAGCCTAACTCCTTCTTTTTGTTTGCTTGGATAGTTAAACATGATTTTAATCGACTAGTTGTCTAATTGTCAGTGTTCCCTGCCCAAATGTTCGGTATCAGGTTTGTGTTCGTCTGCGTTGCCGCACACCGGTCTGTCGTAGAACCGCCGGAATGTGCCTTCCCCTGTCCAACCCGCTGCTGTTAGGATGGTTGCTATGGGCACCTGGCGTCTCACTGCGGCACTTGTGGTGGCGTGCCTGCACGTGTAGGGTGTGAACAGCTTCATGTTTATACCCGCCTCCGTCATGGTGTTCCTCACATACCTGGAGAGTGTCTCCTGTGAGGCGGCCACGTGCGGGCTTCTGATTGTGGCAAACACTGCCGGTGCCGCCCCTGCTAGTGCTGGCCTGTTCATGTACTCTTTTAGGTGTCCGTATACACATAGTTTGTCCATCTCAAATGCCCTGAACACCAGCACTAGTGGGTTTCGTGCCGGGTCGTTAGACTTTAGCTTCGCTGAGTAGCGTAGCGTGCAACTCCCCGGCTCCCACGTGAAGTCATTGCGCCTCATCTGGCCCAAGGCTTGCAGGCGCTGTCCCGTTGCTAGCAGGAATAGGCATGCTGTTCGCTTGTTGAGTTTCTCAATATCTAGCGATCCCGTCGGCTCCCACCCCTGTAGGTGTGGCAGCAATTGTCTCGGGTCCCACATAGGCTCATACTTGGGGATGCTCGGTTTTAAGTTCCCGATGCCTTTGAGCATCCTGCTCACAAGCGGGTGTTCCCCGAACGGCTTCCCCCCTATGGTGACAAATGCGGACAGTAGCGATCGTACCGTGTTTATTGTGGTCCTTGCTGCACCTTCTGTGAACAGCTTTTCTAGGTACTCGATCCCCTCGGGTAGCGTGGGGCTTTTCGCATTGATCCCTGTTCTTCCACAATGCGCCACCCATCTCTTTAGTACCTGTGTGTACTGCTTCCTCGTGTTTTCTGCCCATGATGCTGTCATTTTCTCTGCCGTCGCTCTGTTCATTCCCATCGCCCTGAACATGCCGCTCAGAGTTTCAGTGCAATGAGGTGCATTTTGTTCGCCAGTGGGAACACCTTGCTGGTCTTGTCTCCCCGGATCATTAGGGTGTGTTCGGTGACTGGTATCCTCATTGCGTCCTTGTATCCCGCCATTTGTCGTAATAGTGGGAACCACGGTTGTGTCGGCCAGTCCGGCGCTACCAACACTCCCGTCGTGTTCTCTCCCCTCAGTTTCTGCAGCACCCTCGACAGGCAACTGAAAGGCGGGAAGAAGAAACCGTTAACGTTATGCCATCTTAGTGCTAGGGCATCAGTCCCCACTGCCCTGTTATCCAACTCCCTCGAGATGAACAATTGCAATTGTCTATTTTCCCTCGAGGCAAACATGTCAATGCTAGGTTTCCCCAGCACCCTGAATATTTCATGCGCTACTGTTCTGTTCAGTGACCATTCCCCTGCATCCGTAAATACCCTGGATGCCCAGTCGGCTTCTGTGTTATCCACCCCTGGGCAGAATCTAACTGTTAGCATTACTTCTCTGCTATTGGTGAGTTCCCAGATCGCCTCTGTTTCTAGTTGGCACGGTTTCGATCTTGCTGAACCCCCTTTCGTTATGCATGCCACCGTGGTTGTGTTGTCTGCGTATACTCTGACGTGTCTGTTGCTCAGCACGTCCCCCCTGTGTTCTAGCATGCGCCTAACTGCTCTTAATTCTAACACATTTATGTGTGTGGATTCGCTGACTAGCTCGTCCCACTGTTCCCCATAATGCACCTGGTGAGTCTGATCATAATAGCCCCACCCGTGTGAGGAGGCGTCCGTGTAGATACAGATATCTACCGGTCGCTGCATGTAGTCTTTATATGCCTCCCCTATTTTATCCTGCCAGTGTTGTAGGCACTCTCTCACCCTTCTGGTCAGCGTGCATCTGGCCCCGAAGTTCCCTTTTGAGTCCTTCAGGTTCCAGTTCAGTGCTCTGACTATTACCTTAGACCTGATCCTCGCCCACTTGTTGCCCGGATCTGTCGCCACCAGTTTCCCGGTTAGGGTTGCTAGATCCCTAATTTTTAGATCACTCTTCCCCATTATCTGTCTGGTAAACTGTCTGATCTCTTCACACTTCTTGGGAGGCACATCCACTCTAATCCTTACCGTGTCTATTCTGAACCCTAAAAACTGTATTTCCCGTGTGGGCACTAACACTGATTTCTCCTTGTTAATCGTGAACCCTAGCCTTGTTAATAGCTCTAGCGTTGTCAGCACTGCTTCCCTCACCTCTGCCTGTGTCTTTCCTATTATGATTGTGTCATCTATGTAGAAGCACGGTTATATGTTGTTGTTAGATCTCAGGTAGCTCATGACCGCCTTCATTATTTTAGTGAAAATTCTCGGTCCGGAGCTTAGCCCATTTGGTAGTACTTTGAACCTATACCTTTCCTCCTCATGCAAGAATTGTAGTAGGTCACGGTCACTTTCCCTGATCTCTAGGCTGTGGTATGCTTGCGAGATATCGATGCTCGCGAGCCACGCCCCTCTATGTACCAACTGCATTACAGTGCTGAGTTGCTCCATTTTGAAGTGTCTGTAAACTATCGTCTCATTTAGTTTTGACAGGTTTAGTATGGGCCTAAAGTCCCCATCCTTTTTTGGTCTCAAGAAAAGATGTGACACGAAGGTCCTCCCCCCTTCCGTCGCTCTCTCAATGACCCCTTGTCTCAGCATTTCTTCTACCTTCTCAGATAACACACTCTCGCCTCGTTTATCCCTGGATATGGGCACCCTGACTTGCAGTGGTATCTTTGTTAGTTCAAGTTTTACTCCTCTCACCATCTGCTTTACCCACTCGTTGTCCGTGATTGGGCCCCATTCTTCTGCTCTGGCCGTTACGCCCCCCGCTTCATACGGCTTCGCATCTGTACTTACATTTGTTATTGTCGCCCGCTGCGGCCTCGGAAGATGGTGGTCGGTCTGCCACGCCCCCCTCTCTGCGGCCGGGTCTGGTTTCCGCCGTTTTGGTGGTGGGGGAAGCTCCTCCCCTCGTCTTGTCGGCGCGCGGGGGCTTGATTTAGGCGGTTCCTCCCCTGACCGCCCCGGAAGTTTCCCTGCCTCCGGTCGTGGCTTCGATGGGTGTTTGGCCTGTTGGACTGTCCCCTCATGATCGAATTGGCCGTCTTCCTGCTGGTTTCCAGTGTGGTCACTTGCGTCACCAGGTCATCCCTGAGCAGATAACGGTTTCAGCTGGTTCTGTGGGGTCGGCCTTATGTTATCCCTTCGCATCCCGAGCAGAGCACTTCCTGTCTTGGACAGTATTTTTAGCATGGTGACTAGGGAAGCCACTAGTTCCTTCGTTTCCATTGGGCTTCCCTTCTCTATGGCGTCCAACGCATTCGCTATGGGCCTGGCGGCGAATTGTATGCCCCACTGTGCCGTTGCGAGTGCCGCATCGTTCTCTTTCACTCTAGCCGGCAGCGTGTTCTCTATCTCCGGGTTGAGACGCGTCTTTTGCAGCCCTGTCACATTGCTTGGACGCGGTAGCGTGGTGTATACGTCCGCTGTCTCTGTTCTCGTCATAGGTAGTGACCAGAGCGTGTTCAGGAGCTTCGCGGTGTTATCTGCTAGTCCTGCTCCCTCCGCGTCCAGC
Organism: Branchipolynoe longqiensis; assembly: GCA_030323885.1. NCBI lineage: Eukaryota > Metazoa > Annelida > Polychaeta > Phyllodocida > Polynoidae > Branchipolynoe > Branchipolynoe longqiensis. Next base: position 44,079,209 of record CM059199.1, on the reverse strand, counting down.
GGCAGCTTCTCCGTCGGTATAAATTGTTCCAGGTATGAGCCTCCTGCTGCGTTAACTCCGTTCTCGTCTGCCACCCCATTGTTGTTATGGTTGGCCGCTGACCCCACCGTTGGGGTCACCGGTCTAGGCGTCGGTGCTCTAACTAGGTTAAGTGGTGTCACGGTGCTCGCCCTGACCTCCCTGGGTGCCGCCGGTGGCGGCATCACTGAGTAGGCCGGTGGAGCGTCTGCTGTGGCTCCTCCGTTGCGCCTCGGCGGGGTGAAGGCTGAGGCCTGGGGCCTCCTCACCTCCGGCGCACAGCCTCGTAACCGTGACGGTCCTGTGGCCAGGGGCGGTGGGGAGGGCCTTGGTGAAGGTGTCCCCTGTGCCCAATTAATTGAGTAGCCCGCCCTGCGCTCCCGTATCTCAGCTTGCAGCTCCGCCCTCCTTGCGTCGAGTCTCTCCAGCTCCGCAACGGGGGTCGGTACATAGTCTGGCCCCCTCCATTGGTCCCCACACGCGGGGTCTGGGGGTGGGCTGAATGTGTTGGTAAGGTCCGCTACTACCATCCGTAGTCCACTGTGGAGTCCCCCCAGTGGCGGTGGTGTATAGGTCGGTGAGGTGGCGGCTAGTACAAGCCGTCTACCCGGTCCGTCCGAGGTTGTCACTGCGTTCGGTGAAGGGGCGCCCTTTCCCGAGTAGGGCTCACTCTCCCTCTCATCCTGTGTGGGCGTCTCAGCTCCTGCCGAGTCCCTCACCTCCATGTCGGCTTCTGAACTTTCGTCCGATTTGTGCGGTAAAGGTACGTAAACCGCCTCCGGGTGAGGGCTACTTCTCTGCCTCTCCGCCACCTCAATAAAGTCCGCGAGTAGGCTGGGGGATCTGCCCGGCCTATCCTCGATGGTCAGGCGCCCGGTCGGCAAATCTGGTGACGGTGTCCTAGACATGTAGTGCGCCATTGCTATCCTGGGAGTGAATGGCTATCTGGACACAGTGAGTCCTGGCCGTGGTTAGAACCCATAAATCACCATAAGGTGTCGGCCTGTGTCTTGCCGTTAGCCAATCGCTAATTGCTCTGTGCGCTGGCCTTCAGTTATGTCCTCACACCCGTCACCCGGTGAGCGCCTCCACCTGTTGGCCCTGTGTCCCTTAGGTGACCCTACCACCCCCCCCTCCAGGGAGGGGGGGGGTGGCGGGACGGTTGCGCGCCGCCCGGTTGGGGCGCGCCCCAGTGTTCAGAGTGCGGGGGCCTCCCCTAACCTCTCTTCTGCCCCCAACCACCGACTGATGGCCCTGTCCGACAGGGGGGGGGGGGGGGGGTAACCTGGATCCTAGGATCCCAGGCTGGTGTACCGACCCACCAGTGGACCGCCTCGGAGGCGAGGAACGAGTGGAGCAAGCTCGCACAGGTGCTGGCACTGTGGTTCCGTAAGCCCTTAGGCGGGCTCGCGCAGCCCGGCGCTGCATCTCAGCAAAGGGGGGGCCTCCCCCGGTCTCCTCCTAAAGCTCTCCTCGCCCGCTGCGCACATAAGTGCCGTCGATCGGGCGACCGTGATAACGGTTCCGGAGTGCCTCCGGGCCCCTTAGGGCTACTTACCTTGCCCGGTCGGCTCCCGTGTAGTCCTCCGACCGCTTCCCGCCCATGCAACCCTGGCACCTCCCTAGGGCGTGGCCGGGCGGAGCGGCCTCTAGATGTCCAGCTCTCGCGATAGCTAATCCAAAAGTGACGAGAGCTCGACCGACGCGACATCCAGTAGCGGCTGGCCCTTGTGGCCTGATTACCATCATAATTCGGATATAGCAAGGACCGGTTAGCTCCGTGTCAGGATAATTTGACTGAGTGGGATATTGGGTCATTGTGCTGGTGGCCCGGTCTCTCAGTGGGACAGCAGTATAAAGACGCCATGAGTGCGCACTGTCACAAGTCGGTACCCGTCCTGACATGACCTTAGATGTTGCTAGGACGTAAACCAACTTACTTACTTACTTACGCCTACCGCCCAACTTTGGGCATAGGCCACGAACAAGGGCTCTCCAGTTATCCCGTAAAACAACAGTGAACAATAATGATTTGCATTCATAGAGATGTCCACTGCCCCCCTCCCCCCTCTCGATTCGGTTCCTGGTGTCCAATTCTATGGCGGATACAATGACTACTTCAGGAATGGCCATGCTTTCAGATATCAGTGCTACAAGTATTAAAGTAAATATACACTACACAGTTGACTCTTATTATGGCGTGTATTTGGATCATCCGGCCAACAGACCCCCTTTAGAAATCATAGCGACAGCAAGTGTTATCTCACCAAATATTGGATCCAGCGTCAGTATCACTGATATTTGTGTGAATGTGTATTTGTGTTCGTGAGTGGATGAGTGGTTACAGAAAGAGAGGGAGCCCTCGTCTCCGGTTCAAGGATACCATCAAGAGAAACCTGAAGATGAGAGACATTAGGACCGACTGATGGACGCAACTCTCACAGCAGAGAGCTAAATGGAGAGCGGCAGTCAAGTAATGAAAGCAGTCATTGTCGCATCGTGACCGACAGCATGATGATGATGATGATGATGAGTGGATGAGTGCTCAGTAACATTAGAAAAATAAAAACAAATAAGAAAATGAAAGCCCATCAGCAGTATCCCCATCTTCTTGACAGAGGATATCCAGACCGCGAAGCTTGTTTGTCTGTTTGTTGGAGTTTTACATCCTGACAATATCGAAGGTCATATCAGGACAGGTACCGATTTGTGACAGTGCACACCCATGGTGACTTTTATAGTGCTGCCGACCAGACGGGATGGCCGAATGAGTTAGAGCGTCAGTCTTCCGTGTTGGTAGATCGTGGGGACGTGGGTTCGAACCCTGGTCGAGTCAAAACAATGACTTAGAAAATTGATAATTGTTGCTTCATAGCCAGGTGCTCAACATTATTTGGATATGGCAAGAACTGGTTAGCTCAGTGTCAGGATAATTTGACTGAGTGGGATATTACATCATTGTGCTGGTGGTACGGTCTCTCAGTGGGGCAGCACTATAACATTGCCATGAGTGCACACTGTCACAAGTCGGTACCGTACTGATATGACCTAAGATGTTGCTAGGACGTTAAACAACACCCAACCACCTATAGTGCTGCCCTAATGGGAGATCAGGGTATCAGTACCATGACCTGATTATCCCACATAGTTCCATTATCCTGACAATGTGGTGACTTAGTCAGTCCTTGCCCTATCTTATTAATGCCGAACGCCAGCACTGGCCAGGATAGGGAGTGACAAGTATCACTTTTATAACTATAAGTCAGTGGGTTGACTTGGACTGGATTCGAAATGCGACGTTCTGCACAGGAAGCCTGTGCACTATCGATTCGGCCATCGCGTCCGGTCTGGGACGGCGATATTCATGTTTCACCGATTACAGGAGTGTCTGCTTCCAACTTAAACACACACTATTACAATAAATAATTAGATATATTTTAATTGCATTTCCTGTATACTGATACTAACCTTATCACCCATAACAATCATGAGTTAACCCTCCACCCCCCATCAGGACTCAACCTACATCCGGGCACCCTACCCTCTCGGACAAATATAATATTACTATTAGAAAAAGAATAATATGCATTTGAATGTAGTGCATTACATGAATATTCATAAATAATAAGAATGTTAATGAAATGATTAAAATAAACCTTGCATCTAAACGTCTTATGCTGTCCATTTTAATTTATTATTTACATTCAACAGTTAATTAATTATTACTTAACTATCATGCTCAACACTTAAAATACAGATGTCAGATATGTTGAGAGAAACCTAGAAAGAGGTGATCTATTCATTAAGCTGGAACTGAATGGATCATTTAGCCTTATTCATTTTATTTTTATATTTGGCATTTCTCGTCTATTTCCTGTATTATTGTGCGGATGATTACAATTTGTTGTGCTATCCAATGCCTTAGTTTTGAAGTCCCAATCATGCCACTAGTACTTGCCACTGCCGCCAGGTGGCAGGTTGGTGGTGGAAAGCAGAGCTTTCACATATTTCCGGTTGACACAGTGAAAACAACCAGATGACAGCAGTGCTTTTTGTTTTATTTACATTCGCAATAACGCCAAATTTCACGTATTGACTAAGTTATGCTCCTAAATAACATTATTTCAACCCCTGGGTGAATATTCATGGTTCTTTACAATTAGATCGTAGCAGTGAATAGATTTGTGTTTTTTGTTTTATTTACATTCGCAATAATGCCACCGATGGAGCGAATGCTTCGATTTTGGGTTTAATTTGACCGAATTTCCCTGATTGAGTAAGTTATCCTCCTAAATAATATTATTTCAACCCCCGAGTGAATATTCATGGTTCTAACTAACAGAATTAGATCATAACAGTGAAACATACCAGACTCAAATACACTCTCTCTAGGTGTTTCAATGCTGTGACTGCCATTGTATTCACCGACCGGACTAGTTGCTATGGCGCGATGCGTTAAGTACCCGGATGTCCGCGCCCTTCTATTAAGGATCACTCTGCTGAGACGTTGGCTGGTTGGCTGGTTGGCTGGTTGGCTGGTTGGCTGGTTGGCTGGTTGGCTGGTTGGCTGGTTGGCTGGTTGGCTGGTTGGCTGGTTGGCTGGTTGGCTGGTTGGCTGGCTGGTTGGCTGGTTGGCTGGTTGGCTGGTTGGCTGGTTGGCTGGTTGGCTGGTTGGCTGGCTGGCTGGCTGGCTGGCTGGCTGTTTGGCTGGCTGGATGGCTGGTTGGTTGGCTGGCTGGCTGGCTGGCTGGCCTGGCCAGGGCAAGTTGGTTGGTTGTTGGAGTTTTATGTCATGGCAACATCTAAGGTCATAACAGGATGGGTACCGACTTGTGACAGTGCACACTCATGGCAACTTTATAGTGCTGCCCCACTGGGAGAGCAGGCCACCAGCACCATGACCTGATAATCCCACTCAGGAACATTATCCTGACACTGAGTCAACCCATCCTTGCCCTATCCTAATAATGCTGAGTGTCAGACTAGGAAGTGACAAGTATCAATGTTTAAGTCATTGGTTTGACTCGACAAGGGTTCCAACCCGTGGGCTCGAATCCCACGATCTACCAAAACCTCTTTAGCCATCCCGTCTAGTGGCCACGGCCCGAGGGACCGAGGTAGGGCCGGGCAGTGGGTGCGGTGCCCGCCACTGACACCGGACAAATACAAGCGCCGGTGGTGGAGTTGGGTGGCCGCGGCCGGCAGACAGGAGGGAACCCGGGGTCCCCGTGGGAACGCATGGGAACCGGCGGAACACGGCGGGACACGGGGGAACACGCGGGACCCGCGGGGAGACCGCCGGAACACGGGGGAACACGGGACAAGCTGAGGGATCCCGGCGGAACATAGGGGTAACCGGTGGGACACCGGGGAACCCGGGGGAACTCATGGGAACCCGGGGGAATCCGGGGGAATCCGTGGGGTACCCGGGGGTACCCGGAGGGACACAGGGGGACCTGGAGAGACCCGGTGGTTCCCGGGGTAATCCGGTCGAACCTGGACGAAACCCGGACGAACCCGCGGGGTACCCAGAGGTGTACCCGGAGGAAAGGGGAAAACTGACGAAGCTGGAGGATTCAAGCGGAACCCGGCGGAACCCCCACACAAACCAACAATGAAACACTAGTAATGGTATCAGTTTTCAAGTCCCACTGCTATGTATATATATATATGAGTCGGCCTCATGAAAATAGGCCGATTCATTTTGGTAAAGTTAAGATGTCGGCATCACAATTCTTAAAGTGTAGTGCATTTCTTTGTTTCATATTAAATTATCCTAGAAACAAATAGGGTTGTTGTATTTTCTCTACCTTTACATTCAGGATAAATTTAAGAACTTTCCAACACCTCTGTCAATGCTCAAATATAATTATTCCGTTCGATGCCAACATCCAATGCTCAACGCCGACAACTTTAATAGATGTCGGCGTCACAATTCTTAAAGTGTAGTGCATTTGTTTGTTTCAAATTAAATTATCCTAGAAACAAATAAGGTTGTTGTGTTTTCTCTACCTTTACATTCAGCATACATTTAAGGATTTTCCAACACCTCTGTCAATGCTAAACTATAATTATGCCGTTCAACGCCGACATCCAATGCTCGATGCTGACAACTTTCCCCAATTGGCCTATTTTCGCGATCCTGACTCATATATATATATAAGTTATATACTTCTGCTGAGACTGCACTGGCCACTGCAGTGGATAATGCAGTTAGACGATAGATTGTGGAGCCATCTGTAGCGGTCGATGGCCACTTGGGGAACAATTACTAATATTTAGAAAAGTCCCTAGACCTCACATATACGTGTAGCAAAATTTAAAAAAACAAAACCCAGATAGATTCTCAATCTACGAGGATATTTCTGATTCTGAAGGGATATGATTCATAGTATTAGTAGGGTACAGATACATTCTGGCTGAAATGAATGACCCATCAGTGCTATTGCAATATGGATGCCTCTTAATATTGCCGCACTACTTGAATTCACACCAGACCCACACTAGTCATTAGCAAGACTCTGACCCGTCTGCCACACGCTAATCCACATTTGATACACATCACCCATTCCCCCAACTCCACACACCTGCACACACCTGCACACACCTGCACACACCTGCACACACCTGCACACACATGCACACACCTGCACACACCTGCACACACCTGCACACACCTGCACACACCTGCACACACATGCACACACCTTCACACACCTCCACACACGTCAACACACGTCAACACACGTCAACACACGTCCACACACGTCCACACACGTCCACACACCTCCACACACCTCCAACACCTCCAATCACCTCCACGCCCCTCCACACCCCTCCACACACCTCCACACACGTCCACACTCCTCCACACTCGTCCACACACCACAACACACCTCCACACACGTCCACCCACCAGCACACACCTGTACACACCTCCACACACCTCCACACACCTCCACACACCTCCACACACCTCCACACACCTCCACACACCTCCACACACCTCCACCACGTCCACACGCCTACATCCACTTCCACACACCTCTCCACACCTCCACACAACTGCCCAACCTACACACCTGCACATACCTGCACACACCTGCACACACCTCCACATACCCCAACACACCTCCACACACCTCCACCACCTCCACACACCTCCACACACCTCCCAAAGCTCCACACACCTCCACCCCTCCCTCACCTCCACACACATCCACACACCTCCACACACCTCCACCACCTCCACATACCTCCATACACTTTCACACACCTCTCCACACCTCCACACAACTCCCCAACCTCCACACACCTGCACATACCTCCACACACCTCCACACACCTCCACCACATCTCCACACACATCTCCACACACCTCCACACACCTCCACACACCTCCACACACATCCACACACCTCCACACACCTCCACACGCCTTCTTTATATCGCACTTTCTCTACTCGCGTCCCTTGAAAGACCTATGTAGGTGGACGGGCATTTCCCCCGGGGAGCGGTTCCATTGACGCCGTGAATAACAATCGCGCAGTGCGGCCCACCCCGGGCCCCGCCGCGCCCACTTGAAGCGCTTAGCAATGGCCACTTTGTTACCCAGGATGCACCGCAATGAGCAGTATTCTACTCAGGATGCACCTTGCCGATCGGCGCCACTTTGATCTTGCTGCGCGCAGACGATCTTGACACAGCGCGCAGTGTAACCATGGCTACCTGGACAGGAGAGTGACAACTGCAAGCACCGCCGGGTGGCGCGACCTGCTAGGTTTTTGCTTTCGGATCCTAAAGCCTCCTTCGTCTGTCGAGCTTGTCAGATGTCAGATGTCAGATTCAGCGCGGTGAGACCTTAACTATTCCGATATGAGATGAGGCCAGGCCTTGATCCGATGGATGCCGGTGTAGTGGAACAAGGAAGGGAGGGGGAGAGTGGGGTTGTGGGGGCGGGAGGGGGCTGAGAGCAAGGAGAGAGACGGGGATGGGTTGGGGAGGGGAGGGGGGCATGGGTGGAGCTATGGTAGGGAGGATGGGGACGGGAAGGGGTAAGGAAGAAGGCATGGGAGTATCAGGTGGGGAGGGGAGGGGGGGGGGGGGTAGGGGAGAGGAGGCAGGGAGGGGACGGGTGTGGGTAGGAATGGAGATAGAGACAGAATAATGGGGACGGGTAGGGGCAAGGACTAGGGATGAAAAGATCAGGTGGGGATGGGAGGATAGGGGAGAGGAGGCAGGAAGGGGACGGGTGGGGTTAGGAATGGAGATAGAGACAGAATAATGGGGACGGGCAGGGGCAAGGACTAGTGATGAAAACATCAGGTGGGAAGGAGAGGGGAGGAGAGGGGAGGAGAGGGGAGGGGATGGGAGGGGATGGGAGAGGAGAGAGGTGTGGAGAGAGAAGGGGAGAGGGGAGAGGTGCAGAGGGGAGGGGAGAGGTGGAAGGGAATGGAGGGATGACAGGGAGGAGAGAGGGGAGGGGGTAGGGGAGGGCGGGAAGGAGGGGGGCAGGGCGGGGGAACCTTAGTAAGGGGGAGTTCACGCACACCGCGCCTGATGAACTAACCATGCGTGGCCCTAGGCTTAAAGCCAGCTTTGCCTCATGCATTGCGGCGTGTTTTTCTTCTCAATGTTGAAGTTGCATAGTCCGATGGTTTTGAGTTTCTGTTATTTTCTCTGAGATAAATATATTAGGTTGATCGCTATAATCTACCGTACTTTAATTTAAAGTAACGTTTATTTTAAATGGCTAACATTTGAGATATTTGAAGTGTAAGCATGCAAAATTAATTTTGGCAAAACTCTGACACCATAGGCACATGTTTAATAAATACACCATTATCTAATGTAGATATGCAGAATCAAATCTAAATAATTCTTTTGGTTTTGAAAATGTTATGTTTTCATCGGACTTTGCAGCTTTATTCCAAAAAACATTCCAAAACTGCGCCATGGCCCTAGTATTCGGGGATAAATAAAAAGAAACACAATAGCCTAATTAAGTTATTATATAAAAACAAACTGAGGTAGCCAACATAGACGTTGCATATTCCGATGAGATAGCTTTAAATTTCAATCATTTAAATATATTACCTTCATCGTTATGATCTACCTTCCTTTAGTTTGAAGTGATTGTTATGTTAATATGGCTAACTTTGGAGATATTTGAAGTGCAACCACGCACAATTAAAGCTGCATAGTTCGATGAAAACATAAAATTTTCAAAACCAAAACAATTATCCGGATTTGATTCTACATATCCAACTTAGATAGTGGTGCACTTATTAAACACTTGTCACCACATAGAAGGGCAATCAGAGCCAATTTAATAGAACCTGTTGCTGCAGAAGCCTATGGTGTCAGAGTTTTGGCGTGCTCGCCAACATTATTTGTGGATGGTTGCACTTCAAATATCTCAAAAGTTAGACATTTAAAATAGAAGTTACTTCAAACTAAAGTGAGGGAGGCTATAACTATCAATTTAATATATTTAACTCAGAAAATGACAGAAACTCAAAATCATCGGAATATGCAACTTTAATGTTGGTCTACATGTCAGAACTCTCACACCATAGGTTTCAGCGCTAACATATTTGATTAAAGCTACAAGGGCAATGCCCTACGATATGACCCAATCCCCCACTCTCCCATGACCCAATCTCCCACTAAGTCACGTTATCCTAATACAGTGCAACCCCGTTAAACCAAGCTCAGTTAAACCAAACGATCGGTTACTCCAAACTTTTTCGGCGGCCCAGCAAAATATTACCATTTATCATATAAAAAAGTTGGTTAAACCAAAGTCGGTTAATCCAAAGTATCGGTTAATCCAAACAAAATTGTCGGTCCCAGGCATTTCCAGTAGAGTTAAACCAAACTTTCATGTGGTTTTAAGGTCATCTGAGACTTTTTTCTATATGATAAATGGTAATATTTTGCCAGGTCGCCAAACAAGTTTGGATTAACCAATCGTTTGATTTAACTGAGGTTGGTTTAATGGGGCTAAACTGTATACACATACAACACAATAATCATAGCGTCCACATACATTGTACATTCATAATGCACCCCCGTTTTTGCCAAAGCCAAGTCAAAGTCAAAGCTCAGTTAAACCAATGATCGGTTAATCCAAACAAATTTCTAGGGTCCCTTCAAGTTTGGTTTAACGGGGTTATACTGTACTGAGCTAACCAGTCCATGTCATATCCTAGTAATATCGAGTGCTGGCTAAGTAGCGACACATATCAATTTTGTAAGTCACTGTCTTGACTCGACCAGGATTTGAACTCCCAACCTTCTGCATGGGAAGTCTGAGATGTATCAATTGGCAAAACCATCGGAGCGCCATTTCCGGTTAGTGAGTGCTCACGGAACTAACCAGGCAGCAACCACTTCATTGGTAATAATACTGCGCTATTAAAATATACACCATATTGTAAAGTCTGCTGCTCGAATCTGTGGTTGTGTAGGCAGGCTATAGTGAAATCAATACAGGCAAAGAGAAAGGAAGAGTATAAAGTGTGAGAGAAGAGAGAGAGAGTCAAGCCCTCTGGTTTATTATTTATATGGTACATGGATTCAGTATAGAGTATCGCCCCCACCCCATTCTCCCAATGAGAAACAAGCATTTCTAGCTCTACCAATAGGGATCCAGCATTCCTGGTCCCCATGGTTACCAGTGATCTGCCCACCACCACCAAGCTGTGTGGCTCCCCTGGCCACCACCTGCCTTGAGCTGAGTGTGGTGATCCTGACTAGCAGAGGGGGGAGGGGGTAGTGTGTAGGTTTCTGACTGCCCCTTACACACAATCCTACTAGCACCACAATGTCTATTTACCTATCAATCAAGCACCACCAGCAACTACATAAACACATGTATGCACCTGGCCATGTATACCTGTTTCACAATAACATTTGCATTCCCCCACCAATGCTTCATTATCGGAATATTTTACAATATGATGATTGTGGGTTAGTGTTGTGTGGGTTAGTGTTGTGTGTGTTGGTGTTGCGTGTCTTGCTGTTCTGTGTGGTGATGTGTGGGTCATGGTGCATGTGGTAGTGTGTGTGAGAGTTGTGTCGGGTGTTTCTGGTAGTACTAGTAGTGTGTGTCTCTGGGTGGTAGTGTGGGTGATAATGTGTGTGGGTGATGGTGTGTGTGGTGTGGTGTATGTGGTAGTGTTGTGTGTGGTGATGTGTGGGTCATGGTGTGGGTGGTAGTGTGTGTGATAGTTGTGTCGGGGGTTTCTGGTGGCAGTGTGTGTGAGGTGTCTCTGGGTGGTAATGTGGGTGACAATGTGGGTGTGGTGTGGTGTGGGTGGTAGTGTTGTGTGTGGTGATGGGTGGGCCATGGTGTGGGTGGGAGTGTGTGTGATAGTTGTGTCGGGTGTTTCTGGTAACAGTGTATGTGAGGTGTCTCTGGGTGGTAGTGTGGGTGATAATGTGTGTGGGTGACGGGGTGTGTGGTGTGTGTGGTAGTGTTGTGTGTGGTGATGGGTGGGCCATGGTGTGGGTGGGAGTGTGTGTGATAGTTGAGTCGGGTGTTTCTGGTAGCAGTGTGAGTGAGGTGTCTCTGGGTGGTAGTGTGGGTGATAATGTGTGTGTGGTGTGGTGCCTGTGGTGTTGTGTGTGTGGTTGTGGTGTGTGTGTGGTACTGGTGTGTATGTGGTACTGGTGTGTGGTGAGATGAGGGTAATTGCGTGAGTATGTGGTGGTGTGTGGTGGTGTGGGGTTGTGTGTAGAAGTTATGTGTCGTGTGTGTGGAAGTAGCATATGTGGTAATGGTGTGTGTGGTACTGGTGTGTGCAGCAGTGGGGAGTGGGTGTGGTGATATGATGATAAGGGTGATGGTGTGGGTGTGTGATGCTGTGTGATGAAGTGTGGTGGTGTGAATGGTAGTAAGAACTGTGGTTTGAGTGTGGGACGGGAGTGGTAAGTGCTTGTGTGTGAGGTGTTGTGTGTGTTATTGTGTTGTGTGTGATAGTTGTGTAAAGTAGTGGTAAGTTTGTTGCTGATGGTGTGGGTGGTAAGTGTAATGATGATAAAGAGTTGCGATCAACTGTGTGTATTAAATGGTGTGTGCATTGGGGTGTGGTCACACATGTCTTGAACAATATACCACATGTAATAGGTAGCTCGCTTTAAAGTATGACTTGACTTCTGGGGGTTTGTAAGCTTACAATGGTTACTGGCTGCAGAACTGCAGCAATATAGAGAGGTGCCGATAAATCGGTCCAATCTTTGGTTGAAGATTAATCTTCTGGTGGGATGGTTGTAGAAGCTGGGGACGTCTTTACAACAATTGAAACGACAAATCATTGGGGTGGCCTTGAATCACTCCGGTCCGGTGATAGCACAGCACTCGTATCCAGTCGACAGCAGCACGAGTTTAGGAGGAAGGGACAAGCATAGGTGGGTCTAGCGGTTTCAGCAACAAGAACAAAGTGAGAGAAATGATAAGGTAAAGGGCCCCACCCAAGCAAACAACTCCCTTGATCAGGGGGAGAAGTAAGCCTGGGAGAAAAAAAAGGAAAGAGAAATGAGGAGAGTTGAGTCAAAGGACCATGTCTATTTGCTCTGTGGTGACCAGCCGGCAAGCCAAACACACAGACAGAGTAAAAGTAGAAAGTGAAATGCTGGCGGGCTCCCTTTCCTGGAACTCTTTCCAGACATTATCAAGGAGGAGCAAGGCCAGCGGAGAGGAGATAGAGAGAGGTGTGGACAAAGTGCATTCCGGATAGCAAGTCAGTGGAGTATGCTCTGTGGAAAAGGCATTATACAGGAAATGCACCACCAATCCACCCTCTGCTGGCAGTTGCGAGAACTATAGTAGTTGCTAAGAGTTCACTGTGTATGCTTTCTGGAAATAGTCTATAGTTGTTTCGATGAATGTACTTCTTGATGAAGTACCTTCTTCTTTATCTCCTCGCTTGTAACTAGCTGCTGTTATTTCATCAAGAGTAAATTAACCAGACAGATCACGTGCAAATCAAGATGTAAAACACGAAAGGGCAGCGGCTCCAACGTGCATACAATAAGACAAGCGCCTCCCTAACAAGGCTAATCCCCCACTGACGTCGGATCAACGTGGAACCCTCATCGAACCAGCCGAACGGCAAATCCCCAACGCACCTCTCCTAAACCCGACCCCCAACACCTCCAGGCGCATTGGGAGCCGGGCTTTTAGGCGCCGGGTCCCGGGATCATCCGGGACACCTGGTCGCCTGACCTGCCCACCGCATCTGCGCATGCGCGGTGATTTATAGTTGCGCGGTGCGGCCTCCCGATTCATTCTAAACGCCGCCATATTTCGCGGTGCCGCCCACTGCCCCCCTCCTCTCTCCCCGACCCCACACACACACCCATCCTCATCGTCCCCCTCCTCGCCCCCCCCCCCTCCTACCCAGCCAGATTAAAGCAGCGCCCTCTCAGCGGCAGCGGCGAGCACTAATGAAATGAAATTAACTGCGATGCGCGCGCATTGTGTTTGCTCAAGTGACCAAGATGGCGGCGCCCACAGGACAATGCCACCCGTGATGCTTTGCGGCAGGGTGGTCCCACTTGTTTCCGGTCAAGCCCCTTTCGCGAGTGTTCACACCCTCCCCTTGTCAATTGCAGAACTTATGCAAAATATTAGCAACACAAACAAACAAAAACACCTAAATAATAACCACCGTCCTGAATTGAGCTTAGATGTTGCCAGGACGTAAAACTCCAACAACCAACCAACCCAAAATGTCGTAAAAAATTACAATAGCCTTTTTTCCCCCTTCTCAATAATATTCAATTGCAGAAATCCATGAAGCTCATGTGCAATATCGAATTATATGATAGTTAGTAATATATAGGGGTTCGCTGATCGGGCATAATTGAGCGTTTGTGTGTGTGTGTGGGGGGGGGGGGGGGGGGTGTATCTTAAAGTTGCATAATCTGATGAAAACATCAAATTTTCAAAACCAAAGCAATTTTCTAGATTTGATTGGACACATCTAACTTAGATATTGCTGCACTTAGTAAACATTTGTCGCTACATATAATCAAATACTGAGTCAATTTAATAGAATCTGCTACTGCAGAAGCATATTGTGTCACTGTCAGAGTTTTGGTGTACTTTCCAAAATAAATTTGGCATGTTTGCATTTCAAATATCTCAAAAGTTAACCATTTAAAATAAAAATTACTTCAAGCGATATAACAAGGTAGATTATAATAATGAACCTAATATATTTATCTTAGAAAATGTCAGAAATTCAAAAGCATCGGACCTAATATATTTATCTTAGAAAATGTCAGAAATTCAAAAGCATCGGACTCTGTTTTTAATATTGGAGGTGCTATATTAGAGTTGCACACAAACAATGTAACAATTAATGTTTTTTGTTGCTGTTATTTTAGATCCTAGCCACAGCTAAGGTCACATCAGGATGGGTATCAACTTGTGACAGTGCACACTCATGGCAACGTTATAGTGCTGCCCCACTGGGAGACCAATCCACCTGGACCATGACTGGATATCACAGTCAGTCACATTATCCTGACACTGAGCCAACCAGTCCTTGCCCTATCGTAATAATGCCGAGCGCCTGGCTAGGAAGTGACAAGCATACATTTTTAAGGCATAGGTTTCTCGACCAGGGTTCAAACCCTCAAACATCTCCCAAAACAAGAGACAGACGCTCAACTCATTCGGCCATCCTGTAGCAATTGAAGCAAACTGTAAGCGAACCTTTTAGCAAACAAACTCAGACCGGCTGGGTGCCATGACAACTCGTGTATCAATTACCAGGGCGCGATGATTACTGATTACACCCTGGCGACAAAAAGAAGATAAACAAAACAAAAAAAAGTGAGGAAAGCTAGGGTTTGGCGGCTGGGGGTGTGTGGAGAGGGGGGGGGGGAGTGTGAGGTGTGGGGTTGAGAAGAGGGATATGGAATGGGGATTGGGGTGGGTGTGGGTGAGTGTGGGAGAAGGTGTGTAGATGTGTGGGTGTGGGGGAGGGGCGGAACACAAGCCGACATTGATGAAGCCTGCCTTTGATGAGCTAACACTTGTGTGGGTAATTAGTCATGACAATCGCCCCTCTTAATGACTTGAGTATTCTTTATTCCTTCCTCTCACTCCCCTCCCCCCACCCCCACCCCACCACACCCGTCTGTGTTATTGTAACAGAAGGCACTGGCAGCTGACGCTTGATTGGCGCTGAGTCCTACACGCTAATCAGCGCTAATTAAAGTTAAACACGCTGTGTGGTAAACACCGGCAGGGTGGCCGACCGAGCGTTCCGCGTGGGGGCGCTGCGTCCTGTAGGGTGTATCCAAGTGGAGATGGTTGGTTGTTGGAGTTTTACATTCTGGCAAAATCTAAGGTCATATCAGGATGGATACCTGCTATGTGGCTAATAGTAATTCATCTTACTAGTTTAGGTTAGTTGATTGTTGGAGTTTTACGTCCTGGCAACATCTAAGGTGCTATCAAGATGGGTACCGACTTGTGACAGTGCGCACTCATGGCGACTTTATAGTGATTTCCTACTGGGCAATCAGGCAACCAGCACCATGCCCTGATATCCCACACAGCCATATTATCCTGACACTGAGCTAAACCAGTCCTTGCCCTTTCCTATTAATGCTGAGCGCCAGGCTAGCAAGTGACTAGTATCAATTGTATAAGTGATTGGTTTGACTCGACCGGGAACCGAACTCCCGATTTCCCACATGCGAGGCCCGCGCTCTACCGATTTGGCCACCGCGCCCGGTCCCAAGTGGAGATTCACAGGCCCACAGTGTAGCTTCTTTAGCGCCCCCACCCACACACCCAACCACCCACAACCACCCACAACCACCCACAACCACCCACATCCACCCACACCCACCCCTCCCACCCGCACCCACACCCACCCATCCACACCCACCCACACCCATCCACACCAACCCACACCCACACCCACCCACCCACACCCACCCAGAGCTACCCCTCCCAGTGTCGCTGTTATAACTTTTTGTTTAAAGCATATTGATTCGGTAATTTAGCAAAGACAACAAGGAGAGTATATTGGACAGTTATGTTACGCTTGAATGAGTTACAAGTTACGCGTAGTCAAGCGACTAACAATAAATTCATGGGTTTTTTTTCTTAATGATTTATCAAAGAGTTTGGCTAGAAGATTTTGCTTTCATTAAGGGTCGAGTGGTTTTCCTGGGGGACGTTGTCTTGGTCAAGGATCAATGGTCGAGGAGTTTAGATCAGATTGGATAAAGAAGCTTACTTTGATTAATGATTTGGGATCGACAATTTTGCTTTGATCAAGGATTAAGGTGCTTGGATCAAGGATGTTGCTGCCCCAGTGGAAGACCGGACAACCAACACCATGATCTGCTATATCGCTCAGTCACATTATCCTGGTACTTAGAATACCAGTCCTTGCCCAATCTTGTTAATGCTGAGTGCAAAGGAAGGCAGAGACACGTATCACTATCAATGCAGTAAGGTATTGATCAGATTCAGTCGGTCTCAAGGGCTACTAGCCCCAATATAAGAAGTCAGCCATGTAGTGCTCTTACCGATTTGGTCATCCCGAGATATCAGGAAAGTAGTGACGCCTAATCTATAGTTGAGCTGTATTTATATATATATATATATAATCTATTAGATCTATGTGCATATTTTATATATGGATATATATATGGATATATATATATGGATTCCAGATATTTATATGGATTCCAGATATATATTCTATCTCTACGTGCGTGACGCGAAGGGGGGGGGGGGCCCTCCCGGCAATTACCCGACAGCTGGGAGGGGGGGGGGGCGCTCCACCAATGCACACGAGGAAATATAGGATGAACATGTTACCATTGTATTTATACTCGCATAATGCATTATACATCACATATATATTCAATAGATATAACAAAGAAAAGTTCTCCATAATGATCCACTCACACAGTCAAAGTGACCTCCATCTCACTCACCCTCCTCCACTCCAGAATCAAGATGCTAAGACCAGACGGGATGGCTGAATGATTTGAGCATCCGCCTTCCGCTTTGGTAGGTTGTGGGATTCGAACCCATGCTTTCGAAACCTGGTCGAGTCAAAGCAATGACTTAAAAATGTACACTTGTCATTCCCTAGTCTGACACTCGGCATTATTAGAATAGGGCAAGGAGCAGTGGAATGAGGAAGACCAATTGTCCGCGATTGAAATTTCCCCTGCTTAAACAACTCATGTACCAAAGAAAAGAACAACAGAAAAGCTGCACTCGTATCCTTCATCAGCCTCCTAATTTAACTCGAGCGATAATGGGACACTTCCGGGCACTAAGCGCGACACCCAGCGCGATTGTCAGGGATATTCCAGATGGGGCTGCTGATGAAGACGGGTAGGCCTATTCGATGTTCTGCTGGTCCTTCCTGAAGGACTGCAGCTGTGACCCAGCACACCAGGTCGCAACTTCTGCTTACATACAAGAAGTTGGGGTTGGTGACCCTCCCAGCCGTATCCTTCACTACATGCCCTATGCTTTAGACATAACTTGAACCATAGCCAGACACTACTGTTACCATATAGCTATGGAACCTTTGGGTTACAGAATGTCATTGTGTTATGGTGCAGTCACACTATGACGCTTCTCCCGGCGATCCGTCAGCATTGAAAATAAAATTGTGCGCGTCGAGAAATGTTAAAGATAGTGGAAATATGGTGAAATTTGACGTTCCCACAGCGTGTCAGTAGCGTGTTGGTAGCGCGTGGCCAACGTTGTGGTAACGTATATCGGCACGTTCTCTCTGTGTCTGTGTCTGTGTCTGTGTCTCTGTATGTGTCTCTGTATGTGTCTCTGTATGTGTCTCTGTCTGTGCCTCTGTCTCTCTCTCGGAGACACACAGACACACACACACAGAGACACATAGACACACACATATACACAGAGACACACACACACAGACACAAATACACACACACATACACAGAGACACACACAGAGGCACAGAGACAGAGACACAGACAGAGACAGAGAC
This sequence comes from Branchipolynoe longqiensis, assembly GCA_030323885.1. Taxonomy (NCBI): domain Eukaryota; kingdom Metazoa; phylum Annelida; class Polychaeta; order Phyllodocida; family Polynoidae; genus Branchipolynoe; species Branchipolynoe longqiensis. The sequence goes on along the minus strand of CM059199.1, from coordinate 44,061,168 downwards.
AGAGACACAGACAGAGACACAGACAGAGACACAGACAGAGACACAGACAGAGACACAGACAGAGACACAGACAGAGACAGAGACAGAGACACAGACAGAGACAGAGACAGAGACAGACACAGAGACACAGACAGATACACAGACAGAGACAGACACAGAGACACAGACAGAGACACATACAGAGACAGACACAGAGACACATACAGAGACACATAGACACATACAGAGACACATACAGAGACAGACACAGAGACACAGAAACAAACACAGAGACAGAGACACAGACACGGACAGACACAGAGACACAGACAGAGACACATACAGAGAGAGACACAGAGACACATACAGAGACACATACAGAGACAGACACAGAGACACAGACATAGACACAGACAGAGACACAGACAGAGACACAGACAGACACAGAGACACAGACAGAGACACAGACAGAGACACATACAGAGACACAGTCAGAGACACATACACATATACACATACAGAGATACATACAGAGACAGACACAGAGACACAGAAACAAACACAGAGACACATACAGAGACAGACACAGAGACACATACATAGACACATACAGAGACACAGATAGAGACACATACAGAGAAACATACAGAGACACAGACAGAGACAGACACAGAGACACAGACAGAGACCCAGACACAGAGACACAGCCAGAGACAGACACAGAGACACATACAGAGACACAGACACAGACACAGACAGACACAGAGACACAGACAGAGACACATACACAGAGACACATACAGAGACACATACAGAGACAGACACAGAGACACAGAAACAAACACAGAGACACAGACAGAGACACAGACAGAGACAGACACAGATACACAGACAGAGACACAGACACAGAGACACAGAGACACAGACAGAGACACAGACACAGAGACACAGACAGACACAGATACACAGACAGAGACACATACACAGAGACACAGACAGAGACAGAGACACAGAGACACAGACAGAGACAGACACAGAGACACAGACAGAGACACAGACACAGAGACACAGACAGAGACAGACACAGAGACACAGGCAGAGACACAGACACAGAGACACATACAGTGACACATACAGAGACAGACACATATTCACAGAAACAAACACAGAGACACATACAGAGACATACACAGATACAGAGAGAGAGACACAGACAGAGACACATACAGAGACACAGACAGAGACACAGACAGAGACAGACACAGAGACACAGAGAGAGACACAGACACAGAGACACAGACATAGACAGACAGAGAGACTCAGACAGAGACACAGACACAGAGACACAGACAGACACATACACAGAGACACAGAGACACAGACACAGAGACACAGACAGAGACAGACACAGAGACACACACAGAGACACAAACACAGAGACAATGCCTGTGTATGTGTCTGTGTCTCTGTGTCTGTCTCTGTCTGAGACACAGACAGAGACACATACATAGACACATACAGAGACACAGACAGAGACAGACAGAGACACATACACAGACACAGACACAGAGACACAGACAGAGACAGACACAGAGACACATACACAGACACAGACACAGAGACAGAGACAGAGACAGACACAGAGACACAGACAGAGACAGCGACACAGAGACAGAGACAGAGACAGAAACAGAGACACAGACAGAGACACAGACACAGAGACACAGACATAGACAGACACAGAGACACAGACAGAGACACAGACACAGAGACACAGACAGAGACAGACACAGAGACACAGAGACACAGACACAGAGACACAGACAGAGACAGACACAGAGACACACACAGAGACACAAACACAGAGACACAGACAGAGACAGACACAGAGACACAGACACATACACAGGCAGAGACACAGACAGAGACACATACATAGACACAGACAGAGACACATACAGAGACAGACAGAGACACAGACACAGACACAGACACATACACAGACAGAGACAGACACAGAGACACATACAGAGACAGAGACACATAGACACAGACAGAGACACAGACACAGACAGAGACAGAGACACAGAAACACAGACAGAGACAGAAACAGAGACACAGACAGATACATAGACACAGATACACAGACAGAGACAGACACAGATACACAGACAGAGACACAGACACAGAGACACAGAGAGAGACACACACAGAGACACATACAGAGACACAGACACAGAGACACAGACAGAGACAGACACAGAGACACAGACAGAGACAGCGACACAGAGACACAGACAGAGACAGAAACAGAGACACAGACAGAGACACAGACACAGAGACACAGACATAGACAGACACAGAGACACATACAGAGACACAGACACAGAGACACAGACAGAGACAGACACAGAGACACAGAGACACATACAGAGAGACACATACAGAGACAGACACAGAGACACACACAGATACACAAACACAGAGACACAGACAGAGACAGACACAGAGACACAGACACATACACAGGCAGAGACACAGACAGAGACACATACATAGAAGATACAGTCAGGATCACGAAAAGAGGCCAATTGGGGGATGTTGTCGGCGTCGATCATTGGATGTCGGCGTCGATCGCCATACTCATAGTTTAGCATTCACAGAGGTGTTGCAAAGTCCGTAAATTTATCCTGAATGTAAAGGTACAGAAATTACAACAACCTTACTTGTTTCTAGGATAATTTAATATAAAACAAAGAAATGCACAACACTTTAAGAACCGCTATGGTCAACTTCAGATTGCTATTTGGATTGCTCTATAATCTTATTTAATTAAGGGCCTTCTGCCCATGGTCTGTCAGGAGTCGAACTCTCCACCTCGGACATTGCTAGTCAAGGGTCAGGCTGGCAGGATGACAGACAACCGGCGGGAGGAGGCACAAGACATTCACATGGAAACAATTATTTATATTAACACGTAGGCTCGCCTTAAGTGGGGGTGGAATGGCCCGACAGTTAAACTATATATATATATGAGTCAGCCTCACGAAAATGGGTCAATTGGTGGTTTATTTAAGATGTCGGCATCGCAATTCTTAAAGTGTAGTTCATTCCTTTGTTTTTTTATTAAATTATCCTAGCAACAAATAAGGTTGTTGTTTTTCTCTACCTTTACATTCAGGATAAATTTAAGGACTTTGCAACACCTCTGTCAATGTTAAACTATAAGTATGCCGATCGACGCCGACATCCAATGATCGACGCCGACAACTTTAACAGATGTCGGCCCTTAATTAAATAAGATTATAGAGCAATCCAAATAGCAATCTGAAGTTGACCATAGCGGTTAATAATATAAGTCTGGAGGACAGTAAAGAATGCAAGGAATGTTCATGTCACTTCTTAGGAGCTCACTGTTTTATTCTTACCTCTTACTAACAGAATGAATTGATCAATAAAACCTATGTTCTTAGTTAAATATAGTTCAACAGTGGAATCTAGGTTTTAAGTCAAATCCCTTCCCATATAATTAAGTTAATAAGTTTGGAATTTCGACAATAAAATCCTAAATATCGGCTAAAACATCAGAGCGTGCAAAAACACGTCCGATGGGTCTGGGTCCGAACGCCCAACCTCCTATCGTTGCTAGGATAGTCACAATCGACGTATCCAAGCAACGCTTTACAGCAGGGAACCCGGCCTCGCAAATGTGGCAGTTGCGAGCCCACGCAAATAAGAGCAAAATGCGTGCCCACGCGAAATGTGAGCCCGCAAATAATCAGTCGAGTAGTCTCGCCCACTTCACATATATACATATACACATATATACATATAGATATGTATATATATATACGTATACAGCTTTATTATATATATATATATATATAGTATAGTTATACGAGCCTTACCTTGGTACAGATGATGGATAACTGTTGTTTTACCAAGGTATAAGCCTCGGATAGATGTGGGCTAGGGAGAGGTAAGCACGTCCGGTACCAGCAATCTTAACCTACTTATTGAGGATAAAAATGACTTTCAAACAATGGATACCATTACTTTACCGAAAAGGTACACCAACGGAATAGATGTGGCAGGGTGTGGCGGGAGGGCCCTAGCCCACATCTATCCGAGGCTTATACCTCGGTAAAACAACAGTTATCCATCATCTGTACCAAGGTAAGACTCGTATAACTATACTATTTTACCTCGGTAAACAGCCTCAGGCTAGCCTCAGGCTAGGGAGACCTTTACATAATTCATTTTTATCCTTAATATCATTCTTTCTTATTATTATAACATTCTAAATTTTTGTTCTCACCTATTCTTGTTAGTTGGCGAGAAGACGCTTTGCAACGCCGGTAGGCTTTTCTAGTCATTTATTATAATGTTTTGCAAACGACTTAGCCGTCTTCCAGCCTGCATGCGCTAGTATTCTTTTCACAGAAATACCAAGCACCCGTGCCTTGGAGACCATGGCTCCTCTAGTTGAGTGGGAAGAGTATTTACTCGTATCCACTCCAGCCAATTTCAACACCGTAATTGTCCATCTGGCAAGTGTGTCTCGTGAAATCGCCTTATGTGGCTTTATAAAGCTCACTAATAGTTGTTGTGATGCACGTAAATCCTTTGTCTTGTATATATAAGCCCGTATGGCCGACACAACACATAATTTCCGATCATTCGGAAAACAGTCTAAGTGAACCGTTGATAAAGGGTCACCTAACGTGTTCGATTTAAGCAATTTTTCTAAATCAAACGTAGCTTGTTCCTTGTCTATTTCTAATCCAGTTAAGGATAAAGCAACAATCGTCTGTCCTCTGTGTCCGGTTACTAACAATAACAGGACCGCGACCTTAAAACCTAACTGTTTTATATCTAACCACGAGTTGTGAGGCCAAGCCTGAAACAACTTAAATACTATAGAAACATCCCAAAACCGACTATACTTTGGTTTTGGAGGATTCCTTTGATAAATTGAACGAAGTAAATAACAAAGAACATAATGTTTTCCAACTGTTTCACCAGATGCGTGGATGGCTAGTGTTGATTTACAAGATGCATATTATACGCTTCCCATAATGGAACAATACCGAAAATTTCTTCGATTTATTTGGGATAACCAACTCTATGAGTTTACCTGCATGCCGAATGGCTTAGCTTGTGCGCCTCGTTTATTTACTAAATTGCTTAAACCTGTTCATCGGTAATGGCGAGGAAGGGTCACATAATGTTTCCATACATAGATGATTCTTTTATTATAGCATCAACACAAATTGGTTGTGTGAATGCAGTTTTGGATTTATGTGCATTACTCAATAAATTGGGGTTTTATGTACATCGACAAAAGTCAGTGTTTAAACCAACAAAACAACTCAAATGTTTAGGGTTTATTCTGGATACACAGTCCCTTACAGTGTCGATAACAGAACAAAAACTAATTAAGTTTATGACTACAGCGACTCAGCTTATTAAGTTATCAAAGCCTAAAATTAGACAGGTTGCTGTTCTTATTGGCATAATGACATCATATGCACCTGCTGTGTTATATGGGAAGGCCCATATTAAGTCGCTAGAAATAGATAAAAATTTAGCGTTAGCACGAACTAAAGGCAATTTTGAGCGAAAGATGTTTATTTCGCAAGAAGGGTTACAGGATATTGGATGGTGGATGCAACATATAGCAAGTTCACCAAATCCAATCCGCATGGCGGAACCTAATACAGTAATTACTACTGATGCTTCGTTAGAAGGTTGGGGAGCTCATCGAGATGGGGTCACAACAGGAGGTAGATGGCTTGATGATGAAAAATCAGACCATATTAATGCGCTAGAATTGCGTGCTATTTATCTGGGCTTATGTAGTTTAGTAAAGATAAATAAATCACAAGTTAGAATACTAACTGATAATACTACTGCCATGGCATATATTCGTAACATGGGTGGAACCAAATCAAAGTCTTGCAATCAGTTGTCTAAACTGATTTGGAACTGGGCACAGGCTCAACAAGTCTGGCTGACTGTAGCGCATATTCCAGGGTCACAAAATACACTTGCAGACTATAAAAGTAGAAATTTCCATGACCATTTAGAGTGGTCTCTCTCTACACCTTTGTTTAACTTTATTTGTGAAAAATGGGGTACACCTAAAGTTGACTTGTTTGCATCACGAAATAATAACAAATTACCTTGCTATGTTTCTTGGCATCCTGAACCGGAGGCTTGGAAAGTAGATGCATTTGCTATTACCTGGGAAAATAATTATTTTTATATTTTCCCACCGTTTAGCATTATCAGCCGAGTTGTCAGGAAAATCGGTTTGGAAAGGACACATGCTATACTGGTGGTGCCCGATTGGGACACACAACCTTGGCTGCCAGCAGTTTCACAACTGGCAAAAGAACATATACGATTCCCAAGAAAACTCGGGAATCTGACTCACCACGGACCGCTAGTGGTTCACGGCGATGTGTCAACGACGCCTCTATTGGCATTCCTTTTCTAAGGAACCAGCTGCGGCAATTTGGATTGGACAGAATTACTGAGAATAGGATAGTATCTGATGCCTGGAGGCCAGGAACTGTCAAAATGTACACATCCTATTTAAAGAAATGGGGTGTACATTGTTTGTTAATGAAAGTTAAGCCAACAAATCCAACAATTTCACAAGTAGCTCGTTTTCTTCGTTCTCTAGAGGATGAGGGACTATCCTTTGGGTCGATTAATGCGGCAAGATGTGTGTTATCAATCATATTACCTAGAATTGATGGCGAAACAGTTGGAAAACATTATGTTCTTGGATATCTACTTCGTTCAATTTATCAAAGGAATCCCCCAAAACCAAAGTATAGTCGGTTTTGGGATGTGTCTGTAGTATTTAAGTTGTTTCAGGCTTGGCCTCACAACTCGTGGTTAGATTTAAAACAATTAGGTTTTAAGGTCGCGGTCCTGTTATTATTAGTAACCGGACACAGAGGACAGACCATTGTTGCTTTGTCTTTAACTGGATTAGAAATAGACAAGAAACAAGCTACGTTTGATTTAGCACAATTGCTTAAATCGAACACGTTAGGTGACCCTTTATCAACGGTTCACTTAGACTGTTTTCCGAGTGATCGGAAATTATGTGTTGTGTCAGCCATACGGGCTTATATATCTAAGACAAAGGATTTACGTGCATCACAACAACTATTAGTGAGCTTTATAAAGCCACATAAGGCAATTTCACGAGACACACCTTGCCAGATGGACAATTACGGTGTTGAAATTGGCTGGAGTGGATACGAGCAAATACTCATCCCACTCAACTAGAGGTGCCATGGTCTCCAAGGCACGGTTGCTAGGTGTTTCTGTGAAAAGAATACTAGCGCATGCAGGCTGGAAGACGGCTAAGTCGTTTGCAAAACATTACAACAAGCGACTAGAAAAGCCTACCGGCATTGCAAAGCGCTCTGCTCGCCAACTAACAAGAATAGGTGAGAACAAAAACGTTGAATATTATATAAGAATGGATGATATTAAGGATAAAAATGAATTATGTAAAGGTCTCCCTAGCCTGAGGCTAGCCTGAGGCTGTATACCGAGGTAAAATAGTATAGTTATACGAATCTTACCTGGGTATAGATGATGGATAACTGTTGTTTTACCGAGTATAAGCCTCGGGTAGACGTGGGCTAGGGCCCACCCACCACACCCCTGCCACGTCTATTCCGTTGGTGTACCATTACAGGAAAATCATAGTATCCATTGTATTGAAAGATCATTTTTATCCTGAATAAGTAGGTTAAAATTGCTGGTACCTCACGTGCTTCCTTCTCCCTAGCCCACGTCTACCCGAGGCTTATACCTCGGGAAAACAACAGTTATCCATCATCTATACCCAGGTAAGATTCGTATAACTATACTATATATTGGTATAATATTCCTGACTTTAGTTTGAATTAACTTCGATTGTACATGGCTAACCTTTGAGACTTTTGAAGTGCGATCGGGCTAACATAATTTGTAGAAGTCGCTTTCCTCGTCTGGATTGTTACTTTGATACAGAGTGACTTCTGGTCGGGCGAATGACATGAAGTCACTATAATGCAGTTCCATAGTCATTACCAAAATAACTCAGAAATTGTGAAATAAATTGGTATTGACCAGCGTGCCTTTTTGCTTGAATCATTCAGGATCATACTCTTGTAGTAATGCAGACAATAAACAGTGTCTGTATATAAACTACCACACATATCTGACCGGGTGCTTTGTTGTCTTTTTGTCTTTTTGTCACGGACTTGAATGGGCCCTTACCGGCGGTGCACAGGCTGCAACATTCATGAGCAGGCCTTTTCTCCGCCCGTCTGATGACTTCCTATTCGCCACACATCTGCCGCCTCCCCTACGGTCCCTCCACCCCCACCCCAGCTTTCTCGCCCCCTCCCCCCTCATACCGCCACCTCTCAGCACATCCCTGCGACCTCCGAACCTCCACGTCGTACCCTCCCGCCTCCTCACGCTTCCTCCCGCCTCCCCGTGCCCCTTCTCGCCTCAGCCCTCCTCACCCTGCCGTCCCTCCTCACCCTGCCGTGCCCCCCCTCCCCCCCGCGGCCAGCCGCCTCCCCCCTCCACCCGCAGCCCAGCGCCGCCCACCTCACTCCACCTTCCCCATCCGCCTCTTCACGCATCTCCCGGATTTTCTCCTGTTCTCTCTCGCATCACTTTCTGCCTTACCCCGCCTAACAACCGCCTCTTCTCTCTCCCTCTCCGCCTCATGCTACTCCAGCACCCTAGGGCTCAGCGCAGCCTCCGCTCCCTACTCCCGGCTTTCTCACCTCCCCTTGCCTCCCAGTCTTTACCTCCCTCCCTCAACAATTCCACCCAACCACCTCTCACCCGCCCCTCCCCCGCTCCCGGTTCCCCATCCCTTCCCCCTCCTCTCAGTCCCCCCACCCCCTTGCCCTCCCGTATCCCGCCTCCCGCCTCCCGCCTCCCGCCTTCCGTATTCTGCCTCCCGCCTCCCGCCTCCCGCCTCCCGGCGCTTCCCACCTCCCCCCCGCCTCCCCCCCGCCCCCCTCCCAACTCACCTCCTACGACCCGTCTCCCGCCTCCCGCTTCCCTCATCCCACCCACCGCCCCCGGCGTTCCACCTCCCGTCTCCCCCGCTCCCCTCCCCACCCCATCCCCTCCACGCCTCAGCTCCGCCGCTCCGCCGCTCCGCCGCCCTCCTCACCCCCCGCCCCCTCATCCTCCCAAGAGACGCCTTCTAACCACGGCTGGGATCACCGAGGTCCCGGCGCGCTCGCACTAACGGGCGGCCCCGGGTCGCAGATGACGAGCTCCCACCTCACTTCCGGCCAAAGATCGGGCAACTTTTTGCGGCACGTCGCAAAACGGTGTCGGTGCGATAATAGGGATAGATGCGTTGCAATGAAGGCGCTGTCGCCATTAGGGCCCGACTTCCGGTCGTGATTAGGTGTTTTCGCAGGCCCCGGACGCGCGTAATTTCACTCATTTTACATGAGATGGACGCCGCGGAGCAGAGAAGTCAATGTCGTCTGCGCGACAATGACGTCATTACCGACGAGATGTCGTGAAATCATTAATTCTAAAGGCGACCTTAATCGACGTTGTCGTAAAACCCGCGGTGGGGTGGGGTGGGGTGGGGTGGGGTGGGGAGGGGGACGACGTAGTAAACAGGGAGGACATTTATCACGCCCGACCCGATGAGGCATGTCCACGACATGCGCCACTAACTCATCCAGAGGAGCAGGGGGAACGGGGGATAAATCACGTGATAACGGATTGTCATTGGCCGAATCACACTGTTACGCGATGCCGCCGGCACCGCGCGCACATACGTCCCGAGAGGTAACGGCGACACTAACGCCGCCCTAGTGGGCATGTAGTGAACCATTCCGAGCGCGTCAAGGCCTTAGACGGTTTGTGTGCAGCGCGCGAGAAACCAACCCATCGAACAATCTCACGTGTTGCACACGTGTAATCGACGTGCAGATTGTTGGTTGGTTGGTTGTTGGAGCTTTCCGACCTGGCAGCATCGAAGGTCATATCAGGACAGCGGGTGCTGATCGTGGGAGTGTTTGGGTTGATTTGTGTGTTTATTAATGTTGAAAAGTCCAATCAAATCAAACTTGTCCAAAGCAAAACGCTCCCCAGATTGTGATCCTCGGTATCCAACAATAAAACGATAATACATTTTTTAAGCATGTGTTATTGCATATAATTCTGAATCAATTTAATAACAAAGCACTGATACTGCTGAAATAGAGGGTGTCAGAATTCTAACATGCAAACCATCATTAAAGTTTCATAGTCCGATGGTTTTGAATTTCTGTCATTTTCTGGGATAAATATATTAGCTTGATTGTTATAATGTATCTTACTTTATTTTGAAGTAACTTTTATTTTAAATGGCTAACTTTTGAGATAATTGAAGTGCAAATATGCCAAATTAATTTTGGCAAGCACGCCAAAACTCTGACACCAGAGGCTTCTGCAGTAACATATTCTATAAAATTGCCTCACTCTTCCCTTCTCTGTGGCCGCACATGCTCAAGCAGGGTACCAGTATCTAAGTTAGATATGTAGAATCAAATCTCGATAATTGATTTTGTTTTGAAAATTTGATGTTTTCATCGGACTATGCAGCTTTAATGTGGCGTTCTTTTCACTTCAAATATCTCTGTAGTGAATCCTTTACAAAGAAAATTAAAACCACTTCAAAGCAATGTGATGCACCTCTCAATATAGGATATATATATATATATATATATTGTAATGGCAGAAACTCAAAACCATGGCACTTAATAGCCACCACACACACTGACCATTATGTATGTACTACCACTGTCGGTGCTCCAAATGCAGGGAGCGGGACGTAGCTCAGGTGGTAGAGTGTCCACCTGTGAAGATGTTGGTCAGCCGATCGATCCTCCCCAGTTTGTAGTTTGGACTATTTTCCATTCCAACCAGTGGTCCACAATTGGTTCATTAAAGGCTGTGGAATGTGCTGTTCTGTCTGTGGGAAAGTGCATATAAAAGACCCCTTGATGCTTATTCGAAAGAGTAACGGCAGCGGGTTTCCTCCGAAGAAATATGTGAGAATGATTATATGTTTGACGTCCAATAGCCAATGATAAACATCGAGGTGCTCTAGAGGCATTGTTAAATCAAACTAGCTTGTGTGCCCCATATGTATATCATGTACACTGGAACAACTAGATCAATCCAATGTCCTACGACCCAACCCTCGCAGGATCGCCTGAATCCATGGCTTGCTGTGTCCCATCACCGGTGACTTAGAACTCATATATCCCCGGTGTGGTGGTTTCAGCGGGTTCCCGTGCTCAGAGGTGTCCCTCGCGTCTGCGCTGCTTCTGCGCATGCGCGGATTTCGCATCAACGGGCCGTAATCGATTAACGCGACTCGGGTCATCCGAGTCGTCAGAAATTCAAATAGAACACGGCGAGTGGAGTCGACAAATACACGTGCCATGTGCATAAAAAGAATAACTTAGATTAATTAAATGGAAATATCGGTAAACTGGGCCATCATAAAATACTTTAAATCCTATTTTGCTGTATTTTTATCGGTTATTAAAAAAAAAAAAAAGATTGTCCACCCGAGCGCGGAGAAGCGTATTCGATTATTCGACCCGAGTTTGTAGGATGTGCGCATGCGCCAATAAGTGGCTCAGGTGACCCGAGTTGATGCGAAATCCGCGCATGCGCAGAAGCAGCGCAGAAGCAGCGCAGAAGCGAGGGACACCTCTGAGCACGGGAACCCGCTGAAACCACCACACCGGGTTGGGAAGGAACACTACTAGTGGCGCCACCTAGACATCACAGTGTAAATGAGCGCAGATCATGGCGTAGTCATGAACCATTGTGGAGGGTTGGGTTTTAGATTGGCTTACATCTTTGTGTAGATTAAACTGAGGAGTTCAGACGCAAACCCCGTAAACGCCAATCCAACGATTTAAATAAAGATTGGAGTCAAACATTCAAAAGGTAAATTTTTTACATTACTATTTGATGTTTATTGCTCCTTAGGCATTTCAGCAGAAGCAAAGTGGAATTAGTGAGAATTAAGAATATCTCCAGGTAAGACTTTATATTTTAATATAATTCTTCATTTGTTGATTAACCTGGCCTATTTAAACTTTATACAATTGGTCGTCCGCATTCCCCTTCTCATTGTCCTATCATAGTAATGCAAGTATAGTCATTACTTTGACTCGGCTGGGGTTCGAAGCCATCACCAACACCACAAGAACAAAAGCGATCAACTGTCAGAAGATCCGTCTTATATTCCTATCACTTGACAGTTCCATCAGTAATACATAATTGCATTTGGAATATATCCTGACAACTCAGTATTCTTTAAAAAGAAAGTGGCATCTGATTCAACATGTGAGGTCTGAGAACTGTGTTGCCTTGGACAACCTTTGGACAAAGGCATCTGAACACAAGAGTGTGAACTCGGATCTTCAATCGTCAGTAAACTACAGTATTAAGCCTAGATAAAAGATTCACCCGGTACTTGTAGTACACAGGTGAATGACAACATACTGTAAATACATGCGAAAGTAGCTTTAGTATGGAACAGCAAGTAGAATGCCTGCCTCCAGTGTCAAATGGTTACTTATATCGGCACAGACTTGGTGAAATGGGAGAGAATGCAAAAAGACAAGATGGCGGCCACAGAACGCCATCAATTTCACTTTTAAATCTTATTAAACTAGATATTATATTATATTTTTCAACTCAGAGGTAGTGGGCTATCAATAAGATTGTGAAATTAGGCTCTCAATTCATTAACCCGCTTTTTCAACCGTTTTTATATAGGGTTGGTATTCACCCATGTACTGCGAGTACCGGGTGAATCTTTTATCTATATTAAGCCATGCAACATCACCAGCAAAGAATTGACACTCGTACCCATAGAAGAAGGGTACCTCATGTCTAGGTTCTGTTTACCCGATTTGTTTCCTTACCTCTTCTGTGGCAGAACACGGGCAGACTAACGTTGAGGGTAAGGACACCATTCATTGTTCAGAGGGACACTATGGTCACTGGAGGGAGATGTATTGCACTATAACAGTAGAATACAATTACTTGTTTCACTTTCAATGAGGGAGCAACAATGGCAAGTCTCTCAACCAGCACATATTCAAGCTGCAGAGTCCGATACAACCTATCAATTAAAACAATATGTTGGATAAACTACAAAGAGTACAAAATAGAGCACTTAATATATGTCTGAAGGTGGAACATAGACACCCAACTGATGATGACCATAGGAAAGGAAGAGTCAACACACTAAATGACAGGAGAAAAGCACATCTCAAAATAACAGCATTCAGGGAGACAAGGACGTGTGGGAGAGTTCAGGTAACAAAAAAGGCAACAAGAGGTAGTGATGACGCCAGACTGATAATAAACAGAGCCAAAAACAGATCATATGAGAGGAGTACCAAGAACATGAAGGCAAGGGAATGTAATACACTGGGAGTAGAAGAAAGAAGTACAGGGACAATAGAAACATATAAAACATTAATCAAAAGAGAGCTAAATGCACTGCTAGACTAATGACAGCAACAAATATGATGAATTAAAAAAGAAAAAGAATGATAGATAAATAAATAAATAGAAAATACACTGATAATTCAAGCAAAGTTTTAGCTGGTATAGATGCTACTATTGCTAGGTATGATACATACAAAAGGTAAACTTTAAACTTAAAATCAAAACCTAATGACCACTAACAAGCAAGGTGAAGACATTCAGAGAAATTAACTATTGGTAACCAAACAATTATCCGATTGTAGAACGAACAAACTCACAGAGGTTTGGGGGATGTGGGAGAATGATTACAAACAGAGAAAGAATGCATGCAGTAGTTACCTACACAACAACTGAAAGTGATAAAAAGGAGGGGAGTCACAAGACTATTACTATCTAGCGGCCAAAACAAGTCATTAGACTTAACCATTATGGGCAGCATACATTTGAACGAAACCTTCGATAATAGTGTACGTATTAAGCACCTATTGCTGCATATATAACTTTAATGCAAGGGCATGCTATGTCAATTTCATAGAATGTCCTTGGGGTCAGCGTTTTCACAAGGATGCCAATATTAAATCGGCATGTTCACGATTCAAATATCTCCAAAGTGAGTCATTTTAAATCAGACACGTCACACTCACAGTCACACAACAGTAAGGTAGAATATAACGATCAACCTAATAAATCTATCTCAGCAAATGACAGAAACTTAAAACCATCAGACTATGCAACTTTAATGCCAGTGAAGTGAACAGCATCCACCAAATGGCGCCCAACCCGTTAAGAACCTACATCGCCGGTGTGGTGGTTTCAGCGTGTTCCCGTGCTCAGACGTGTCCCGTTGCTTCTGCGCATGCGCGGATTTCGCATCAACTCGGGTCACCCCAGCCACTTATTGGCGCATGTGCACATCCTACAAACTCGGGTTGAATAATCGAATACGCTCGGGTGGACAGTTTGTTCTTTTTTTTTTAATAACCGATAAAAGTACAGCAAAATAGGATTTAAAGTATTGTATCATGGCCCAGTTTACCTATATTTCCATTTCATTAATCTAAGTTATTCTTTTTTTGCACACGGGACGTGTATTTGTCGACTCCACTCACGTGTTCTATTTGAAATTCGGATGACCCGAGTCGCCCGGTTCGTGTTAATCGATTACGGCCATGTTTACTAGATTCTGACGCATGCGCAGAAGCGAGGGACACGTCTGAGCACAGGAACACGCTGAAACCACCACACCGGTACAGCCAGTCGACTAGCCCAGCTAGAGCAGTCTGGGAAAGCCGTTACATTAATATTACAGAAGTCCAATCTCCGTCAGCCACGCCCCCGAATATCGCTCAGTCCGACTCCATTGTGCACGTCGATAATAGGGCGCCAAACGCAATCACGAGGTAACCGCGGGGTTGTCAGTTTTGTCCCAACGGGTACCCCTTCTCAATTTGCTTCTCGGCCACGCCTCCAGGTGGCGAGATGGGGCGGTGTCACGTCAAGTATTTGCCCCTGACATATTGGCGCTGCGAGGGGCTCCTATGGTTGGGGCTGGGGGTAGGGATGGTTGTGGTGGGGGCGGGGGGGGGGGTGCTATGGTGTAAGAATTTGCTGGTAAGTAAACAAGTGGAAGCGATTAGACCTTTTCTATTGAGCATGCGTAGTAGTGAGCTGCTACCACAATCATTACCGGACGCAGTGGCTGAATCGGTAGAGCCCACATCTACAGTGCGGGAGATCGGGAGTTTGATTCCCGGTCAAGACAAATCAATGACTTACAAAATTGATAATTGTCCATTTTTAGGTTGGCACTCGGCATTACTAGGATAGGACAAGGACTGGCTACCTCAGTGTCAGGATGAGGTGACTGAGTGGCAGCCTGATTTCCCAGTGGGGCAGCACTATAAATTCACTATGAGTGAACACTGTCACAAGTAGGTACCCATCCTGATATGACCTTAGATGTTACCAGTATGTAAAACAACAACAACCACCACAACCATTAGACCTTTCACACTGACCATGCATGCTGAGCTCCTACCCACAACATAAACCAGACGGGATGGCTGAATGAGTTAGAGCGTCCATCTTCCGTGTTGGTAGATCGTGGGTTCGAACCCTGGTTGAGTCAAACCAATGAATTAAAAATTGATACTTGGCACTTCCTAGCCAGGCACTCGACATTATTAGAATAGGGCAAGGACTAGTTGGCTCAGTGTCAGGATAATGTGACTGAGTGGGATATTTAGGTCATGGTGCTGGCAGCCTGGTATCCCAGCGGAGCAGCACTATAAAGTCACCATGAGTGCGCACTGTGACAAGTCAGTACCAGTCTGATATGACCCTAGATGTTGCTAGGAGGTAAAACAACAACAAAATAAACAAACAAATCCCACAACATAGTTTTGTCTGCTACTTCCATCAAAGGGTGGATGGATAGATGGTGGAAATCACATATAAGAACTTTTTCACGGCACACACTGCACTCTGAGTGGATACCCAGAACATTGGTTCTTCCCACTGCCATAAGAAGGGGGTGGTGGAAATCACCTATCTCAAACCATTTTCATGGCGAAGCTTGGTGAAACTGGTTCATGGTGAACATCGATTGGGTCCAGTCTGAGTGTGATGGTGGGTGTGCGGGTGTGTGGGTGTGGGTGTGGGCGTGGGTGTGGGTGTGAGTGTGAGTGTGTGTGTGTAGATGTGGGTATAAGGTGAGTGTGGGTATAAGATGAGTGCGGGTCTTGGCGTTAGGGTATGCAGGTATTGCAATATCTCAGGGAGTTTTACGCCCCTGCCCTGCAGAGTTGTAAACCACTGCCTTGTGGTACAGGTTCTTGACAGAACCGAAGGCTAAGGGAGCAAACCCTGAACAGAAAACCATGTCTCTGTGGCAGCATCAAGGGCGGTTGATGTATGGAACTCCCAACATCTCCCGACCAGCCACTGCAGGGACAAATAGTTTTGCGCCTGTCTGGACATGTTCTTGCCTGTGTGAAACCTCTATTTGCTCCCCGAGAGAGTGCCGATGATGACTAGCAAAAGCCAGCAGCACTTCAACTCTTTTGCAGGCAACTTTCATGAAATGTACTTAGCTAAATGGAGAGCGGCAGTCAAGTAATGAAAGCAGTCTTTGTCACATCGCGACCGACAGCATGATGATGATGATGATGGGTCTTGGCGTGGGTGCATCGGTGGGTGTGGGTGTGGGTGTGGGTGTGGGTGTGGGTGTGGGTGTGGGTGTGGGTGTGGGTGTGGGTGTGGGTGTGGGTGCGTGCGTGGGTGCGTGGGTGCGTGGGTGTGGGGTGTGGGTGTGTGGGTGTGTGGGTGTGTGGGTGTGTGGGTGTGTGAGTGTGGGTGTGTGGGTGTGTGGTGTGGGTGTGTGGTGTGTGGTGTGTGGGTGTGTGGGTGTGTGGGTGGTGGGTGTGTGGGTGTGTGGGTGTGTGGGTGGTGGGTGTGTGGGCGACTCAAGTCATTTTAGGGGATACAAGCTGCATAGCACTACACAGGTCCCCAAACGCAGCACAACACTTTCAGCTTCCCTCAGTCAAATGACCAGACCGGATGGCCGAATGAGTTAGAGCATCCGTCTCCCGTGCTGGTAGATCGTGGAGTCATAGGTTCGAACCCTGGTCGAGTCAAACCAATGACTTAAAAATTGATACTTGGTGCTTCCTCGCCAGGCGCTTGGCATTATTAGGATAGGACAAGGACTGGTGTGCTCAGTGTCAGGATAATGTGACTGAGTGGGATACCAGGTCATGGTGCCGGCGGCCTGGTTTCCCCATGGGACAGAACTATAAAGTCACCATGAGTGTGCACTGTCACAAGTCGGTACCCATCCTGATATGATCTTAGATGTTGCTAGGACATAAAGCAACAACAAACAAACAAAAACAAACAAACCCTCAGTCAAGTAATGGACCTCTTCTGAGTTATCCAGCAAAGTCACTGTCCAACATTGGTTGCACTTCCAGGAAACAAAGAGGTTTGGATTATTGATATTTGGATATACATGTTAGTGCTCATCCAGAGATTGGAAAAAAAAGTTAAT
The DNA here is from genome assembly GCA_030323885.1 of Branchipolynoe longqiensis. Lineage (NCBI taxonomy): Eukaryota > Metazoa > Annelida > Polychaeta > Phyllodocida > Polynoidae > Branchipolynoe > Branchipolynoe longqiensis. The sequence goes on along the minus strand of CM059199.1, from coordinate 44,043,572 downwards.
TCGAATTACTCTGCGGTACATCCTGCCTGCTGACCTTCCCCCTCCCTATAGTCCTTTCCCACCAACATCGGGATTCCTCATTCCGCACATCAATGCATAAATTGATTTACTTATCTACAGAATAAATCAATAGTCGAGATATCTTGACTATCTTACTAACACTCAAATCTTATTGTGTACAAAACAACATATTAAATAAAAGAGTGTCTGTTCATATTGAACTAACACTAAGTAATTAAAGGTATTTGTATGTATTGAATTGGAAATCCTAAACCAACAACCAGGACCATGCATGTAACTCTACCATGATTTGCTGTACCCCATACCCATTACTTATTGCAGTGTGTACGCCTTAATTTCAGAATTTACCTCACATTTTACTTTACTATATAAACCATATAAAATAAATTGTGTGTAAATACCTATATACAGTACAACCCCGTTAAACCAAGCTCGGTTAAACCAAACGATCGGTTAATCCAAACTTTTTCGGCGGCCCAGCAAAATACTACCATTTATCGGGTTCTTTTGCACACGGCACGTGTATTTGTCGACTCCACTCGCGGTGTTCTATTTGAAATTCTGACGACCCGGGTGACCCGAGTCGCCCGGGTCGTGTTAATCGATTACGGCCTATGTGAGTTGTGACTTCCGCTGGTCACTCAGGAAGGAATAAAGCTGCGACTCAACATGTCAGGTCGCAGCTTCATCTTTTACACCGGAAGTTGAGGTTGGATCCCTCTCCCCCCCTATCCTTCGGTACATAGGCTGTATTTTACACTCATTTAGCACATATAAATAACCGCATTCTTCCTGATGACCAGTCTCGGTAGGGTTTTTGGTATGCAGTTTCTTTTTGTTTGCACCCATGGCCGTATTCGATTAACACGACCCGGCCGACTCGGGTCACCCGAGTTGCTAGAATTTCAAATCGAACACCGCAAGTGGAGTCGACAAATACACGTGCCGTGTGCAAAAAGTCCCGACCCCAGTAACCCACCTCTTGGCTGGGGTTGGCTAGGAGCGATGACGTCACCTTTGTGCTGGTACCGTCCTGTAGCAGTATAAGTCCTTTGTGGGTGTGTTTTGGGGGTTAAACCAAAAAATCTGATTAATGAAATGGAAATATACTTAAACTATGCAATAAAAAATACTTTAAATCCTATTTTGCTGTAGTTATATCGGCTATCTTAAAAAAACACAAGTTTTGGATTAAGCCACCATTTTTTCAGCCCCTAGCGTGGAGAAGGTGTTCGTTTATTCAACCTGAGTCTTTAGGATGTGCGCATGCGCCAAAACGTAGCTCGGGTGACCCGAGTTGATTACTTGAATACACCCCATATGTCTGGCATGTACACTGCATCGGTTTTCTGGATTGATGCAGTGTGCTTCCACCCTACTCTAACTTGTAACTAGGGGGGTAATCGATTAATCGACTCTGGTCACCCGAGCAACTTTTTGGCGCATGCACACATCCTGCAGACTCAGGTCGAATAACTGAATACGCTTCTCCAAGCTCAGGGTGAAAAAAATGGGGGCCCTTTATTTTGGTTTTTAATAGCCGATATAATTACAGCAAAATATGATTTAAATATTTTGATGATGGCATAGTTTAGTGATATTTCCATTTCATTAATCCATGTTATTACCAACAAAAAAATGTATGACTGGTACCAGTGGCTGTTATCCTGCAGGACGGTACCAGCGCAAATGTGACGTCATCGCTCCCTGCAAACCCCAGCCAAGAGGTGGGTTACTGGGGGCGGGTTGTTTTGCACACAGCACATGTATTTGTCGACTCCACTCACGGTGTTCTATTTGAAATTCTGATGTCTTGGATGACCCGAGTCGCCCGGGTCGTGTTAATCGATTACGGCCTAGGATCATCAGTTCGGGCCAGTTGGTTCCTTAGCTTTGGATTCTTAGAATAATCGTAATTTGTATGGCAGAAGTAAGTGTTCGAATCCCACTTTAGGCATGTTGTTCCTATTTGTTTGTAATACCTCAAGACATTATTAAAAATCAGTGTGGCCGAAGAGGAACTTTTAGAAGATATCCTTCTAATCGATTCAGCCATAAAGAAAATTAATCTTCAGACATCGTAAACAAGCTACTATTTCTTTATGCTAAAACAGTTGAATCAGTGGCCTATTTGAGTGGCATGTAGCATAAAATCCACTCGAACTCATGAGATCAATGGAAAGCTCCAGTGTTTCGCTGGGCATTTAGTACAATTGCAGATCTCTCAGCACTGACCTTGATTGCACTTGAAAGTGAGGCTACTGCACTGGACAGCGGCACCCTACAACTGACAAGTGTGGGATCGGTCAATGGAAAGGTTTGCACACTACGCTCACCGTATAAATGTAGGTATTTTCTATGCCCCACCACACTCACCACCAGACCCAGTTAGAGCATCTAAATTAGGAAACGTGAAAAAAATTGACAAATCCTGACCCTACTATGAAAAGGTTCTATCTGACAAAGTGACCGAACTGTAGTTATGGATGTAAAAATGTTCTATCTACAAAAGGTTATTATGCAGTTACACAACTCTTTCTCTACTGGTATTTTTTCACTGAGATATATTAAAAATAATATTGTTCTATCTGCTTTGCAATCATGCAGTTATACAGCTTCAGTTCTCATTACTTCGAAAGCACCATTTTGTCAGATAGAACCTTTTAATAGTAAGGTCGTGAAATCATAATGACGCCTGACCAATTACAACTATATACACATTAGGGGCTATAGGAATCCCAGCTAATTGCACACTGGCGCACAGCAATCAATGCTCTGGACAGAAAAGTTATATTGGCTGAAATAGAGAAGCGGAAAAATAAGAAAAAAACATCAATAAAAATAAAGAGACACACTTTACCTACCCCAAATGTCCATTAAAGATTCACACATCAAGAAGTTAGAATTCAAGTCAAGTGGAGCCGCAATTACCGCGACGCACACTACCCACATGGGCACAAAAAATAAAATAATATCTACCGTTTTACTAAAATTTCAGTGGCGATATTTGTTAATTTAATATACCTACCGCGTGTGTCATCGCGTTGCTTCTATAAGAAACTGTCCTCAAATGTAAACAAAATATAAAGTGAGGAATAGAAATTGTAAGTAATCTCAACAATTTTGAAATTGAAATAAGACACAATTTGGTGAGGGCGGGGTGATGGACATTGCTTTAAAAAAACTAATTCTACTGGCGAATTGTTACCAGAACACACGACCGGGGAGACGTAAATCAGGGGCTCATGCTGAAGTCAATTAGCTTTCTGACATTTTTAATGAGATGCGGCGGCAGAACACTAATTACCAATATGGCACACGACGCTCTCTCGCGGCTGCGCACGCAACTATGCCATCGCGTGACGTCACGTGTTCAATGCTTATCACCGCGCGTGCGCAAAATTAGGCAAATGGCGGGAACCGAACAACAGCGGGGTGTGCTTCGGAGTGTGGAGGTTTGTGTGTGGGGGGGGGGGGGGGCGGAGGGGGGGGGGGGAGGCAGGAGAGAATGAGCAGTTATGTTGGGATGGACTGTGTGTGTGTGAGTGTGAGTGAGTGTGTGTGTGTGAGTGTGTGAGTGTGTGTGAGTGTATGTGAGTGTGTGTGAGTGTGTGAGTGTGAGTGAGTGTGTGTGAGTGTGTGTGAGTGAGTGAGTGTGTGAGTGTGTGTGAGTGTGTGTGAGTGTGTGTGAGTGTGTGGCTGAGTGTGTGTGAGTGTGTGTGAGTGTATGTGAGTGTGTGTGAGTGTGTGTGAGTGTGTGTGAGTGTGTGTGAGTGTGTGTGAGTGTGTGAGTGTGTGTGTGAGTGTGTGTGAGTGTGTGAGTGTGTGTGAGTGTGTGAGTGTGTGTGAGTGTGTGTGTGAGTGTGTGTGAGTATGTGAGTGTGTGTGAGTGTGTGTGAGTGTGTGTGAGTGTGTGTGAGTGTGTGTGTGTGGGTGTGAGTGTGTGTGAGTGTGTGTGAGTGTGTGTGAGTGTGTGTGAGTGGTGTGTGTGAGTGTGTGTGAGTATGTTGTGAGTGTGTGTGAGTGTGTGTGAGTGTGTGTGAGTGTGTGTGAGTGTGTGTGAGTGTGTGTGAGTGTGTGTGAGTGTGTGTGGGTGGGTGTGAGTGTGTGTGAGTGGGTGTGTGAGTGTGTGTGAGTGTGTGTGAGTGTGTGTGTGTGAGTGTGTGTGTGATTGTGTGTGTGTGTGAATGTGTGTGAGTCTGTGTGAGTGTGGGAGGAGGGGGTGACGGGGGCGGGGGAGGGAGGACTCAGAAAGGAAAAAGTGTGGAATTGGAATTTGTGACAGCCTGGGATGATGCCTTGATTGGGACGAGTGGTGATTGGGACGATGAACATATTGAGGGCTAAAAAAATGACTTATTGTCAAAATGAGGTGTGGTGGGTAATGAATGGTGCTGGGAAGCGATGAGACTTTTTTTTGTTTAGTGGTGATTGTTGGTGGTGTGGTGGTCGTGGTGGTGGTATCTTAAGTGGAAGTTTATTCAAGCTTATGGTATGCTTTATTTTTGTTTTTTATTTCTTTTAAAACGCTATGTATCTTAAAGCCTTAAATCATAAATGGCACTTTCCTATGAATTAAATAGTCAACAGAAGTGTTATTGATATTCGATCAATTTCTTTTTCGGAAATAAAATGTCAATTTATGTGTTAAAGGATATGAACAAATCAAAGGCCCTTCTATTTTAATTGTGGTATGTTATTTTGGTTTTTGTTACTGTTGACTAATCCAAAAATGAAAGCATTACGTTTTGGAAAACAAAAATATCTATATTTTCTCCTACATATGGAACTTAGCCACCGATTTCGTAATTCAATATGTACATTTTAATGCAGTTCAGTGGTCCTGTGGTATGTTGCTATATGCTGGTCAATGCCCAAATGAAATCTACCATCTGTGATTATTATTAGCACAATAACATTCATTTGGCATGTTCATTCAAGATATTCCGAGGTAAACCCTATACATTAGAAGTTAGATCAAGCTAATTTGATACATAAAACAATGACTCCATAATTTCAGATATGAAAAAAAGGGTGTTGGGTGGGAAATTACCATGTGAAATGAGTGCCAGGATTGAGTGGTGGACTTGTGAGCATGGGTCTGATGGGCGGGAATGGTTGGGGGGGGGGGGTAACTTTGACAATTGGAGAGCAAGCAATACAAATGGTTGCGCCGTTGTTTGGTAGTTGGAGAGTTACACAAAGAGCAAACTGTAAGTTGTCTGGGCCTTTGGAGTTGCTTAAGATAAGGGGTGATTGTCAGTACGGGACGAGACATGACGGAGGTGCATGTGGGTCCAATTAGCGCGAATGGAGCAGTCACTCAATTCTGCAGTATTTAAACGCATTCATTCTTCAGCACCGAGGCATTGGTTTCCTGGTTACCCAACTTTCTAAATCAATGCTGATGAGAACAAATAGACTAAGCACTCCACATTTCACATGTTTTAGCATTCGGTGAAAACATGGAAATAATTATATATATATATATATATATATATATAGATTATATTATTATTAATACAGGAAAAGACTAAATCCTTTGATGCGACTGATACTTGTCTTGTCAACATATGGTGAAGGCGAGGAGAGCTGCAGGTGGCACCACTGGTAGAGTGTTGAGTCTTACGGAGTAAAACAATAAAATAATAAGTCCCCTCCATAGCTACATACTTGCATAATGCGCTATACATCATATATATATCTATATATATATTTATATATATATATATATAGCAATTTCAAAAGAAAAGAAAAAATGTTAATTGTTATTGATATATATCATACTTGGGCTCTCTTTAGAATTATGTTCTCCCATCACTCCAAAGATAATTTTAAAAAGAAAATCACCAGAAAGCACAACAAAATTACACATCCTACCTCCAACAAAAATAAGCATGAATATAAAACGATATAGTGGACATTATATGAACTGGGCTGAATAATTGGTGCGCTCCTATTGGTCCCGGACCAATTTGGTTGCCATGGTGACAAGGCGCGAGGCGCCCCCACGCGGCGGCCATTAGGCTGAGCGTTCGTCAGGGCCGATTACTGGCTGGATCAGTTTTAATTGGTGTCTTCATTATCATTGTCGGGCGCGAATTGGTCGGCCGCTAATGGTGAGGAATGGACCGTGGTGGCGGGTGGGTGTTCACCCCGACGTCGGCACACCTCGTGGTGAGAACGGATCGGGTCGGGGTGGGAGGTGGAGGGTGCGGCTGGGAGGTGTGGTGTGCGCGGGTGGGGGGGGGGGGGTTCTGCGCGGGTGGAGTGTTGAGATTTGAGATTTGTGTGTGTGTGTGGTGTGTGGTGCGTGTGGGAGGAAGTGGGGCGGGAGGGGAGGGATGCGATTTGGGTGTGTGTGGCGTGGTGTAGGTGGTGTTGTGTTTTGTGGGGGTTTCTGAGTAGTGTGGTGTACTACGCGGGGTAATATCTGGTGTGGCATCTTGTGTGTGGTGTAGGGGTGGTGTGCGTGGTGTGTGGCATATTAAGTCTAGTGGTTTGTGGTGTATGTGTGCATATGTAGAGTGTGGTGTAATTGTCAGGGTATTTCGTGTTGCGGTATCTGGTATAAAGGTGGTGTGTTGTAGGCTTGTGGTGTGTGGTATAAGGGTGGTTTCTGGTGGGTGGGTGGTGCATGCGGTGCGTGCGGTGCGTGCGGTGCGTGCGGTGCGTGCGGTGCGTGCGGTGCGTGCGGTGCGTGCGGTGCGTGCGGTGCGTGCGGTGCGTGCGGTGCGTGCGGTGCGTGCGGTGCGTGCGGTGCGTGCGGTGCGTGCGGTGCGTGCGGTGCGTGCGGTGCGTGCGGTGCGTGCAGTGCGTGCGGTGCGTGCGGTGCGTGCTGTGCGTGTTGTGCGTGCGTGTGAGTGTTGTGCGTGTTGTGCGTGTTGTGCGTGTTGTGCGTGTTGTGCGTGTTGTGCGTGTTGTGCGTGTTGTGCGTGTTGAGTGTGTTGTGCGTGTTGTGCGTGTGTTGCGTGTGTTGTGCGTGTGTTGCATGTGTGTGCGTGTGTGTGCATGTGTGCATGTGTTGCGTGTGTTGCGTGTGTTGCGTGTGTTGCGCGTGTTGCGCGTGTTGCGCGTGTTGCGCGTGTTGCGCGTGTTGCGCGTGTTGCGCGTGTTGCGCGTGTTGCGCGTGTTGCGCGTGTTGCGCGTGTTGTGTGTGTGGTGTGTGTTGTGTGTGTGAGTGGTGGGTGTGGTGTGTTGCGCGAGTGCCGAGTGTCGAGTGCTGTTGCCGTGTGCCGAGTGCCGAGTGCCGAGTGAGGAGTGTGGAGTGATGTGTGACGAGTGTCGATGTGACGTGTGCGAGTGACGAGTGCGAGTGACGAGTGACGATTGACGAGTGATGTGACGTGTTGACGATGTGTCGTGTGACGAGTGCGAGTGACGTGTGACGAGTGACGAGTGCGAGTGACGTGTGACGAGTCCGATGCCGAGTGACGAGTGACGAGTGATGTGCGAGTGACGTTGACGAGTGACAGTGACAGTGTCGATGTGACGAGTGACGTGTGATGTCAGTGACGATGCGAGTGCGAGTACGAGTGACGAGTGCGTGACTGTGACGGGTGACGTGACTGGTGACGGGTGACGTTGCGGGTACGGGTGACGGGTGAGGGTGACGTTGACGGTGACGGGTGACGGTGATGTGTGCGTGTGACGGTGAGTAGACGGGTGACGGTGTGGTTGACGGTGACGGGTGCGGTGATGGGTGTGTGTGATGGGTGGTGATGGTGATGGTGTGTGTGGGTGATGGTGATGGTGTGTGTGGTGATGGGTGTGGGTGATGTGATGGTGTGATGATGTGATGAGTGATGAGTGATGAGTAGGTGGGAGTGAGAGTGGGCGTGAGAGTGGGGTGAGGAGTGAGGAGTGCCGAGTGCCGAGTGCCGAGTGAGGAGTGAGGAGTGAGAGAGTGAGGAGTGAGGAGTGAGGAGTGAGGAGTGAGGAGTGAGGAGTGTGGAGTGAGGAGTGAGGAGTGAGGAGTGAGGAGTGAGGAGTGTGGAGTGAGGAGTGAGGAGTGAGGAGTGAGGAGTGGGGAGTGAGGAGTGAGGAGTGGGGAGTGGGGAGTGGGGAGTGGGGAGTGGGGAGTGTGGAGTGAGGAGGTACGAGTGAGGACGAGGATGAGTGATGAATAATGATTGGATTGGATTGATGCTGACAATGACATGGGGCTTCGAGCCTCATGACCGACGCGAGGCGGGCGCTCAACTCACTCGGCCATCCCGTCTGATCCGATATGCGCATGCGTGTACAGATATTGCAGCCCACTCCCCACCAAATTGCCAGGGAACCAACTGCAACCAACTAATTCCCGCAACAATAATTCCCGAAATTTCAATTTCAACTGGTGTTCTTTATGAACACAACTACAACTGATATTGATAAGTTACTGCTCTCCTCCCCCCACCCACTCATCCCCTCTCCCAGTGTCACCTCCGATTTGCCCCCAACAGTAGCCCAGTAATAAGACAAGCAGGACCAGACATTGTAACCCACAACGATTATTTGAGTTGCCCCGAGTATACACCTTCTAGTCGGTGCTGCTCCTCATTTTTGCATGACCTACAGTGACTGTTGCTGTACATTATACAGCAGGAGCCACTCCCTTAATTCTACAGGATCGGTGCTGTAACTAATACAGCATTGATCAAACTTAGATTATTGAAGCTGTCAATTCTAATAGTAAGATGGCCGGAAGACCAATGCCCCGGCGCTGACAAATGTCATGTTCAGATGAATAAATACTTTACCAAAATGGTCGCATGAGTTGAGCATAGGTCTCCCGTGTTGGTAGATGGTGGTATTTGAACCCACAGGTTCGAACCCTTGTAGAGTGAAACCAATGACTTAAAAATGTATACCTGTCATTTCCTAGCCAGGCGCTCAGCATAATGACAATAGGGCAAGGACTGGTTGGTTCAGTGTCAGGATAATGTGATTGAGTGGGATATCAGGTCATGGTGCTGGTGGCCTGATCTCCCTATGGGGCAGCACTATAAGGTCACCATTTGTACGCACTGTCACAAGTCGGTACCCGTCCCGATATACCTTATATGTTGCCAGGACATAAAACTCCAACAACAAGATAAGGAGAGAAGGCATCCTGCTGAATAGACTACATCGCCATTCGAGCGGCGCGGTGCATTGTGGGATGCATGGAAGAAAAACAAACCAGCGAGAAGCACATGGCACATGCTTAATACACTTTAGTCTTAGATATATTGATCCGATCATTATATTGCATGTGTGTATACATGTTTATGCCAAATTATGTATTTCTATTAAATTTGAATAAAATCAAAGTTTTGCCATACGCGTATCGGCGAACTCAATGGCACTACGCATTGCTTTGCTCCCAACGCCGTTTTCAGTCGGAACGGTGATCTCGTCTATTGGTCACATGAAAGAGTCAGCCCCCTCTGCTTCAGCAGAGCCACCTGTATTCACCCAACAACAGCCACATTGTAATATAAACAGAGCGCATATCATGCAGACTTGATTACTTGAAAAGAACCCACTCCAATCCAGCTCCACCTTGCCCCACTACCCCATCCATGTCATGGGGGGGGGGGGGTGATAGGGAAAGGTGGGGCAAGGTGTGGAAAGGAGGGGCAAGGTGGGACAAGGTGGGGTAATGTGGGGCAAGATGGGGCAAGGTGGGGCGAAATGGCGCAAGGTAGGGCCAGTTGGGGCAAGGTGGAGCGAGGTGGGGCGAGGTGTGGTAATGTGGGGCAAGGTGGGGCAAGCTAGAGCAAGGTGGGGCAAGATGGGGTTGGGTGGGGTGGGGCAAGGTGGAGCAAAGTGGGGCATGGTGGGGCATGGTGGGGTAAGGAGAGGCAAGGTGGGGCGAGGTGTGGCAAGAAGGGGCAAGGTGGGGCAAGGTGGGGCAATGTGGACCGAATCTGATGGTTTTAAATATTTGTTGTATTTACCACAACAAAAGAGAGTTCAATTACACAATGCTAAATACAAGCTATTCGAGCTGCAAGCATTTCCAGAATTTGTGATATTGTTCTTGACAGGTGCTAGGCAGACAAAACTTTGTCCATTGTAGTGATCAACATACTATCTGCTTATGCATTTGCTCAGGATAAACTGATTTGTATTTTACATGGTGTTTAATAATCCCAATAGAATACATATTGATTTGAAGCAAATTGTCATTGTGTTTTTAGTGTAACCGTTTCTGTGCTGTTTTGTGTCAATCATAATAATCGACAAAAACAAAGAGTTATCACCTTTTGAGACAGGCGCATTTATAAAAGTTACTCTGAGCGAAGCTTGAATTACTTGTCATTATCCTTGTGTATTTAACTCTCTATTCCCCCCGTAATAATAGCAAATATTTAAAACCATCAAGTTACACAATTGCAACTGAATAAAACTCTGTGGCTCAGCCTTTGTCAAGTGATCAACTCTCCCTGAATGAGCAGCTAGCTCCCAGTTGCGATCGTTTGTTTATAAACGTTACTCCAAACGAAGCTCGAATACCTTGTAATTATCACTGTCTATTTAACTTTTTTTCCTGTAAATATAGCAACTATTTAAAACCATCAAATTATACAATGGTAACTAAATCAAACACTGTGGCTCAGTCCCTGCCAAGTGATCAACCTGCCCTGACTGAGCAGCCCGCTCCAGGCTGCAAACATCTCCAGAATTAGTATCTATAAAAGTTACTCTGAATGAAGCCCAAATACCTTCTAATTATCATTGTATATTTAACTCTCCCTCCTGTAAATTTATCCCCTATTTAAAACCATCAAATTATACAATGGTAACTGAACCAAACACTATGACTCTGACCTGTGTTGGGTGATGAACTCACCCTAACTGAGCAGCTAGCTCCCAGCTGCAAACATCTCGGGAATTTGCGATCTTGTATTTATAAAGGTTACTCTCAGCAAAGCTCGAATAACCTGTAATTGCCATTGCCTAGTTAACTCTTTTCCCTGTAAATATAGCAAATATTTAAAACCATCAAATCAGACAACGGTACCTAAATCAAACACTGTGATCTGACCTGTGTCGAGTGATCAACTCACCCCGACTGAGCAGCTGGTTCCCGGCGCAGGCCATTAGCCGCCCGCCATCATCCAAGACCTCAGCGCGCGAATAACATGGCCACCGACCGGAAGTGCCTCCGCGCCGCAAATTGCCCGAGAAATCACTCCGCTGTCAGCAATTGCGCCATGCCCGTTATTACGCCGGGGCGACCGGTGGCGCGCTCTAACGGCGTTACGGCCAGCATGGGCAAACATCGGCCCTGTCTCCAACCGGCACCTCGCCTGTCCCACCTCCATCCCTCCCTCCCCACCCACCACCCACCCACCCCCTTCCCCCCTCTCTCCCGCCCACCAGCCCCCATTGCGCCATGGACACCCCCTCTGGCGGCAGGGGGAGGAGGCTTTATTACACTTCGTGATGAAATAAAACGCCTTCTGCGCCTGTGTGGAAAGGAGGAGCCGAGTGCGGGGTGCTGACCATTGAACCGGATTGCTTGTGGCTACAAATATTTGTCGATTTGCATTTATTTTTTTATTATTGGTAAATGAATTTTATTCATATATATATATTTTTTTTTTGGTAGATGAATTTTATTCATATATATCTTGTGTCAGTCATGTAACACTGGTCTTCCAATCATAAGTATTAGATGTACATCGGTATTTACAAAATTGTTGTTTACATTATTTTCTATAATAAATTGAAGTGTAAAATAAATTATGAACTTAAAGTGTACACAGCATGGTAAGTAATAAGTATGAGGTATATCAAATCATTTTACATTTGCATGCAAGGTTTTAGTTGTTGGTTTAGGATTTTCAATTCAATATATACCACTAGGTACAACCTTTAATTACTCAGTGTTAGTTCAATGTGATCACTCTTTTATGTATTACATTGTTTCGTATGCAGTAGGATTTGGGTGTTTGTTGGGGTATTTTTTTTTATAAGAGTAAGTCAATTAAAATGTTATTCTTACACCACAGTCCCCGCCTCAGGTCCTTGTCCTACCTCCTCCCCCACCCCGCCATAATCCCCCCCAATGTTTGATAGCCCCCCCCCCCCTCCATAGCCAGTTTGGTCATTCACATTAAAGTTGCATAGTCCGATGGTTTTGAGTTTCTGTCATTTTTCTGAGATAAATACGTTAAATTGATTGTTACAATCTACCTTACTTTAGTCTGAACTAACTTTTATTTTAGATGGTAAACTTTTGAGATATTTGAAGCACAGGCATGTAAAATTAGTTTTAGCAAGCATGCCAAAACTATGACACCTTAGGCTTCAGCAGTAATAGGTTCTAAAAAATGTACTTGGTATTCGCTTCTATATGGCAACAAATCTTTAATAAGTGCCTGAGTATCTAAGTTAGATATGTAGAATAAATTCAGGATAATTGTTTTGGTTTTGAAAATTTGATACTTCATCGGACTATGCAGCTTTAATTAGTTTAAAGCATTAATATTACAAGTAAGAGAGATATCTTTAGTGGAGGTGTAGTGGTGGTAAAAACGGCATGTATCAAAGTTTTACCAACGATCCCCATGTCCCCTATCACCTCCCAAGAGATGAACATCGTGAACAGAATTTCTTCAATGGCATCAAGGCCATTCTTTAATATGGCTAGTCAGAGTTCCACTGGTCCCTAGGTCTTATCATGTTGAGAAGACTCAGGACTCAAGGTTTTAGATACAGTTTACATGGCGAAACCTGCACATACAACCATAAGCTTCCTTATAAACAAACGTTGTCCTTGTAGTGAAATTGTCCAAACAAATATTTATATAAGATACAAATTAAAATATAATTTCCTGTATCACTCTCTAAATCGACCGACCATGGGACCGACTTTAAATGCTCCATTTAGGGAGCTGGTCGGTTTATGGAGTTTGTTTTAAATTGTTACCCATATTGTATGGGTGATTGTTTGGAACCCAAATGAAGCGATCGATATAGCAGAGTAGTCGATCTGTGGAGATGGTCAGTTAGACAGGTTTTACTGTATATACTATATATACATATATACGTATATATATTATATATATATAGACTGTATAATTCATTATCATTATATAAAAAGGTGGGATGATTATATGGTTATTATTAATATTATTAGTGCTTGTGTATTATGCTGCGAATTAATATGTATTATTGTCCAATCACTGTCCGTTCTGTGCGTGATCCGTGTGACTCGACTGCAGCGCCACCATGAATTGGCGGCATTTGACCCTCAAGTTGGCCATTTCCTCCCGGTTTTTCAAATGTATTAACCGGCTAGGCTTTTATGAACTAGGCTAGTAAAGAATTAAGTAGAAAAAAGTGGAAAACTCTTCCCAAGAAAACCCCAAAACACTAACATAGAACCCTAAGAAAACAACTAACATAGTAATAAGAATAGAACAAAAATTCAATGCCAAGAGGGCCCAAACAAACTAACATAGGCTACTAAACGTACCAACAGATCTATCTGCTACTGAAATGCAGACAATCAAATAACTTATCAGCAGCTACTGCTTGGTAAGACAACACTAACACTACAGCTGGCCAGCATTGAAAACAAGCCTGGTTACCCGGGCTTACATGCTATGGACAGTATAAATACAGCCTCAATTTAAAAAAAAAAAAGGAACCGGGCAGAAGGTGGCCAGCTATTCCACCAGCCGAACGACTGCAATCTATATCATCATCATCATCATCATCATGCTGTCGGTCACGATGCGACAAAGACTGCTTTCATTACTTGACTGCCGCTCTCCATTTAGCTCTCTGCTGTGAGAGTTGTGTCCATGAGTCTGTCTTAACATTTCATGAAAGCTGCCTGCAAAAGTGTTGAAGTGCTGCTGGCTTTTGCAAGTTACCAGTGGCACTCTCTCAGGGAGCAAATAGAGGTTTCACACCGGCAAGAACATGTCAAGACAGGCGCAAAACTATTTGTCCCTGCAGTGGCTGGTCGGGAGATGTTGGGAGTTCCATACATCAATCTATATACACTAGCACTAACAGGCCTGAGCCGGGTGCCTCAATCTACCATTTGCCATAATGCCATATGGACATTACTTTCTTTTTATTTTTGTTTGTCTGTCTACATTGCCGGCGACCGTCTACATCGCCGGCGGTTGTCTACATTTTGCAGCCCTTTGCTATGAACTGTGGGCCTTGCGGTATGCAACACCCAGTGTCAGTGAATGATAACTGCTTGGTAGTAGCAATGCAAACAAGAAGGGCAGCGAAGTCGTGCAAAAAAATGGGTGCCCTGTCGGACGACGGCAGCGAGCTCATGAAGGACGACGCAACGGCACCCACAATGGAGTGCCAAGATGAGCCGAGCGACGCCGAGATGGATGAACGGGAGCGCGCCATTGCCGAGAGGGAGCAGGCGAACATGAGATGTAAGCGATGGGCTGAGCTTGACCGTTGCGAGAAGCATTTGGACAACGGGGCAATGGACTCGTCAGCGAGACGGAAGAGGGGGTGCAGCTCAAGCAAGAGGCGCAGCAGCTCTAGAGAGTGGCTCTAGAGAGTGGCTCCAGTGCTGCCACCGCTGCCACCACCACAGATCAGCCAACTCGAGCTCATCGGATGGGAGGATGACCAGTCGAAACCGAAAACAGCGAAGTAAGTGGTCAATACAACAATACCTGGAGGACCGCAAAGACCTTAAGAAAATGTCCCATTTCAAACTCGTTGAAGCCTCATGCAGCTGGGTGTTAGATAAGAAAGACCTAGACCTACACGATCTGTGCCATTTCATAAAGCATATAAAATATATTTCCAGTAAGGCCAAGTCGGGCAAATTTCAACATCAGGCTCATGCCAGCTATGATTTAGCGATAAGGAAATTGGCTGTAAGCGGTGGCTATGATACTTTCTCTGCCGGTAATCCGGAATTAGCCTTGAGGTATTATGCTTTCGAGTATATGCATACTCAATCTGCTAAGAGCACCGCGTCGAGCAGCAAGCCTGGTCAAGGTTCTAACCACCAGCTCTTTTCAAAAGATGCGAAGAAGCCATGCTTTCCCCACAATAAAGATGAGGGGTGTGCCCACAATGATAACACATGTAATTTCAGGCACTGGTGGTCCCGATGTGGGAGCAAATCCCACATCCGACCTAACTGTCGCAAGGAGTGAATACCTAAAGGTAGGGGCCAGGGAGCAGGAAACACCTGGTTAGTGGCATGGATATTGCAGTCCCCTGTTTAAAATGTGAACCCTGTGTATGTACCCCTAACAGGACTATTGTTGTAAGCCCTGTCATTCGTTACATTAACGTTAAAACTAACAGCATTGTGCCTTGCTGTAAATAGGGTGTGTGTATGTGTCCCAGCTGGTCGTATGACCTTTGCCAATCAGGCGCCCCGAAGTTAAATTGTATATGTATATATACCTCCTCTACCATCCGGCGTGAACTTGTCAGCTTCCGGTGGAACCAGCATTGTGGGTTTCAGTTTCCTGAGGTACCAGCATACCTGCTCTCCGCTTCCTGTTTGATTGATTTATTAATGATTGCTCCGTGAGATACTATCTGAACTTGGAATACAGGTATTATACTGCAAACCTATTAAAATTAACACACAATGCATTGCTTATAAATAGCATGTGAAATATATTAAAATATGTATCCTATACAGGCATGTCTAGTTTCCATCATCATCTCCATGTTCACAATTTAATATTTCCTCTTTAAAAATAAATATATTTAAGAACAAAAAAAATCCTTCTATGAGCGGTGAATTCCATGTTCTGGGGAATTGGCGGTGCAATAGTCTGCACAGGGGAGGGGTTGACCCCGGCGGCGGCCCCGATCACATATTTATTACTCTATAATCACTTATCGATCGGATAGTCAACCCAAACAAATAGGTCATTAAATCCCTATCACTTGTGCTTCCTCCCAAGGCCGCGCGGGGGCGCCCCTAATCGTCGCCTTGTGGGAGCAGCAATCGTGAGCGATATTCAGTGAATGTTTAACCGGTGCTGATGGCGCCATTATTGTCCGGGCATTGCCCTGGCGTGGTTTTACTACAGAGGACACCTTCCTGAGGCGCAATCATTAAATTGGTTAATGTTCATTGTATCTGTATATAAATATATATGTTGCATTGGGTACAGAGACATCGTGTGTAAACACTTTGGAGAATAAGTCCACCAATCGGTTCCAATAGATAGATCTACGTACTACCCTTCTGGGGTGATGTTGGAACTGGTTCAAATATAATTACCGGTATGAGGAATCAATTGCAATACCCCCCGACCCCTTCTCAATACCCCCCCCCCCCCATCCTCTCACCACTCACTCACTCACTCACTCACACTCATCCACACTCACCCCCTCACCCCTCATCCCCCCACCCCCTATTCCGTCGCCCAATCGACATACAGTAATAGCACGCCCATTCAGCCAGCCAGCCAGCTCTCTGATATCAGCAGCAATGATACATATCCCCCCTGTGCGTCATTCCATGCATGCCGTTTTAATAACACATATCCTCAGGCGATATACAACGGGGGTGTGGGGGGGGGGGGAGAAGGGTAGGGATGGTGAGGAGAAGGGGGATGAGAGCGGTAAGGGTGTGGATAGGAGGAGGGGGAAGAGAAGCAGAGGGATGAAGAGAGTGGAAGGGAGGGCATGAGAAGGTATAGCAGGAGAAGGGAGGGGAGGGAACAGGGAAGGGAGATGATGGGGAGGGATAGGGAAGGGGAGGGGAGAGAGGAGAAGGAAGGCGAGAAGGGAGGAGACAGGTAAGGGAGGATGGGGAAGAAACTGAGAGGGGAGAGGAAATGGGACTGGGAAGAGGGGAGAGCGGAGAGCGGATAGCGGAGAGGAGAGGGGAGAGGGTGATGGGTGATGGGTGAGGGGAAAGGGGTGGATGGTGAGGGGTGAGGGGTGAGGGGTGAGGGGTGAGGGGAGAGCGGAAAGGGAGAGGGGAGAGGGGAAAGGGGGGAGGGAAGAGGGGAGAGGGAGAGGGGAGAGGGGAGAGGGAGAGCGGAGAGGGATTAGGGGAGAGGGGAGAGGGAGGAGAATGTCGGAGGTGAGTGGAACGGAAGGGAGGAGAGAGGAGGGGAGGAGAGGGGAACAGATGGAGAAATAGCGAAAGGAAGAGTGGAGAGGAGGAGAGTGGGTACAGGAGAGGAGAGGGAGGAGAGAGGAGACGGGAGGGCAGGAGGAAGGGAGGAGAAGGGGAGAGGACTTCAGTGGGGACAAAGTGGAGGAAAGGGAGATGGAAGTGGAGGTGAGAGAAAACACACAAATCTGAGCAATTATTGCTCAACGATTAATGGAGGGAAAGTTCAACCAACAATTATTGGGTTGGGGGTTGGGTGGGAGTGGGTGGGCTGAAGCGCATCCCTCCCTCCATCTCCACAAACCGTACCACCCCCCCCCCCCACCCCACACACACACAACTACTCCACCTGCCATGCACTCCTTACCCCCCCCCCCCCACACACACATTATGTCGCTGTCTTGCACCCCTCACCACCCATCCACAGACACTATGTCGCCGTCTTGCACTCCACGCCGCCCCCCCCCCCCCCCCCCCCCCCCCGTCCCCACAGAAACTACGTCGCACCCCTTGCTGGCCTCCCTCACTCCCTTCCTTCCTCCCCCTCCCTTCCTCCCACCTCCCACCCTCAACCTCCCAACAGACACCCCCCACTACTATGTCCACTAAAATAACGCATCCATTACGGGTCCGACACGGCCATTTCCCGCGCGCCGGGAGTCTCGTTCCCCCGGCGAGAGTTGGACGAGTGTTTGGGCCCGCGAGTTTGAGCCGAGCTTTTGGCGACATCAATTTCGCGCGAGAATGGCAGCCTGCAGAGTAAACCCGCCACCCGCCGCTAGGGTGCGGATGGCGCTGGCGCAGTGGTGGGATGATGCACTCACCACCCCTTCCCCCACCACTGAATTATGTTTTAGTTTGTTGTTATTTTAATACAAACACCATATTCTCTCTAATTTAGTGCAATATTTAGAGAAATTGTTTTTCTGGGTTTAAAAAAAACAACTACAAATGCCTATTGTATGTAATTTAGTACAATATGGAGAACAGAAACAGGCTGCATATAAATTAATGCAATGCAGGGTTTATGCAAATATGTATTAATACTCATACACAATTAATGCGATCACGCCTTCCCAGAAATAACTTTGGATATACCCTCATTATATCATTATTGTTTTCATACTTATCCTTTTGATCACTAAATTTACTGCGATTAATGGTGCTTTATTTGAGCAAATTCAGCTATGTGCCTCATATCGCCAGCAGGCTTGTGGAACAGAAGCGTTCAGGCGCAGACACAGACAAACGCTATCCAGGCCGAAATGAAACCTTGAGTACCACATTTGAGCTGAAGCTGTCATCATTCCGATAGTGAAGTCAACTTTTTTATCCAGAAGCTATATAACTTTATAAGGCCCTGCTTAAGGTTGCATAGTCCGATGGTTTTGAATTTCCGCATTTTTTCTGAGATAAATATATTAGATCGAGCACTAGACACTACTATCTACTTTACATTAGTTCAAAGTTACTTTTATTTTAAATGGGAAGCTTTTGAGATATTTTGAGTGCAAACATGGAAAATTAGTTTTGGCAAGCTTGCCAAAACTCTGACACCATAGACTTCTGCAGTAACAGGTCCTCTTAAATTGACTCATTATTGCCTTCTACACAGAAACAAATGATTAATAAGTGAATCGGTATCTAAGTCAGATATGTAAAATAAAATCTAGATCATTGGTTTGGTTTTGAAAATTTGATATTTAATCAGACTATGTAGCTTTAATTCAAAACCGATCAACTTTAGCTGGACAGTACAAGAAATTGTTCTTTTTTTTTTTACAGAAGACAGCAACAATGGATTAGTCAGTTTTTTCACTTGAATCCTCCGGACTCTCAATGGGTCGGCGACTTGCTGGTGAATAGGGTCCCCCGGCATATCTATCTGCTTCTGGGTCGGGGCGGCCATGGCGGTTAAGGAGGCGGGGCAGAAGGCAGACAGATCACTCAGCACGATCACCAGCGGGGGAAACCAGCGGCGGCGGCAAGCACTCCTCCGCCTCACACTCTCCAAGCGGGGTCATTGCCCTAATGGCATTCATACACGCATGGAGAGTGAAGGGCAATATCGCCTCCTGCATTCCACTATTTAAATGACTGTACTATTCCTCATGAGTTGCCTACATGAATTGAGAGTGCAGGGTAATATCGGCCCCTGCATTCCAATGTTTAAATGTACTTAGGAGATATATACTGAAGCCGGTGGCCGAATCGGTAGAGTGCAGGCCTCCCGTGCGGGAGATCAGGAGTTTGATTCCCAGTCGAGTCAAACCAATGACTTACACAATTGATACTTGTTGCTTCCTACTAGCTTGGTGCTCGGCATTAATAATAATTGAGCTAACAAGTCCTTGCTCTATCCTGTGACAGGATAATGTGACTGAGTGGGATATCAGGTCATGGTGGCGCTGGCCTTATTTCCCAATGGGGTAGCACTATAAAATCGTCATGAGTGCATACTGTCACAAGTTCGTACCTGTCCCGATACGACCTTAGATGGTGCCAGGACATAAAACTCCAACAACCAACCAACCCTAGACATGTTCATGATAAGTTACTTAGTATCTCTGTCAGTATATAAGGTAGATATGTTAGATCAAATCTAGTTAAGTGGTTTGGTCTTCAAAATTGGATGCTTCTGCAATAGTCTGCACTGACCTTTCAGGCAAGGAGCCACATAGATACTTGTCTCATGTGGCACCGTCGACAGATCTGCCTTCAGTGCCTTCATGGAGGAGGCTGACTGCCAACTCAGTGATAACAGGGCCGCTCTGGCCATCCTCTCCAGGATGTCCAAGTCATTCTGGAACCCACTCGTCCGCTTCTACCGCCAGAACACAGATATCATCAACACTGTCGGTTGCCCAGACCCTGACACCGAGGACTAGTACATCCTGCCTCATCCCCATACCGGACTTGACACCACTGACCTCAACTAACCAATCTTCACTAACAACGAAGAAATAACCCCACTCACTGCCTAACTAATCCTATCCTTACTTTACTTCTTCCCACTTCTTGGCCGGTCCTACTGTGCATGCCGGTCGATCTGGAAGGTCTGAAGTTTAGATCCAGGTCGAGTCAAACCAATGACTTATAAAATTTGTACTTGTTGCTACTATGTGCTTGGCATTATTACTACAGTATAACCCCGTTAAACCAAGCTCAATTAAACCAAACGATCGGTTAATCCAAACTTTTTTCAGCGTCCCGGCAAAATACTACCATTTATCATATAAACAAGTTGGTTAAACCAAAATCGGTTAATACAAATTATTGGTTAATCCAAACAAAATTGTCGGACCCCAGGCCACTTCCAGTATGGCTAAACCAAACTTTCATGTGGTTATAAGGTCATCTGAGACCCCACCAACTTTTTGATATGCTAAATGGTAGTATTTTGCCGGGCCACCGAAAAACATTTGGATTAACTGATCGCTTGGTTTAACCGAGCTTGGTTTAATGGGTTAACTGTAAATACATAAAAACCAATAATCAAAGTGTCTACATACATTGTATATTACATTCATAATGCACCCACATTTTGCCAAAGCCAAGTCAAAGTCGAAGCCAAAGCTCAGTTAAACCAATGATCGGTTAATCCAAATAAATGTCTATGGTCCCTTCAAATTTGGTTTAACAGGTTATACTGTATTAGGTTAGGACAAGGACTGGGTGCACAGTGTCAGGATAATATGACTATGTGGGACATTAGGTCATGGTGCCAGTGGCCTGATTTCCCTGCATGGCAGCACTATAAAGCTGCAACAAGTCGGTACCTATCCTGGTATGGCCTAGGGTCTTGCTGGGGCATAAAACTACACCTATCAAGCAGTCTCCCCAGGCACTCTTAGAAGACTGGGGTTGGGCTCATAGGCTGCCTTTTTCCTTCCTCCTCCCCCCCCCCCCCCCCCCCCCCCTTCAGCAGTGCCCATACAGTGCTGCAGATTTCCAGATTTGCACCCTTCAGCGCACCAAGGCGACTGAAAACTCCCAAAAAACATAGACAGGTAGGCATGGATAGGGTCATTGCACCAGGGAGCTTAGGTAGTGTAATGTAGTGTGATCAACATCGCAAATATTGTGCTTAAAGCACGATTCAATCACACATCTTGCCATCCGGAGGAGAGAATGTTAACCATCATAGTATGTAGGCTCACTGATGCAAACACGCACTCCATAAAAACCTGTATATGTGGCTACTTGGCGAAAAGGTCAGTGCAAACCACTATTAGTAGTACTACCCCATCATCATATGACCTTGGATGTTGTGAGGATGTAAAACTCCAACAACCAACCAACTAGTACTACAGTCGTTTCCCTGGAATCAGAAGTCATCTAAAACTTTCAATTACATACAAGCAATGCACTTAGTTACATATACATGCACAGGAGAGGGTCATCAACCATACAATGTATGCCTAGTACTGGATCCAGATCCTGACAAGCTGCGTCGTGGGGGGGGGGGGGTGATACAGATGGGGAATATTACATTTAGAGCAGGATTCAGACTCAGAATTCTTGCCATTCTGGAACTGGTATGCTAACCATTACACTACCTTGGCTCCCTAATGAAATCACCCTATCAATTGCTTCCCTGTCTATGTGGTTCAATGCCTAAGAGGTGATTGCAGACTAATAATACTACTAGTACTACTAGTACTACTAGTACTAGTAGTACTACTAGTAGTAGTACTACATATATATATATATATATATATATAAATATATGTATATACATATATGTATATAAATATATATATATATATGTGTGTGTGTGTGTGGGTGTGTGCATCTATGCAGACAAGAAGGCCTCAAGCAATTACCAGCATGAAAAGCAATAGACTACATCGCCATTCCAGCCGAGTGGTGCATTGTGGGATGCGTGGAAGAAAAACAAACCCGCGAGAAGCACATGGCACATGCTAATACACTGGGTGCAGCTATGAAATGTTCTAGTTTCAGCTCATCTCAGCTCTTGTTTGAAACATAGAACACTAACTAAAAAAATATATATAATAAATTAAGATATTAATCTTTTATCCAGCATTGCATTTACATCAATATAACCAGCACATCTTATGCCATGTGCATTTAGATTTAGACAAATCTGGGCACTGAGGCTACTGTTAGAGCCATCATAGCCAGAGTCAGTTTTACTTATTTTATTCATGTTTTTATTTATATCCTATGGTTACCGACATAAGTAGAACTAGAACATGAGTAGGGTTAATCATATATTGGTTATATATTTCTCTGAAACAAGTGTCTGTTGACACATTTGGCATTTTAATATTTAGAACAAGAATTAATAATAGTGATGTGTATATCAGCCTTTAAGTGACTGATTGTTATGTGTGGAATTGTATGTTTCTAAGCTCAAAATGTTTAACTATGGCTCTTAGTTATATTAATCAGATCATTATATTGCATGTGTGCATACATGTTTATGCCAAATTGCTATGTAATTCTATTAATTTTGAATAAAATGGGAAGTTTTGCCCTACGCATATTGCCAAACTGAATGGCCGTTGGCTTTGCTGCCAACGCCGTTTTCAGCGCATGCGCAGTCGGAACGGTGATCTCGTCTATTCGCCACATCCTTGCCGAAGATCTGTGCGCTGGTTCTCCGCTGATAGCTCGGCGGCCATATTGCCGAGGTAAATCAGCGGTTAATGACTCAGCACTTTGCGGCAGCGGTACCGGGCCGTCATTAAGCCGGCCGGGCGCCGTGAACGATAACCCGGGGGTGAGCTGCTCCTTATGTATACCGCCTCCTGCAGCCTCTCCATCACACCTCGCCACGCCCCGGGGTAACACTGTACCAGCGCAGCGGTTAGACTTAGAGTGTACAGTAAAACCTCTCTAATTTAAATCGATCGACTATGGGGCCGACCTTAAGTGGTCCATTTAGGGAGGTGGTCAGTTAAAGAAGTTTTACTGTACAGTAAAACCTCTCTAGATCGACCGACCATGGGAGCCACTTTATGAGATCCATTTAGGGAAGTGATCGGTTTGAGAGGTTTTACTCTACAGTAAAACCTCTCTAAATGGACCGACCATGAGACCGACTTTATGTGGTTCATTTATGGAGGTGGTCGGTTAGAGAGGTTTTACTGTAGAGTAAAACCTCTCTAAATCGACCGAGCATGGGACCGACTTTATGTGGTCCATTTAGGGAAGTGCTTGGCTTAGGGAGTTAGAATATCCTTACAATGGTATTGTTGGGACCCAAATAAAGCAATCGATATAGGGGAGTGGTCGATCTGTGGAGGTGGTCGGTTAAAGAGGTCTTACTGTAGTTTGTTATGGGTTTCCGTCCGCTGGTCCGAGCAACACCTGGATGTTATCACCTGAGGATGGGTGCATGTCGACTTGTGACTGTGCACACTCATTGTAACTTTGTTTGTTTGTTTAACGAATCCCCCCCTCCCCCCCACCTCCAGCGCAAAAAGTAAACATCGGCTATTGGGTTGTAATGTTGTAGTGCTGCCCCACTGGAAGCCCGGGCATCCAGCATCATGCCCTGATATCCCACTCAGTGACATAATTCCAATATTGAGCAAGTTAATCCTTGCCTTTTACAATTAATGCTGAGCGCTAGGCTAGATAGCGAGAAATAGAACATTTATATGTTACCAAATGTGATGACCGAATCAGTAGAGCGCCGGTTTCCCGTGCGGAACGTCAGGAGTTTGCTTCCTGGTCTAGTCAAACCAATGACTTACAAAATTGATACTTGTTGCTTCCTAGCCAGGCACTCGGCATTAACAGGATATGGCAAGGCCTGGGTAGCTTAGTACCAGGATAATGTGATTGAGTGGGATACCAGGTAATTGTGCTGGCGGCCTGATTTCGCAGTGGAGCAGCACTATTATTATTAACTCACCATAAGTGTGCACTGTCAAAAGTTGGTACCTGTCCTGATATGACCTTAGTTGTTGCCAGGACAAAACTCCAACAACCAACCATTTATATGTTATTGGTGGTTTGACTTGATCGGGGTTCAGACCCATAACCTCTTGCATGGAAATCCAGCCAGCCATCTTTCCAGTTTGGCCAAGCTCTCCGGTTCATTGCAGTGGAAATATTTCCTCACAGTTTATGTTCCAAATCATACATGGCTTAGATAAATATATTTGGGTGATCATTATAATCTACTTTACAATAGTTCGAAGGATATTCTATTTTAGTGAGGTAAATTTGGAAATACTTTAATGGTAAACATGCAAAAATAATGTTGGTCTGCATAATAAATACTGAACATAAGATTTGTTTACCAATTTCTCAGTAAAGCGGTGTAGCACAGGAGCACCAAACTGCAATACAGATGTGCACCAGTATCTGGTGTGTTAGCTGGTTGTGCTTCTAGAATCCTAAACTAAGCCTACTGGCTTTCAGCTTTGAGTTAATGTCCCATTTATGTTCCTTTCCATATATACAAAGCTTCTTTTTCTAATTATTTGATTGTTTCCGCATTTTACAGAAGACGCTAAGAATGTGGCTGGATATATAAGAGGAAAGGTGTTTTGTTTTTGTTTGTTTGTTGTTTTATGTCCTAGCAGCATCTAAGGTCATATCAGGACGGATACCGACTTGTGACAGTGCACACTCTTTAGAGTGCTGTCCCACTGGGAAACCAGGCCACCGGCACCATGACCCGATATCCCGCTAAGTCACATTACTATACTGAGCTAACCAGTCCTTGTCCTAGCCTAATAATGCTGAGTGCCAGGCTAGGAAGCAAGAAGTCTCAATTTTTAAGTCATTGGTTTGACTCGACCAGGGCTCGAACCCACGACCCCACGATCTATCAGCACGGGAGACGGGCGCTCTAACTCATTCGGCCATCCCGTCTGCTCAGAGGATAGGTGTGGGTGTGGGCGTGGGTGTGTGTGGGTCTGAGTTGGACACATGGGTAGGTTCAGAGAGTTGTTGTTTAACGTCCTAGCAACATCTAAGGTCATATCAGGATGGGTACTGACTTGTGATAGTACACACTCATGGCCACTTTACATTGCTGCCTCACTGGGAAACCAAGCCACCGGCATCATGACCTGATATCCGACTCGGCCCATTATCCCGATACTGTTCTAACCAGTCCTTGTCAAATCCTATTAATGCCCGGTGCCAGGCTAGGTAGCGACCAGCATCAATTTGTTGAGTCATTAGTTTAACTTGGCCAGGATTGGAACTCCAACCCTCCCGCACGGGAAGCCAGCGCTCTACCGATTCGGCGGTCCGAAAAACGAAAATGTTTTTTTTATATATTTAACAATGCCTCTAGAGCACATTGATTTTCATCATCGGTTATTGGACCTCAAGCATTAGCCATTCTGACATATTTCTTTGGAGGAAACCCGCTTCCGCCATATAGGCTACTCTTTCCGATAAGCAGCAAGGGGTCTTTTATATACACTTTTCCATAGACAGGAGAGCACATACCACAGCCTTTGATGAACCAGTTGTGGACCACTGGGTGGAACGTAAAATAGCCCAAACTGCAAATGTGTCCACTGAGAAGAATAGATAAGATGACCGACACCTTCACAGGTGGACACTATACCTGAGCTACGTCCTGCTCCGATTCGGCGGTCCGGTACAATGGCCCTGACAACAGTGTCTGTAGGTAAGGATCGTGGTTTGATGGGGAGAATGGGTGTCTTTAGGTCCAATGAGCGCCAGTGAAGCATTTCCTCACCTCTGCCCAAATGTTGCAAGGTGGCTGCCTGAAGGGAAAATGAAATTGTGCCACAGACAGATCGAACAAATTTCTTACATCAATTCCCTGATTCCGATCGTGAACCTCATAATATGATATTCAGATTAGTTGAGGGAGAGAGGGCTTCCAACGGAAAATGGCCAAAATCAATTTCTTCAACACACAGGGTGAGTAAGTGAATGGGGTGTTACATCCTAGCAACATTTTAGGTTATACCACGGCGGGGACTGCTTTTGGGAGTGATTTTATAACTTGTGCTGCACCAGAAAGAAATACATACACTGCTAATTGAATATGTATCCAGATTTGCAAGCGAATGTAAAATAAAAATCAGATATAGCAATGTAGATAAATGTAGATAAACATAAACAAATACAGATAAATACAGATAATTACAGATAATTACAGATAAATACAGATAAATACAGATAACTACAGATAAATACAGATAAATACAGATAAATACAGATACATACAGTTAAATACAGATACATACAGATAAATACAGATAAATACATATACCTACAGATACATACAGATAAATACAGATAAATACATATACCTACAGATACATACAGATAAATACAGATACATACAGATAAATACAGATAAATACAGATAACTACAGATAAATACAAATAAATACAGATAAATACAAATACGGACAAATACAGACAAATACAGACAAATACAGATAAATACATATTAATACATATAAATAGAGATAAATACTGATAAATACAGATAAATACAGATAAATACAGATAAATACAGATAAATACAGATACATAGAGATGCATACATATGCATATATATGCATACCGATACACACATATACATACATATACATAAATATACATACATATAAATACAGATACATACTGATAAATACAGATACATACATATAAATACAGACAGATTAGTATTAAATACACATAAATACAGATGTATACAGATGCATACATATGCATAGATATACATACAGAAACATACAGATACATACAGATAAATACAGATAAATACAGATAAATACAGATAAATACAGATAAATATAGATATATATAGATAAATATAGATACATATAGATACATATAGATAAATATAGACACACAGAGATACACATAGATAAATACAGATAAATACAGATAAATATAGATAAATACAGATAAATACAGATAAATACAGATACATACAGATAAATACAGATAAATACAGATAAATACAGATAACTACAGATACGTACACATAAATACAGATAAATACAGATACATACAGATAAATACAGATAAATACAGATAAATATACATACAGATAAATACAGATACATACAGATAAATACAGATACATACAGATACATACATATAAATACAGATAAATACAGATACATACAGATAAATACAGATACATACAGATAAATACAGATAAATACAGATACATACAGATACATACAGATAAATACAGATAAATACAGATAAATATACATACAGATAAATACAGATAAATACAGATAAATACAGATAAATATACATACAGATAAATACAGATAAATACAGATAAATACAGATACAAACTTAGGAATGCAGTCATGTATCTTAAAACATTATGTAAATATACACAAGTATCTAAATAAATATCCGCATACATTTTCGACAATATGTTCGTGTTTTTCATCACATGGATTCTAGACGATGTCTTGTTTTATCCCACCCACCATCCCCTACCCCACACCACCCTTTTCGTAATTTTCATCGAAAACTCGGGAGGAGAGGCGGGCGGCGTGCTGTGCCTATCCGAGAATGATGAGAACAATTTCACGGTGTCGACCACCGCCTCAACCAGCCTCCACTTTCCCATGTGGTAAAGAGCCGCGGCAACATGCCGGCGGCCGCTAACTGGGCGATAATAAGGGGATGATGCGCAGCGCCGCAGGCTATTAGTATTAGACGCGCTGGGACGCCGACACAAGTCGCCAAAATTGGGTTATTATGGGCAACATTTGGTTAGTTAGGGTAACATTGGGTTATTATGGGCAACACTGGATTATTTTGGGAAACATGGGGTTATTTGGCAATTGTGGATGGGTATGGGCAACATTTGGTTATTATGGGCAACATTGGATAATATTGTGGGCAACGTTGGAGTGTTATGGGAAACTTTTGATGGTTATTGGGAAACATTGGATTGTGTTGGGAAACATTTGGTTATTAATTATGGGAAACATTGGGCTATTATGGGAAACATTGGGTTATTATGGGAAACATTGGGTTATTATGGGAAACATTGGGTTATTATGAGCAACATTGGGTTATTTGGCAAATTTGATTATTATGGGCAACATTTGATTATTAATATTATGGGCAACATTGGATTATTATGGGAAAGATTAGATTCTTATTGGAAACTTTGGGTTATTTTGGGCAGCATTGTGTTGTTAGGTGCAACTTTGGAATATTATGGACAAAATTGGATTGGTATGGACGACACTGCATTACCATAGGCCAGGAACAAGAGAGGTCCTCCCGGTTGGCAATGAGGCAGGCTTACTTTTTATATTTCGTGGATTTTCTCGGAGATCCACCTAACTCCCACCTACATTATATATAATACTACTTACTCAATTAACTAGGGACTATTGCCCTATTAAATGGTGTGCAAGGCGATATGACTTCAATACATCATATTTAATTTTGCACCTGTGCCAATTGGATTATGACAGTTTGTAGTGGATGCTGGGACATCGTTTAAGCCGCGAGTAGTGTGGAAAGGAAACGCGTGGTGGCTCCAAAAGTCGCCAAGTGGGAAGCGGGCGGAGGTTAAGGTTTTGATTGATTGGTGGTTTCTTTACGCCGTGTCGGCAGCATAGGCCATATTCACGGCGGAGAGGTTACGTAATAACTAATATATGTCGAAGATATTTCGAAGATAATAGGTCAAATGTTAAAAAGAGAACCTTTCGATTATTTAGATTTGCATTACGTGTGTACATCATATATATGCATATGTATACGTAGATATGAAGAGCTCTTTCCCAAAACGTGATAAGCGTCAATCCAAAAAAAATTAGCTTACAATGCCAATGCCAAGCTCGTTGCTTGTTTGCGCCTGAACTCTTCATATATATAGTGCAGTCGGATGGTAGACGGAACTAAAACGAACACCTGCACACATCATCACTGCGCATACCGGAAGTGATGGGGACGTCGTTAGGGACATTCCTAGCTGATGCGCAATCTTCCCGTAGTATCTGACTCAGAACGAAGCGCATTAAGTGGAAATGTGTTTGTGTGTGCTTGTGTGCGTTTGTGTGTGCTTCAGTGTGTGTTTGTGTGTGTTTGTGTGTGTCTGGTTTAGAGCATCATCTGGCTCTTTGCTTCCCTCAGTTAGCTAGCAATATGTCGTACCTGAATGCCGAAGTGTGTGGGGATTGTAATGATATATATACAGTAGAACCTCTCTAAATCGACCGACCATGGTGGGACCGACTTAAAGTGTCCATTTAGGGAGGTGGTCGGCTTAGGAAGTTAGAATACACTTAGAATGGTATTGTTGTGACTAAAATAAAGCGAATGATGCAGGGGAGTGGTCGATCTGTGGAGGTGGTCGATTAGAGAGGTTTTACTGTAAATAGATATATTCATGTCTATATATTATATATGTATGAACTTCTGCATGTGTCGCGGTTCATATGTGTTTTAGGAGCCATGCAAGAAACGATTCACCCTGCTGTAATTAGCAATCGGAGTAATGCACCAGTTAGAGCAGAGGTAGTTTGTTTGTTTGTTTGTTGTTGTTTTACGTCACAGCGACATCTACGTCATATCAGGACGGTTACCGACGTGTGACACTGCGCACTCATGGCAACTTTATAGTGCTGCCCCACTGGGAGACCAGGCCACCAGCACCATGGCCTGATATCCCACTCAGTCACATTATCCAGACAGTGAGCCAACAAGTCCTTGCCCTATCCTAATAATGCTGAGCGCCAGGCTAGGAAGCAACAAGTATCAATTTTTAAGTCATTGGTTTGACTCGACCAGGGTTCGAACCCACGATCCAATGGTCTTTCAAAACGAAAAGCAGAGGTAATACATGCATGGATAGCTGCGGGTAGGCTGGTAACATCAGGGTGTCTGGCTAATTCAACATTTCGTCGGTTGGTTGGTTGTTAGATGTTGCCAGGACGGAAACCTCCAAGGTCTTATCAGGACGGGTACCGACTTGTGACTTCACAATCATGGTTACTTGTTAGTGCGTCCCCACTGGAAGACTAGCACACCGGCACATTACAACCCCGTTAAACCAAACGATCGGTTAATCCAAACTTGTTTCGGCGGCCGGGCAAAATACTACCATTTATCATAAAAAAAAGTTGGTTAAATCAAAGTCGGACCCCAGGCCACTCCGCTATGATTAAACCAAACTTGCATGTGGTAATACCGTCATCTGAGACCCCACACACTTTTTTATATGATAAATGGTAGTATTTTGCTGGGCCACAGAAAAAAAGTTTGGATTAACCGATCATTTGGTTTAACAGAGCTTGGTTTAATGAGGTTATACTGTATATACATAACAAAACAATAATCAAAGTGTCCACATACATTGTATATTACATGTGCAATACATACTTATTCAACGTCAAAGTCAAAGCCAAAGCTCGGTTAAATCAATGATCGGTTAATCCAAACAAATTTCTAGGGTCCCTTCAAGTTTGGTTTAACAAGGTTATATTGTACTGTGCTAAGCAGTCCCGGTCCTGTCCTTGTACTGTCGAGTGCCAGGCTAGGTAGCGACATGGATCAATTTGACAAATCACTGGTTTGAATTAGCTCGGGAATCTAACTTCCGGTCTCCCGCATGGGAAGCCTACGTTCTACCGATTCGGCCACCGCGTCCAGTCGGTGCGGGTAGGTTTGTGACATAAGAGTTTCTGGCTAATCCAACGAGGTGACCAACGATCACAGCATTAGTGTTAAGGTAATGAAACTCAGTGGGATATCGTGGGATGGTGTCAGCATCACGCTATATTCCAGTGACACAACACTATACAGTCATCATGAGTATGCGCTGTCACACACACCTCAATGCACAGACTCCAGGGCCCGTATGCATGGAGCAGTGTTAGCGGCGTGTGGTGTTATCGCTCTAACACTGTATAGCTATCACCGTTTATCGGCGGCGTCGAAAACGTATGCATGGCGGCCTAAACGGTGAGTGTTAGCTAAATGTGAATGTATTTATAGATTTGGGAAATCCCTCTGCATTTGTAGCCATATATTAGGCTCAAATCTATTGAATGCGATCATATTTAACAGAATTACATACGCAATAAGTGAAATTTCATCAATTTAACCCTAAATTCGAAGCGTTATTAAGGCTACCGCCGCATTGGCGGCGATATTAATAGTTATATTTTCGAATCGACGAACGTAATGTAAACAAATCGCCGCTGCCGCCGCATCGAAGTCGCGTTCCATACTGGCGGCGGCGGCGGTTTGTTTACTGTACCTTCGTCGATTCGAAAATATAACTATTAATATCACCGCCAATGCGGCGGTAGCCTTAATAACGCTTCGAAATTAGGGTTAAATTGGTCAAATTTCACTTATTTGGTAGCTAATTCTGTTAAATATGATCGCATTGAATAGATTTGATAAGTAACACCGGCTGTAAACCAGCTATTTTCTTGTTTAGCTTAACCTAGTTTAAGCTTGTGGTGTTAGGCCTAACACTGCTCCATGCATACCGACTTTTCGGTGCTAAACCAGAAATCCTGTCTAAATGCATTTTGGCTCGCTAACACTGCTTCATGCATATGGCCCCTGATTTGACATTAGATGTAGCTAGGATGTAATACCGTAATGAATAATACCACACTCATATTTAATTATGTCAACTCCTATACAAGTGATCAATCGGCATTCACCGTGCCGTATCCTTGTGTCACATTTTCCCGTTATTTTCGTCATATTAAACCATCACAGTCTGATGGAAACATACAATTTGCCAAAACAAAACACTTACCTGGATTTTATCCAAATATCCAAGTTAGATACCGGTGCACTTACTAAGCATTTGCTGCTTCCTAGAAGATATAGTAAGCCAATGTAATAGAAGTTGTTACTGCTGAAGCCTATGTTGTTCAAATATTGTATATATATATACACCTCAATACACAGATATATATATATCTAAAAGGTATATAAGAGAAACTCAAAAGCATCTAATTCTGCGACTTTACATAATACCAAATATCAATATAACCATAGATGGCACAAACATAGAACAAGTATCCGAATTCATATATTTCGGACAAAAAATTACAAATGATGGGAGATCTGAGGAAGAACTTAAAAGAATAGCCCGAACAACATTCTCCAAAATGTATAGAGTGTTAACGTCAACTAAGATATTAATACAAACAAGGAAGCATCTTCTTCAGTGTTATGTGTGGTCTACTCTAATGTATGGGGCTGAGACATGGACAATCTCTAAGAAAATGTACAAACGTTTAGCAGCATTTGAGATGTGGACTTATCGAAGGATGATGAAAATATCATGGACAAAGAAGATCACCAACAAAGAAGTTCTCAGAAAAATTAAAAATAAGAAAAGCTTGTTTGCCACTATACAGACAAAGAAACTTATTTATTTTGGCCACATCATTCGTCAGAGTTCAATATACCATACATTGTTGGAAGGGAAGGTGAATGGCAGCAGAGGGAGAGGGAGACCAAGAACATCATGGTTTACAAATAGTTCACAGTGGACAGGCTTGAATTATTCACAGTCTATCAGAATAGCACACCATCAGGACAAGTGGAGAACCATTGCATCCAACCCTCGACTAGAGGACGGAACTATTGATTGATACATAATACATCGGTTTATTGAGACGGTCTTACATTTGCATACTCCAATGAAACCTTCAAACTTTAGAAATCCAAACACTTAACTTCATTTGATTGTACCTACGTCAGTGAAATACTGGTGAACTTATAAAGCATTTGTTGCTGCTTCTGTGCATGGAACAAACACAAACTTTCATTGATGAAGTATGGGGTGTCAGATTTTTGCCATGCATTACACAATTAACTTGGGATGGCTTTATTTGTAAAAAACCTCCAAAGTTAACCATTAAAATAAAAGTTACTTAAAATTAACATAACGTAGACAATAACGATGATTGTTGTTTGTTTGTCGTTGTTTTACATCATAGCAACATCTAAGGTCATATCAGGACGGGTACCGACTTGTTACAGTGTGCACTCATGGCAACTTTATAGTGCTTCCCCACTGGAAGACCAGGCCACCAGCACCATAACCTGATATCCCACTCAGTCACATTATCCTGACACCGAGCCAACCAGTCCTTGCCCTATCCTAATAATGCCAAGCGCCAGGCTAGGAAGCAACACGTATCAATTCTTAAGTCATTGGTTTGACTCGACCAGGGTTCGAACCCATGACCCCACGATCTACCAACACGGGAGACGGACGCTCTAACTCATTTGGCCATCCCATCTGGTCCAATAACGATGAACTTAAAGTTGTATAGTCCGATGGTTTTGAGTTTCTGACATTTTCTGAGATAAATACATTAGGTTGATCGTTATTATGTACCTTACTTTAGCTTGAAGTAACTTTTATTTTAAGTGGCTAACTTTTGAGATATTTGAAGGGGAACAATGCAATGGAACAATGCAAAATTAATGTTGGCAAGCTTGTCAAAACTCTGATCCCATAGGCTTCTGCAGTAACAGGCTCTATTCAATTGGCTCAGTATTCCTTTCTGTGTGGTGACAAATGTGTAATATGTGCACTAGTATCCAAGTTAGATATGTAGAATCAAATTTAGATCATTGTTTTGGTTTTGAAAATTTGATATTTTCATCGGATTATGCAGCTTTAATATAGTTAAGAATGGCAGAAAACAAAAAACCATGGAGCTCTGCAAATTTAACTGCCTTCGTCTAGAGAATAATAATCTCATAAGACATTGCCCTAACCGAGATGCACAGCGGCAATCTGACCTTCCGTTGACATTGCGTTGACCTTGGGATGACCTTGGAGGGCGTCCAGCAGTGAGTGGAAACCCTCAGCGAGAAGAGTGTGTGAATGACGGGTGAAGTAATCATGGCGATATAACCGCACATTCTTGTGTGCAGTTGTTTGGATAGTGAGATGAGATAGATACTGGGGTGGACGATGAATACTAAAATAAAACACCAACAAATGGAAAACTATATATAAAAAAACACCACAAGCAGATCGACGAATGACACCAGTAATATATATTGTAAGGCGTTGGGCTAAATAATGTTGATTATATAATTAATTTAATTAATTAATTAATTAATTAAAGATTCCGGGCGCAAATGACAGTGGTAACGCCGGAAGTTAAGGGCGGGCGGTGGTGGCGCCACCAGTACCCATATGAGTTAGGAGCAATTGCCCATTGGCTAATAATATAATATACAAATATATATAATATAACAATATAATACTTTAATAGAATAATCCCTTCCGCGACTTTATACTCGCATAATGCTTATACATCACATATATATATATATATATATATATATATATATATATAGAGAGAGAGAGAGAGAGAGAGAGAGAGAGAAAGAGAGATAACGTAGCGGTGTTTTTGCAACTAGAGCAGGATTCGAACCCCTAATTCTTGCCATTCCTGGGCTAAGGATCCTGACCATTAGACTGGCTAGGCTGCCTGATGAAATCACCCTATTCATACCACCCTGTCTCTTTGGCTCAATCCTTATGGGCTAGTAGTAGTACTACACGCCCCCCCCCCCCCACCCTTGGAATCAGAAGTTTTAAAAATGGTTTGTATTCATGAATCAGTTAAACTTAATGCTTCCGATTCCCCACATGAGCGGAGAGTGGAAATGAGAAACATTGCACCTAGAGCAGAATTCGAACCTACAATTGTTGCCGTTTTATGACAGTGGCCAATTTATTCGATTCTCTAGGCCCCCCTGGTGAAATCTCCCTATCCATGCCTTCCTGTCTATGCAGCTCCTTGCCTGAAAGACCAGTGATGACTACTAAACTCACCACAAGGGAATTCTAATTTTGGAAAATGCTTTATTCCACAAGTCATTTAATGCTCAAAAATACATATGAGCCTGTCTCAAAAGGTGATAACTCTTTTTTTTGTGTCCATTGTAATGATTGACACAAAACAGCACAGAAATGGTTACACTGAAAACACAAGGACATTTGCTTCAGATCAATATGTATTCTATTGCAATTATGAAGCACCATGTAAAAAACAAATCAGTTTATCCTGAGCAAATGCATAAGCAGATAGTATGTTGATCGTGACAATGGACAAAGTTTTGTCCCATATTTCTTAGCACATTTTGAGACAGTCTCATATACATATACACTGGACACTGGACTAGACTACTAAGCAGATAATATGTTGATTGTTACAATGGACAAAGATTTGTCCCATATTGCTTAGTACCTTTTGAGACAGTCTCATATACAGGCAATGCATATATATATATATATAGATATACATGCATTACATACGTTAACCAACCGTCTACAATGTAGATTGTTCGGAATCCTGGTCATGTGACCAGTGTTGTGGGGAGTGATGCAAATGGGAAACATTGCACCTAGAGTAGGACTTGAACCCACACTTCTTTCCATATCGGGACTAGTGACCTAATCATTATGCCATCGAAGATCCCTGATGCAACCATCCTATCTACCTTTCCCTATCTGACAGATCAAAACAGATTATTTACAGCAATAGCAATGTCAAACTGTCAACACAAAACTACAGGAAAATATAATAAAAATACCAATCAAAACAAAAGCAATTTTACAGAGAGTCCCACTCCAAGTTGAATAAAGTAAGTCATGTGTACAACATTCCTCCCCACATATTTTACATTTGTACCTTAGATTAGAAATAAATCTAAATACACATCCAGAACAAAACTCAATAGTCACTATGCTGATCAGCTTATTTTATTAATATATTCTTATTATTAAGGAATGGTTATTATATACATTGTAGTCAGGATTCATTCAATGTTCATCGAATACAACATTTGCTAGCCATTTAAGATTTTTCACTCACAACCCGAATTTTACCTCGTTGCACATATTCGTGGGAACTGGTCTATTAATTATAGTATTATCGGGAACGGCGGGGAGCTCTCAAGACGTCTTAAATTGGGGACGTTTCGCTATGTCGGAGAAACCGGAAATTGTAACGACATTCACGATTATTGTCGGGGAAAAAACGGTCTGGGAATTATTCAGGAGTTAGCTGGTCGTGATGAATGGGTGATAGGCAGTGGGTGTGTGGGTGTGGGTGTGTGTGTGTGGGGGGGGGGGGGTGCACCCATCATTTTATGAACACAATCTACACTGCGTCGTGTCGGGTTCCAGGTGGATTTATAGGCGCAATGGTTGGTTGGTTGGTTGTTGGAGTTTGACGACCTGACAACATCTAAGGTCATATCTCGACAGGTACTGACTTGTGACAGTGCAGACTCATGGTGACTTTATAGTGCTGCCCCAGTGGGAGACCAGGCTGCTGGCACCATGACCTGCTATCACACTCAGTCACATTATCCTGACACTGAACCAACCAGTCTTTACCCTATCCTAATAATGTCGAGCGCCAGGGTAAGAAGCGACAAGTATCAACTGTTCTAGGTCATGCTCATAGACGGAATTGAATGGATTGACAAATTATGTCACTTCCGGAATACAAAAGTTGCTATCCACCCATCCCGGCCTATGCGCATGTGTCATGTTTTAACATCCAATTAAGTATCCAATTATAAAACAATGAAAGTTACTTCAAATTAATATATGATCGACTATAGCAAGCAACCCGAATTGTGGCGTGCATCTGAACATTAAAGCTGCATGGTCTGATGAAATATCAAATTTTCAAAACCAAACCAATTATCTAGATTTGATTTTACATATCTAACTTAGATACTTATGCACTTATTAAGCATTTGTTTCTCTGTAGAAGGCAATACTGAGTCAATTTAATAGAACGTGTTACTGCAGAAGTCTATGGTGTCAGAGTTTTGGTGAGCTTGCCAAAACTAATTTGACATGTTTGCACTCAAAATATCTCAAAAGTTTACCATTTAAAATAAAAGTAACTTTGAACTAATGTAAAGTAGATACTAGTGATCGATCTAATATACTTATTTCAGAAAAAATACAGAAATACAAAACGATCGGACTATGCAACTTTAACTTAGCACATTCTCACTTCATCGCAAAGGTTAGCCATTTTAAATCAAATTTACTCCAACATAATGTAAAGTAGATAATGGCGATACATGTATTATCATTAATTAAAGCATATGAATTATGCTATTTTAATTATATATATATATATATGTACTATATAATTTATTATGTAGATATAAATAAAGGGAGTTCAATGTTCCTCTCTAACCACCTTAAAGCTGCATAATCCGATGAAGCATCACCTTTTTTAAACCAAAAGAAGTATCTCAATTTGATTCTACATATCTAACTTAACTACTGGTGCACTTGTTAAACATTTGTCACCCCTTAGAAGGGAATGCTGAGGCAATTTAATAGAACATATTACTGCAGAAACCTATGGTGTCAGGGTTTTGGCAAGCTTGCCAAAACTAATTTTGCTTGTTTGCACTTCCAATATCTCAAAAGTTAGCTATTTGAAATAAAAGTTACTTCAAGTGAAAGTAGGGTAGATTATAACGATCACCCTAATATGTTTATCTCAGAAAATGATAGAAACTCAAAACCCATCGGACTATGCAACTTTAACCTCCATGTAATTCATTGCGGAGCAAGCATTCTCTCCTCCCCGCCTCCTCTACACCATGAGCCAACAGTCCTTCTGCTCACTTTCATATATACATGATATATGACAGGAAGGAATGGATTGAAATATATATGTATATATATATGTATATATATATATATATATATATATACATATATACATACATAAGACAATGAGGACTGGAATAAGGACGACACATTGTTTGCATTATAAAATCTTCACACATACTCAAAGAGTACAACGAAATAAACTGATGCATTACCACACGCCCGGTCCCAGACTATGGAACTTCTAGTAAAAACGATTATAAGGTATTTGTGACCATTATTCCATAGATTTTCCATCTAAATTCCCCAGACTTAAACATTGTCGTCATTGAGTGACTTCCTATTACGTCCTATTTTCATGTCCTATCAGGATTGGTACCGACTTGTGACTGCGCACACTAATAGTGACTTTATTGTGATGTCACAATGGGAGACGTCCCACGTCCCGCGTCCCGCGTCCCGCGTCCCGCGTCCCGCGTCCCGCGTCCCGCGTCCCGCGTCCCACGTCCCACGTCCCACGTCCCACGTCCCACGTCCCACGTCCCACGTCCCACGTCCCACGTCCCACGTCCCACATCCGACGTACCACTTCCCACCCTCCACCCCCTCCCCACCCCACCACCACGCACCCACCTCCCACGTGCTATGCCCAATCACCACCGGAACCGGAAGATAAAACGCCGACTTTTGTCGCAGCGCGGCGCTGCGGGTGGCGGCAGCGCATTGCCGACTCAGTGCCCGCACTCCCCACGGACCAATCAGCGGCGCCGTTTCATTGTCGGTTCGGGCAGCCGCCTCTCGCCGCGAGCCCGAGAATCCCGCGAGACGCGTCGAACGCGGCCAACTGGTGGAGGGGCTGCGGATGAGGTGGTGTGGGGGGTTGGTTGGTTGTTGGAGTTTTACTTCTTAGCAACATCTAAGGTCATATCACGATGGGTACTGACTTGTGACAGTGTTCACTCATGGCCCCTCTGGGAATTCAGGCCACCAGCACCATGACCCAATATCCCACTGAGTCATATCCTGACATGGAGCTAACCAATCCTTGCCCTATCCTATTAATGCCGAGTGCCAGGATAGGAAGTAACAAGTATCAATTTTATAAGTAATTGGCTTGACTCGACCGGGAACCAAACTCTCGACCTTCCGCAGGCCAGTCCCGGGCTCGACCGATTCGGCCACCGCGCACCGTCTGTGTGTGTGGGTTGGTGGGTGGCTGGGTGGGTAGATGGGGGAGGGGGAGGCTGGTGCTATCACTCCTCCGCCCCCCACCCACACCCACACCGCTGCGCAAGAGCACTAATTAATTTTTTAAGGGTCGTCGCGCCGCGTGTCGCGCCTGCGCGTTGCAACATTTATGCAATCTTTTATTGATGGCATAAACACGGTCGTCCCGCCCATGCGCAGGGGAGACTGCGCGCTGCAGATAGACGCGCAGTGAATGGAGAGTGCAGCGCATGCGCACAATGCGTGTGCGCGTGTGAAGCGTAGCCTATAGAGGGCATGTAGAGGAGCACCGTATAGCAGTGCAGCCCCACCTTCCACGTCCCTCACCCCCGCCTCTACCTTCATTGCGACCACCACCTCACCCTCCTCCACCACCACCACCTCACCCTCCTCCACCACCACCTCACCCTCCGCTACCACCCCTCACCCTCCTCCACCACCACCTCACCCGCCTCCACTACCCCCTCACCCTCCTCCACCACCATGTCACTCTCCTCCACCACCACCTCACTCTCCTCGACCACCACCTCACCCGCCACCACTACCACCTCACCCTCCTCCACCAACATGTCACTCTCCTCCACCACCACCTCACTCTCCTCCACCACCACCTCACCCTCCTCCACCACCACCTCACCCTCCTCCGCCACCATCTCACCCTCCTCCGCCACCACCTCACCCTCCTTCACCACCACCTCATTCTCCTCCACCACCACCACCTCACCCTCCTGCACCACCACCTCACCCTCCTCCACCACCACCCCACCCCCCTCCACCACCACCTCACCCTCCTCCACCACCACCTCACCGTCCTCCACCACCACCTCACCCTCCTCCACCACCACCTCACCCTCCTCCACCACCACCTCACACTCCTCCACCACCACCCCACCCCTCCTCCTCCCTCCACCACCACCTCACCCTCCTCCACCACCACACCTCCCCCTCCCCCACCCCTCCACCCACCACCCCCCCTCCTCCACCACCACTTCCCCCCTCCTCCACCCCCTCCACCACCACCTCCACCCTCCTCCCACCACCACCTTACCCTCCTCCACTACCCCCCGCCCCTCCCTCCACCACCACCATACCCTCCTCCACCTACCACCTCCCCACCCTCCTCTGCCACCACCTCACCATCCTCCACCACCCCCTCACCCCCCCCCACCCTCCCCCCCCACCTCACCCTCCTCCCCACCACCCACCCTCCTCCCCACCCACCCCCCTCCCCCCCACCACCCTCACCCTCCCCCCCCACCCCTCACCCTCCTCCCCCCCCACCCCACCCCCCCTCCACCTCCCCCCCACTCCCCCCCACCACCCCCACCTCACCCCCCTCCCCCACCCACCCCTCACCCCCCTCCCACCACCACCCCCACCCTCCCCACCCCACCTCCCACCCCTCCACCACCACCCACCCTCCCACTCCCCCCACCACCCCCCCACCCCTCCCCCCACCACCACCTCACCCTCCTCCACCACCCCCCCCTCCCCCCCCCTCCACCCCTCCACCACCACCCCCCACCCCCCCTCCCACCCACCACTCCCCCCCTCCTCCACCCCTCCCACCCCCCCCCACCCACCCCCCCTCCACCACCCCTCCACCCCTCCCCACCCCCCCCCACCACCCCCTCCACCCTCCTCCCACCCCCCACCCACCTTACCCTCCTCCACTACCACCTCGCCCTCCTCCACCACCACCATACCCTCCTCCACTACCACTTCAGCATACTCCTCTGCCACCACCTCACCATCCTCCACCACCACCTCACAATCCTCCACCACCAACTCACCTCAACCTCCACCACAACCTCACCCTCCTCCACCACAACCTCACCCTCCTCCACTACCACCTCACCCTCCTCCACCACCACCTCACTCTCCTCCACCACAACCGACCCCTCCTCCACCACCACCTCCCCCTCCTCTACCACTACCTCACCCTCCTGCACCAACCCACCAAACCTCCTCCAACCTCCCCAAACCCCATATACGCCATCCCCAACACCCCCGCCTCCCCACCCCCACCCCCAACCGTACCATAGTCCCAACTCCACCTCTACCCACCACACCTTCACCCCCCCCCCCCCCCCTATAACGCCCAACCCGCCTGTAGCAGCCCCCCCCCCCCCCCCCCCCCCCCCCCATGTACGCAGTGGTTTATTGAGTCGGACAGAAGCGGGGCTGACGGCTCAATGGCCGGGGGGCTGGCGGTGATCAGCCCAGCAGTGTTGAGTCAATTACGGGACCACACTGGTCGATTTGTCACCAGCCGGCGAGCGGAGGGGTAGGGTGCCTCAACGGAAACGCAGATCACACCGGCCAACAATGCACCGCGCCAGGCTGGTCGTATTACTGCTAGGTAGTGATCATAATAAATAGTAATCAACCATCATGGTAAATAAAGCATGAGGATAATTACTCAGAAGAAATCACATCTAAGCATAGCTAGAAACAAAGAATAATGCATATTAAGGAAAAATAGCTATGATGCATAATGCATGTTAATGAACAATATGGAAAAATAATAAACTATGGAATAATAATGGAGTAAGGCATAACATCTAATAATGCTAATTAATCATACTAATTAATAATGCATCCTTATAAAAATATAAGCTATGTATTAATACTTATTATTAACAATTAATAACAAACAATTACAAATGCATAATAATTAGGTGTAATAAATAATAATTATTGAGTGCTATTTGAGTATTATTAATGATAATATGTATTAATTCATGGCACTGAACACCATCTATTAATATTTTTAAACAATTTCCAATACCTAGCAATGCTAATTGTTTTAAAACAATATTCAACTGCGTGAGTGTAGTCAAAATCATGTCATATATATATATGAATAGATATATAAATATTTATGATCCAGTAAGAGAGTTGGAAAAATGTTCTTATTACTTATAAGATAGGTGGGGATAGTTAGAAAAACAATCCTATAATATATATAGTTACAGCATCTGAAGGCAGGGGGCGACACAATCAGCCCGTTTCATAATAGTTGAACAATTTAATAACATATCAGTATAGTAGGTGACTTAAAATATAATAACTTGTGAAAGGTTCCGATTAATTTTACTTGTATAATGCTTATACATCACATATGATATATATATCTATATATCACGCAGTTCAGATTTTGTGAAGTGTTCGGGACGGGATGGCCGAATGAGTTAGAGTGTCTGTCTTCCATCTTGGTAGATCATGGATCGTGAGTTTGAATCCTGGTCGAGTCAAAC
This sequence comes from Branchipolynoe longqiensis, assembly GCA_030323885.1. Lineage (NCBI taxonomy): Eukaryota > Metazoa > Annelida > Polychaeta > Phyllodocida > Polynoidae > Branchipolynoe > Branchipolynoe longqiensis. The sequence continues at coordinate 44,001,379 of CM059199.1, read as the reverse complement.
CAATGACTTAAAAATTGACACTTGTCACTTCCTAGCCAGGCGCTCGGCATTATTGGGATAGGGCAAGGAGCGGTGGAATGAGGAAGACATATCGTCTGCGATTGAAATTTCCCCTGCCTAAACAACTAATGTACCAAATAAATATCAGCTATGTGGATGTAGTAAAAATACCAATGTTATATGTATATATACATACAGTATATATCACAGAGTAAGAGGGTGTACTACTTAAATTAAACAATAGTAGCTGCGTGGTTGTAGTTTGCGAACTGCTGTTAGGAAATGCTCGGTGGAGTGCTGGTACAACAGGTGCTGACACTAGACCGGGTGTGTTGCAGGGATGGGGTGTGGGATTGGGATAGGCGACATAATTGTAGCAATACGTTACTTCACATATTGGCCAATTAGCACGCCAATAATGCTTAGTTTAAATGGCGCGTAAAGCGGCGTTTAACAGGCGCGCGCACTAATGCAAATTTACCAACCACTGTGTCCGACTGTGTCCGACAATGGACACCACCAGCCCATACGCAGTGTGTATGTGGGGGAGGGGGGGGGGGGGTGCGGGGGGCTGTGGTTTTTGTAGGCGTGTGCATACGGGGTGTATTTGTCTATGTGTGTGTGTGGAGTTGGTGTGTTTATGTGTGGGGGTGAATTTGCATGGGGGAAGGGAATGGGTGTATGTGTGTGGTGTGGGGGGGGGGGGGGGGCTCAAAAGTGCATGTGTGTGCAATGGGGGTGTATTTGTGTGTGAATAGAGGGGGTATCTGTGTGTGTCAATAGAGGGGGGGTATTTATGTGGGGGTGATGGGTGGCTGATTTTGTGCATGTGTGTGTGTGTGGAGTTGGTGTGTTTGTGTGTGGGGGTGGATTTGCGTGCGGAAGGGGATATTGTGTGTGGGTGGGTGTATTCGTGTGGGGGGGGGGGCCTCACAAGTATAGGTGTGTGCATGGGGGTGTATTTATGTGTGGATAGAGGGGCTATTTGTGTGTGTGTGAATAGAACAGAGGGGATGTATTTGTGTGTGGGATGGGGGTGTACTTTTCTGTGTGCGGAGGGGTGTGTTTGTGTGTGCGTCTGTCCTTTTGTGGGGTGGGGTGGATGGGGTTTGGTGGGTGGGCGGATGGGGTTGTGTAGGTGTGTGCATTGCTGAATTTGTGTGTGGAGCGGGTGTATGTGGGGGGGGGGGTAGATTTGTGTGCGGGAAGGGGGTATTTGTGTGTGGGTGGTGTATTCGTGTGGGGGGGGGGCCTCACAAGTATAGGTGTGTGCATGGGGTGTATTTATGTGTGGATAGAGGGGGCTATTTGTGTGTGTGTGAATAGAACAGAGGGGATGTATTTGTGTGTGGGATGTGGGTGTACTTTTCTGTGTGCGGAGGGGTGTGTTTGTGGTTGCGTCTGTCCTTATTTGTGGGGTGGGGTGGATGGGGTTTGTGTGGGTGGGGCGGATGGGGTTTGTGTAGGTGTGTGCATTGGCTGAATTTGTGTGTGGAGCGGGTGTATGTGTGGGGGGGGGGTAGATTTGTGTGCGGGAAGGGGTGGGTGTATTTGTGTATCTCCGGGTGTATTTGTGTGGATGGGGCGGCTGTGGTTTGTGTAGGTGTGTGCATGGGGTATATTTGTGTGTGGAGCGGGTGTATGTGTGTATGGGGGGGGGGTAGATTTGTGTGGGGGAAGGGGGTGGGTGTATTTGTGTGTGGGTGGATGTATTTGTGGGTGGGTGGGTGGATGTATTTGTGTGGAGGCTGCTGGGGCTTATGTGTGTGGAGGGTGTGTGTGTGGAGCTATTTGTGTGGGGGGGGGGGGCGGCGGCTGGGGCTTGTGTAGGTGTGTGCCTAGGGGGTGTAGATTTGTGTGGAGGAAGGGTCTATTTCTGTGTGTTGGTGTATTTGTGTGTGGGTGTATTTGTGTGTGTGGGCGTATTTGTGTGTGTGAGGGTGTATTTGTGTGTGGGTCGGCTGGGGCTTGTGTAGGTGTGTACCTAGGGGGTGTATTTGTGTGTGTGGTGGGGGGGGGGATGAATTCGTGTGGGGGAAGGAGGTGGGTGTATTTGTGTGTATCTGGGTGTATTTGTGTGTGTGTGGTCGGCAGGGGCTCGTGTCTGTGTGTACATATGACGTCTGTGTGTACTTATGAGATGACATTGTGTGTGTGTGTGGAGGGGCTGCAATGTGTGTGTGTGGAGGGGCTGTAATGTGTGTGTAGGTGTATTTGTGTGTGTATGTGAGTGGAGCGGCATCGGCTTGTGTGCCTAGGGGAGGCATTCTGGGTGGGTGGGTGAATTTATGGGGGGAAGGGGTGTATTCGTGTGCATGTATCTGGCTGTATTTGTGTGTGTGGCCGGCAGGGGATTGTGGCTGTGTGCAAGGGGTGTGTCTGTGTGTGGAGGCAGTGTATTTGTGTTGTGGGTGGGTGGGTGCATTTGCCTGGGGGGGGGGGGTGTATGTGGGTGTGGGTGTGTATTTTTGTAGGGTGAGGTGGTAGGGTGAGGGGGGATAGCATAGACCATTAGTTCTGCCGTCAGCACCATCACCATTATTACCCGGACTAACATCAGCAGCAGTGTCTACTGCAAACACTCCCCCCCCCCCCCCACACACACACATCTTCCTCCAACCGACTCCCTCCCCGTGGAAACAATTACACTCCCGACTAGCACATTCGCCACTCGTTCCATAATAAAGTTACAAAGCTAAACTAGAAAGGGGAATACATCATCATGCACGGGACGCTTAACTCCGGGATAACCATATATATTGGATATTGCATATCGCATATATCGCATATCACGTATCGCGTATCGCATATATCGTGTATCGTGTATCGTGTATCGTATACATCGCGTATCGCATGTATTGTGTATCTCCTATCATGTACCACATGTTGCATGTCACATGTCGCATGTTGCATGCCACATGTTGCATGTTGCATGTCACATGTCACATGTCACATGGTGCATGCCACATGTCACATGTCACAATCATGTGGTGCATGTCACATGCACCATTCCACATGTCACACACCCCATGTCACATACCACATGTGACGTGTATAATGCAGCATGTATAATGCATCGTGTATCGTGTATAATGCATCGTGCATCGTGTATAATGCATCGTGTATCGTGTATCGTGTATCGTATATCGTGTATCGTGTATCGCGTATCGCGTATCATGCATCATGCATCATGCATCATGCATCATGCAACATACATCATGTATCATGTATCATGCATCAAGTATCAGGTATCATGTATCATGTATCATGTATCATGCATCATGCATCATGCATCATGTATCATGTGTCATGTATCATGTATCATGGTTCATGTCGCATGTATCATGTATCATGTCTCATGTCTCATGTATCATGTCTCATGGCTCATGTATCATGTCTCATGTCTCATGTATCATGTCTCATGTCTCATGTATCATGTCTCTTGTATCATGTCTCTTGTATCATGTCTCTTGTATCATGTCTCACGTTGCATATCTCATGTCACATGTATCATGCCTCATGTTGCATGTCTCATGGCGCATGTCACATTGTAAAATATTCCGACATACGGCATAGGGGGGAATGCAAATGTTCTTATTACTGATCGGTGTACGTGACCAGGCGCATGTATGTATGTATATATATATATATATATATATAAATATATATAAATATATATAATATATATATATAAATATAAATATAATATATATAAATATATATATATATATAAATATATATATATATATATATATAAATATATATATATATATATATAAATATATATATATATGGGCTGGTGGTGCCTGAGTAGGATGTAAATAGACTGGGTGTGAGGGCACTCAGGGCCTACCCCCTCTGCTGGGTTTGTGATCAACACACTCAAAGGTCAAGGTTGGTGGTGGCCATTGGGCCATACAGCTTGGTGGTGGTGGGCAGACCACTGGTAGCCATGGGGACCAGGAATGGTGGGTGGATCCCTATTGGTAGGGCCAAGAATCCTTGTGTCCCATTGGGGGAAAGGGGTTAGGTGATACTCTACAATGAAGCCATGTAACCATATAAATAATACACCAGAGGGCTTAACTCTCTCTCTCTTTCTTTACACTTTATACTCTTCCTTTCTCTTTGTCTGTATTGATTTCACTATAGTCTGCCTAAACAACCACATATTCGAGCTTTAGCCATTTTACAACATGTCACATGTTGCATTACATGTTACATGCCACATACAACATGGTGTATGTCACATGTTGCAGGTCACCTGTCACCTGTTGCCTGTTGAATGTTGCATGTCATATGTAACATGTCAAATGTAATATGTTGTAGGCATTATTTTGGATATCAGTATCACATGTCACATTTCATATGTGGCATATTATGTCATCGCATATCACATATCGCATATTGCATATCAATCACGTATCTGATGTTATATGTTGCGTGCCCAGATATTGCATGTCACATTTCGCATACTACTTTTGAAAAATAAATGATTGAATACCAATTATCACTGATTATCATATATAGCACATCGCACATCCTCATCACATTTTGCATATCGGTTATCGCATATTGTCTATAACGTGAAACCTCTATTTGCTCTCTGAGAGAGTGCCACTGGTAACTTGCAAAAGCCAGCAGGACTTCAACACCTTTGCAGGCAGCTTTCATGAAATGTAGAGAGCTAAATGGAGAGCAGCAGTCAAGTAATGAAAGCAGGCTTTGTCGCATGGCGACTGACAGCATGATGATGATGATGATATAACGCACTGCATATTGCATATCACACATTGCATGTTCTTTCAAGAACAGGTGACACATTATGTTGCCAATAATAAAAGCCTAAATGTTTACTTGGTTAAAGAGTATCATGTTACATATATCTAAGTATAGATACTGTAAATATAATGCGAATACATAAATATTATAAAAGGATAATAATGTCCTGGTTATACTAGACATGTTGTGACTATATCAGTGGCTCTCATGTGTGCTCATTGAGTCTGTGATTTCCTTACATCTGGATATCTAAGTGTCGGTACCTAATACCTGGTTAAATAATATGCATGGGTGAAAAGGACGGCGTCGATTTAAGAAAATTGTTCAAGTTTAATTGCAATTGTCTATCGTAAATATAACCGACTGCATCATGGCATAGCAAATCCTGATACGGTGAAAGGCCTACCTGTTTAGCCCTAATTTAGAAAGAATTCAAAATATACCATTAGTCAGCCTTCATTAAATCAACATGTCAGTGTCAGCATTTTGAAGGTCGCACAATTTTTATTTGAAAAAAGTACTATGAAACTGATACGCAAAAAAAATGATAGGAAGACTAACTTGTTTTTTTAAAATTTGGTTTTTACAATCCTGACAAACCGAGTTGAGTGAATCCTGCTGACAGCAGAGGACAGTTATTAGTGACCCGAGATGAAGAGACTGCGGGCGCCCATGTGCGGGTTAACGGGCGCGCCATCCCGGGGAGGAGTGTGGTTGTGGGTGTGAGTGTGAGTGTGGGTGTGGGTGTGGGTGTGGGTGTGGGTGAGGGTGTGGACGTGGGTGTGGGTGTGGGTGTGGGTGTGGGTGTGGGTGTGGGTGTGGGTGTGGGTGCGGGTGCGGGTGCGGGTGTGGGTGTGGGTGTGGGTGTGGGTGTGCGTGTGGGTGTGGGTGTGGGTGTGGGTGTGGGTGTGGGTGTGTGAGGGTGTGTATGTGAGGGTGTGGGTGTGGGTGAGAGTGTGGGTGTGTGGGTGAGGGTGAAGGGGTGGACGTGGGTGTGGGTGTGGGTGAGGGTGTGGATGTGACAGTGTGGGTGTGAGTGTGAGTGTGGGTGTGTGGGTGAGGGTGTGGTGTGGGTGTGGGTGTGGGTGTACATGTGCGTGCGTGTGCGTGTGCGTGTGCGTGGGCATGTGCATGTAGGTGTGCATGTAGGTGTGAATGTGGCTGTGTGGGGGTTTGGGGTGGGTGTGTGGGCGGGTGTGGGTGTGGGTGTGTGGGTGTGTGGGTGTGGGTCTCTGTGTATGGGTGGGTGAGTGGGTGAGTGTGGGTGTGGATGTGGGTGTGGATGTGGGTGTGGATGTGGGTGTGGATGTGGGTGTGAATGCGGGTGTGGATGTGTGTGGGACTGAGTCTGGATGTGGGCGTGTGGGTGTGTACGTGGATGGGTGTGGGCGTAGATGTGAGTGTGTGTGTGGGTGTGTGTTTGTGGGTGTGCATGTGGATGTGAGTGTGGGTGGCCGCGCGCATCCCTCATTGTGACAGGTGACCACAACTGCGAGAATGACTCACCCAGTGGATCGAGCGGTCAACGCGATAACACGCAATGCAGCACATTTGTTGTTGTTGTTGGTACATTAGTTGTTTAAGCAGGGGGAATTTCAGTCACAGATGTCTGGTCTTCCTCATCGTACTGCTCCTTGCCCTATCCTAATTATGCCAAGCATCTGGCTAGGACTTTTTAAGTCATTGGTTTGACTCGACCAGGATTAGAACCCACGATCCCATGATCTACCAACACGCGAGACGGACACTCTAACTCATTGAGCCATCCCATCTGGTTGCAATACCTCTATAGAACTATGAAAGTCCAGAAGTTCACCCAAGTAGATTTGTCCATGTAAAATGTATAGGTATTTTACAACTTGCATAGTGTTATGGTTTTTGAGTTTCTGCCATATTTTGAGATAAATATATTATGTTGATGTTTACAGGCCAAATCCCTTTAGTTTGCAAAAACTTGTTATTTTAATAAAGCTAATTTTGGAGGTATTTGCAGTGCAAACTTTCAAAATTAATTTTGGAATGCACATACAAATTCTGCCACCGTAGGCTTCAGCAGTAACAGATTGTATTGCATCGATTTAATAGTCCCTTCTTTGTAGCAACAAATGCTTAAGAAATGTAGCAGTCTCTTCAGTTCAATATGTAGAATCAAATCTAGATAAGTGTTTTGCTTACGGGAATTTTATACTTTCATCGGACTGTGCAGGTTTATACTATTCCATTAATGGAGCTGAAGTGAGAATACACTCTTTCGAGGGGGTTTGTAACTCTGGTTGGTTTAGAAAAAGATTCACCTGGGTCCATATGTATGAGCCAATTTTTAACCTGACCAGGGTTAAAGGCGGGTCCTGGGTTATCTAACCCCGGGGTTCCAAATGTGTCCAAAGCGTGCCCGAGTTAGCTAGTGTTTCAGTTATTTATAGATTTGGGAAATCCCTCTGTACCTGTTTACATTTGTCGATTCGAAAATATTAATATCGCTGCCGTTATGGCATCAGCGTTAATCTCGCTTCGCTTTTAGGGTTAATTTAATGAAATTTCACGATTTGAGTATGTAATTCTGTTAAATATGATCGCATTAAATAGATATGGGCATAATATATTCGCACCGATTCGGCGGCGACCAGTTTTATTTGACGTTGGACAGTATGGAAATCGACGTCGCTGTGGAGGCGGCGATTTGTTTACTTTACATTCGTCGATTCGACACTATTAATATCTCTGCCAATGCGGCAGTAGCCTTAATAACGGTTCGAATTTAGGGTTAAATTGATAAAATTTCACTTATTGCGCATCTAATTCTGTTAAATATGGTCGCGTTGAATAGATTTGCGCATAATCGGTGCCTAACCCCACCTTTAACCCTGGTTTCGCTTGGGGTTAGTGCAGGTGACTTTACACTCGTCGAGGTAGTTTAACCCTGACACATACATACGCAGTTTTCGCCTCTAACCCGGGAAATCCGCACGATGCAGGGTTACGACCGCTAACCCGGACACATACATATGGGCCCAGTAGTTTATTAAATTTGACAGTTTGTGTGGAAATACGCTGAGCTGTGGGGCTTCTGGCACTGTTAGTTCTCGTCACTGCGGATATTGGAGGGATAGAAAAGTTTGCCTGCGACTGTGCAGAACGGTTGTCCTCCAGGCCGCTCTACCAACACTATTATTGCCACCAGTGAATTTATCTGAAGTACCCTTTCTCCAGACATTTCGGGGAGGTTACTACATAATGGTGCCTTTTGTTGTTTTTATTATGTGGTTTTTTTTCGGGGAGGTGGGAGAGGGGGGGGGGGGAACTCACCCCCTTGGTCCCACTAGTTACGGCCCTGACCATATAATTGTACTCTAGACAGAGCGACATGTAGTACTATCTGTATAGCAGATCTTGAGACCTGAGATATCAGGGTGGGTGACTATTTTCAAGATTATAGACGATGGATAATAGATGAAACAGTGTAAAAGAAGAACAACAGAAACAAATAAATATACAATATCCAACATGACGATCTAATGCTAGGGTAGATTTTCCCAATTATTACCAGACAAAACAACAACAAAAAAGAACTACAACAACAAAAGTTAGAAAAGATTAATGCTCGAGCAGGACAAATTACGACCCCTCGTTTGTACACATGACGAACAACCTGCTCACTGCGCATGAGCGCGTGCTGCTGGCAGCTGTCACTCTCTGATTGGCGGAGAGCGCGACACGTGACCCTGACGTCATCAATTGCCCGGCTGATTAGCCTCATTCTCGGCGATTCTCGACATTTGGTCAAAGTGGACGAGATGTCTGCGGGAAGGGGGCAGGAATTAGATCTATTTGGTCTCGCCGAAGGGTCAGGGTAACAAAGCTAATGTGGGCCAAGCCCGTCAGGGGGCGTCAAGGTGATGCGCCGATGGACACGCTGGTGGCGGCGACTAGCGGGAAATTCGCGAACTAATCCTAACGGCGTTTGCCGCGAGACTGAACCAATGGATTGCATTCCTTTCCTCCTCGCTGTCTGACTCAGTAAAACAACTGAGGTTCTCTTTGTGATCTAGTGGTACATTATGCATCATATATATATGCATAACCATAAGGGTCCTTATTCAATAAGTGGATATTTTCGTGTGAATGGAAGGCGGGGTTTTTAGTTGGTGCAAGAATGCCGCCGAGTCCTCTTTGAAATATAAACTGCTGGAAGCATGAATCAAGGGGGAGACAGGGAGGCATTTATTATACATTGGACTTGTCAGCACTTGACATGCGCCAGAGACGCCATCTGACGGGCGCGCCTGGAACTACGATCACCTTGCAGGCGCCAAATGCTGTGCCGTTTTAAAGGTGCACAATCGATGTTTTGAGCTTCTGTTATATTAGATTGTGAATATGCTCGCCGTGAATATGGCCTATTATGCCGACATGGCGTAAAGCAACCACCAATCAGTATATTACATTTGCATAATCCAATGAGTTTTTTTCAATGTCACTTATTGTCTTCAAAATCATCACCTAGGACCTTTATCAATGTTTTGGTACAATTTCAAAATCATATTTCAAAATCACCAAAACGGTGCAGAATGGTTTGTTGTTCATGACCCGGGTCATCGTTTCAAGGCTATATTGACAATATTTCAATGTCACTAATTTTCTGCAAAATCATCACCTAGGACCTTTAGCAATGTTTTGGTGCAGTATGACAATCATATTTCAATCGATACGGTGCAGAATCGTTGTTCATGACCCGGGTCATCGTTTCATGGCTATAGCGACAATATTTCAATGTCACTAATTTTCGTCAAAATCATCACCTAGGACCTTTAACAATGTTCTGGTGCAATATGAAGATCATATTTCAATTTCACCGTTACATTGCAAATTCGTTCGTTGTTCATGACCCGGTGTAGCAGGAAATCGCAAATCCTGTAAATCGCAAACCCCCAGTTGTGATTTCCTTCCCCCCCACACATTTGGCAGTCTTTATCCTAATGAAAACATCTTTAACTTACACAGATCCCCTTCTGGCTGATCTAGGCCCTAATGGGCCTTTAATGGCAGCCCGTTATTGCTTTGCAATAGTCCAGTTCGTAAATTCCTGCCGCATATGCACTGAAAACGGCATTTATTCACCGATGTTGCCACTGTGGCCATTCTAAAGGCCAAGTAAGGAGGTTAAACAATATCCTGGTATTATCACTCAGTTTTAGGATCGGCAACTTCAGTCAATGCAAACAGTAAATAGAACCATTTTACTGTTCCAAATTCTTATTTATACATTATTTATACCATTATTTACTAGTGTGTTAGTTGAATATTACAAAATGCTACAAAGCCTGGGGGGTTTGCGATTTCCAGGAGAGGTTTGTGATTTCCTAGGAAATCGCAAACCCCAGGGTGTGCAATTTCGAGGGGTTTGCGATTTCCTGCTTCATATTTCATATTTCAATTTCACCGAGATGGTGCAGAATCGTTCGATGTTCATGCTTCAGGTCATCGTTTCGAGGCTATATCAACAATATTTCAATGTCAGTAATTTTCTTCAATGTCATCACCTATGACATTTAGCAATGTTCTGGTGCAATATGAAAGTCATATTTCAATTTCACTGATACGATACCATAGTCAGGGGGCCAAAGGCCCAAAACAGCCATAGGTGTGAAAGTGCGTACTAATGCAATTTTATTGCAGATTGTGATAGTCATATACCTATATTTTTGAGAATCAGGAGGGTGCGACTCTGGCACCCTTGAGCAATTTTTTTTATAACCCGTTTTTGATATGATGTCATATTGGATCAAACCAGCATTTTTGTGCCGTTCTACATTAGGGGGTAGTCTTCGTATATCAGCTGTAGTATCATTTCTAATTCACTTAGCACTACATATATTATACCAGAAGAAAGGATATTGAAGTACCTTTCTCCTGATCTATAAAACTTCTATGTATGATACGAATGTGTAAATACAGAAAGGCTCAAAAGAATTATTACTGCCAACTCACGGTAATCAAAATGTACATTTTTGTGTGGAAAAACTAATCCCGATAATAAAGAAAATAATATGTCACTTGCAGACAATTTATTTGTCTCATTCATGGCTATTTAATTAATGTATAGGTGTGAAGATGCTATTCAGGTAAAATTCCCATCTAAAACAATTTTAACAATGCCTGGTCGTCTGTCAAAGTGTTCAGGACATGTCAATAAAAAAACACGAAAATGTTCAAAATATGGTTAAACTTGGATACCTTCAAAGACTTATTGTGTTTGCAGACGTTATTTAAACACAAATATTACTATTCTGTAAAACAAGGTATGGAAGTGGTGTTTTGACCATTATATTCCTTTCCAAACTATATAAACAGTTGTTTATATACTCCTAGGTTGAACCTGTGAGCCATCATAGATGATACCCGACGTGAACGATGGAATCCTCAGCAAAATGTTTCTTCCCAGGCTGCAACAAGCCAGGATCAATGACAGCTTCATCCAGAGAAGAAGGCAGGGCTGTTGGTATGGCGAGCCACTTTGTATTCGGTCCTCTCATTGACCTACCGCCTGCTCACCCCAACACCATCTTGACCACGCTGATTTTCATAGAAGAGTCCCTAAGACAACAACGCTACATCCATCTGTCAGCAGACATGCAGCTTTACAAGATCATCATGCAGGTTAAGTGGGCGGAGCCAGATCGCTGGAAGAGCTTGATTGTTCGTCTGGGAGGGATGCATACCCTAATGTCTTTTGTTGGATGCATCGGCACCCTGATGAACGGCAGTGGACTCGAGGAACTTCTGGAAGCAGCATTCAAGGGCGTAGGAAGTATGCTGAATGGCAAGGCATGGCCGAAGGCGCTCCGGGGCTTACGGATGGTGGTAGTGGCACTACTGCGGCCAATGATCTCAGCGGAGACTACTGTGGAATCTCTAGAAGAGCAACTAGACACGATCTGCATGTCACAAACAGCACGTCTCTAGGTGCACTGCTTGATCATCCCACTGCTGATCGTCCATCTCTAGTGCAAGCTGAACGAGAGGGAGACTGGCTCCTGCACATGTACGCTTTGAAGAGGATGGTTCCATACTTCTTTTCAGCAGGCCATTGGCACTATGCCAAGTATATCGTCTGGCACCTACAAGACATGGCATCGTCTCTTCCATCTGAACTACAAGATGCCTTCCTGAGAGGAGAACACGTTTGTCGTCATCGCAAGGGAGTGTGGAATGCTGTCTTCTTGGATCAGTTTGGGGAGCAAACCTACATCCGGTATGGGAAGGCCAAGGGGGGTTTGGTGGGGAAGTCATTGTCAGATGAACAAGTGGCAGAGTGGACCTTATCACATCACATCTGCAATGCTGTCTCACTTGCGATGGACAACATCTTCGATGAGACGGAAGACGAGGATCAGGAGGACAGCATAGGAAGACACAAAGAAGAAGGGAAGAGATGACGACAACTTGACAATGAAGACAGGAAGACGATCATCCTTGAAGTCGAATGCCACACCAATCCACTCCTGACTAAAGCCACAGAACAATTGTATAACGTTATAAATGGTCTCGTAGCTGCAGATGAAGTGAACGTGGATCAGTCCGTCAGCATAGGAGGAATCATGGCCGCTGAATTCACAGCAAAGCTTCCTGATGGGTTCTACGTCCCTCTCAAGAAAACTGTCATAACTATGGAAGTAAAGAAGAAGAAGATGAAGGTAGGGGACTCCAGCGTATACAATATGGAAAAGCTGTACGCACGTTTACTAATTGTGTCCCAGAAGAGAGATGTGGAGCTTTCCGACTTATTCGAGTATGAATTGGCTCCAGTGCCAACAGCCCTCTTTGACGATTATGGCGATATGCGCAAGGGAAGCAAGTCGGTCATGGTGTCGAAGTTGGCCATCACCTACAAAGAACCACCACCTACAGTTGACGTGCAGTTGATAGACAGGAATGAGGCAATCTACCACACCCTGTGGCCAAAAAATGCAACGAAGTCTATGTTCGCCAAAGGATTCATTTCCTCATTCACTCGTCCATATACCACGTATGTAGTATTCGACTGCTACCAGGAGCACTCCATCATATCACATGAATGTCGGCGATGGGCAAAGGGTGCTGCTCCACAAGACTACAACCTGACAAACGAAACGGTACTTCCAGCCAGGGACATCATCATGAAAAGTGACCAGAACAAGAAGAGCTTCATCAAGCACCTGTGTACTGCAGAGAACCCCAATGAATCTGTGCACATCATCGGCGAGGAATGTCCATATACACACGAAGAAGCAGATGTCAAACTCGTCAACTACCTTCTTCATCTGCACCAACAAACAGAGCATATCCAAGTCCTCGCTGATGATACGGATATCTTCGTCCTACTGGTATACTTTGTGTGGTGCTATAATTCCCCTGCTCAGGTATACATACTCATACTCATACTCATCCGCTTCTGATTTTGTTAGGCTTATAAGCCTGTATCAGGTCGATGCATGTCAAAATTTGATTTACTAGGATTAAACGCATCGAGTACCGGATGTATGCAATATTGCAGCCCCCTCCAATGCTTATCCAGTCTGCCTTTGAACGCGTTGACGGAAGGCGCTTCTATGACATGTTCAGGCAGTGCGTTCCAGGCATTTACTATCCTGTTACTGAAGAATAGCTGTCTGACTGGTTTTATTGCTCTTTCCTTCTTCAGCTTGTATCGATGACCTCTAGTTTTACAGTTGGCCAGCTTCAGGTATCTAGCATCAACCGCATATCTTCCAGTGATGTGTTTGAATGCTTCTATTATGTCTCCCCTGGCCCTTCGGTAGTATAAGCTGGGTAGGTTGAGAATCCTGAGACGTTCTTCGTATGGTAGTTCTCTTATGGTTGGTGATAACTTTGTAGCGCATCTCTGTACACTCTCGATCATTGACATGTCCTTCTTGAACTTCGGTGTCCAAGCCGTGTTGCCATACTCAAGGTGCGGCCGGATCAGTGACGGGTACAGTGTCTTCACCGTGTCATTGTCTAGATACGTGTACGAGTGGCGTATCATGCCTAGAAGCTTGTTCGCTTTGTTCACTTTTTGTTCACTGTGATATGAGAAGGTGAGTCCGATGTCCATGTATATGCCAAGATCTTTCTCTAGTTCTGTCACTTGGAGCTGGACTTCTTCTCCATCTTGGTGCATGTAGAAACTGAGATTTTCATTTCCTTTACCCAGGTGCATGACCTTGCACTTCTGTGCATTGAAACGTAGTTGCCACAGGTTGGCCCAGTCTTCAAGTGCAGTTAGGTCTTTTTGTAGCGCCTGTTGATCTTCAGGGCTGTTAACCTCCATATACAGCTTTGTATCATCCGCAAACATCTGGATGAATGCATGGATGACCTCGGGCATGTCGTTAATGAAACATATGAACAGTAGGGGTCCCAGAACACTTCCTTGTGGAATACCACTCAACACTAACGCTGCCAGGGATTTCACACCATTGATGACTACGTGCTGTATTCTTGCATGAAGGAAATCCTCAATCCAGGTCCATAGTTTTCCAGTAATACCGAAGCTCTTCATCTTCATGAGTAGGCGTTTGTGGGGCACACTGTCAAATGCTTTGGCAAAATCTAAGTACACTGAATCTACGTTCCATGAAGAAGTACAATGGCGAAGTCATTGACATCAATGCAATGGCCATGGCACTTGGAGACAGATGTCAAGATTTGCTTCCTGCTCATGCCCTCTCAGGCTGCGATAGCATATCGTACCCATATGGCAAAGGGAAGGCTTCCGTGTGCAGTATGCGACTGAAATCTAAGGTTCCACTTCGGGCATTTGCAGATCCTGATGCGTCAGAAGAGTACTGGACAAGGGAAGGCTTCCAATTCTTGTCCTATTTGTATGGAGGTGTGGTGGCGTCAACACTAGATGGGCTGAGATATCTACTGTTCAGCAAAAAGAAGGATCCACCAAAGATTAAGAGCCTTCCTCCAACGAGCGAAGCTGCACTACAGCATATCAAGAGAGCCCATATCCAGGTACTAACATGGCGAGCGGCAGACCAGCTACACTCACCAGATCTTGATGTTAGTCAGTATGGAAGGGAGTTGAACAAAACCCTTCTTTGCCCTGTCAATGGCACTTCCACTGCTGCCCCACCATCCCTCATGCAATTTGTGGCATGTGGTTGCAAATCGAGCATGCCATGTGGGAGCCTCAAGTGCAGCTCTCGGGCAGGAGGGCTTTCCTGGACGACATACTGTAAATGCGGAGCAGACGAGGGATGCTCGAACGAACACACAAAACATGAATCTGCCCCATTCATGGATGGCGACGAGAACGACGAGGACGATGATGAGGAAAACGCAGAGCACTGATGGATTGGATCCTGAAACCTGAATTATGTGAAATGACGTGTCACAAATGCTTTATGTATGACACGTATGGCAACCTAAATGAATAAGACAATACACCATGTCTGTTTGTTATATTGGTTTATGTACTATTTCCCAAAGAAATACTACAATGTAGTTAAAAGCCATTTGACATATTTCAAATTCATCTTGTGAAAAGTGTATCTCTGCATATGTCCGATCTTATTCCGCATTTAGTTTGGTTTACTTATGTATCCATCAATTGCTTTGTTTAATATTGTTTTCATTAAATGTATAAATAGGATTGGGACTTGCTTATTGCAATTTGATACATATTTGAGGTACAACTACTACATTTATTATTATTTTAATAGCAAAAATATCACACTGAAATGAGTATTTCGCAATATTTTTCAGTTTGAGTTGTCGATGACAATTGCTTGTGAATGTATACTGTGGCATGTATATTTGCTCTACAATGATCCAAATGTTTGCTAATGATACCAAAGCATTCCACCATATGGAGAAAGGTAGTGACTCAGGGGACTTGCAGAAGGACCTCAACAACATGCAGAAGTGGTCAAGTGATTGGCAGCTGAAGTTTAATGCTTCAAAATGCAAAGTGATGCATTTAGGGGGCAAAAACAGCAAGCACATCTATGTAATGAACGATGGTGTGAATAATGTTCCGCTCTCCGAAACAATGATAGAAAAGTACTTGGGTGTCAAGGTGGACACCAAACTGACATTCAGCGACCACATCCAGGAAGCCGCCAACAGAGCTAATGGAATACTCGCTATCATTCGAAGATCGTACACATACCTAGACGAGGATGTTGTACACAGACTGTACACATCCCTTGCACGTACACACTAGATGTGTACGTGCAAGGGACTATGGAAATGTTGTGTGGTCACCACTCTACAGGAACGATGCTGAGTCAATTGAGAGGATCCAAAGAAGGGCAACGAAGCTTGTAAATGGATTTGATGCAATACCCTATGAACAACGTATGCGTCATTTGAAGATCCCAAGCATGTACTACAGACAGGGCCGGGGGGATATGATTGAAGTATTCAAATATCTCCATGGTACCTACAAGGCAGGCGGCCCCCTTATCAGAGACTCCAAGCTGAGGAAGCGCTACTTCAGACTGGACCTGCGACACAACTTTTTCGGCTTTAGATTGGTTGACCTGTGGAATGACCTGCCGGAGAGTGTCGTAGCAGCAGAGTCGGTGAACTGTTTCAAGTCCCGACTGGATGCATACTGGTCAAGCAATACATATATCTTGGAGCCAGTGACAGTTCTACGATCGACCACATCTGAAGAACTGTCTCCATTTCTATTAATTAAGAGCGGCTAACAGGTCCAAGGCCTATTATAGCTGTATCCTATTCATTGATTGATTGAATGATCAGTAAATCCAAACATATTTATAGGGTCCCATCAGGTTTGGTTTTACAGGGTTTTACTGTACTAGAATCTCGGTCTGAAGCAAGATTTTATTCCGAATAACCCGGTCAGTCTGTGGTCTCAAACTCGGGGGTCAGTTCCAACACTTTAACATGCAGGCTGACAGCAGCGTGCTGTTCTCGCATTCTACCATTACCATTTCAACCAACATCGGGCTGAGGACAATATGCTTTGGATGCAGGCCTTGTGTACTTTCAACACAGTGAACTTTACGGCAAATACTAGCTTAGCACTGTCTCATAGATTACCATAATGACGTAAGCATTATATCATACTTCCAAAATCAGTAGGGAATGGTTAGCGCGGATTGGACTGTTTACCCTGGTTTGAAAAATATTGTCCCATATCAGTGTCACTCATGTTTAAGGGTGGCTTGGGCTGCCTACAGCTTTTAAACCTGCGCACTCATGGTTACTTTATAGTGCTGCTCCATTGTTAGACCAGGCTGTTGGGACCATGACCCAATTCCCTCTCACCGCCACCAACACACAACGATACAAGCTGGTCCTTTGCCAAGCTAGATGATCATGATACGGCGTTGTACCATTTCAGTTTACGCTTCTTTATCTCTATAGGATGTGCATATTTCGCTACGATATGACGAATCTTTTTCTCAAAAGAGAATCTTGCTGAAATCGATTCACGGGCCCTTCCTCACGGTTATCCCAATGGGAATAGAAGACCAGTCAATATGTAGAGTGCAAGGATCAAAGAGGCAATCCGAATTTAAGAGCCAATCCCATATATTAGTACAGAGCACGTTGATGAATGTATGCCAACCATGTGATAGAGCACATATGTTGTGTTTTAGCCTTAAGGTTGCACAATCCCCTTGCTTTGGGGTAAAATCATATTTTAAAGTTAAATATACCTGGTGAACAATTATAACCAACTCGACTTTGGTTCAGAGTACCTTTTATGATAACTGACAAACTTTGC
Source organism: Branchipolynoe longqiensis (assembly GCA_030323885.1). Classification (NCBI taxonomy): domain Eukaryota; kingdom Metazoa; phylum Annelida; class Polychaeta; order Phyllodocida; family Polynoidae; genus Branchipolynoe; species Branchipolynoe longqiensis. The sequence goes on along the minus strand of CM059199.1, from coordinate 43,983,843 downwards.
TGATAGTTGGAGTGCAATCATGCACAATGATGTACCCATGCACACCACTTGCATACTTGCACTTGAAATATCTGCAAAGTGTGTCAATTATCATAAACATTACTCCGACCTACCACGTTCTAGTAGTGCATGGTCATCAGGGTTGAATAACGCATTTTGTCAGAGCTTGATCAGAGAAGCCCCAGCCTGATATCTCAGGCTGGGGCTGCACTGACCTCTCAGGCAAGGAGCCACATAGACAGGTACGCGTGGATAGCGTGCTGACATCAGGGAACCTAAGTGGTGTAATGGTTAGCACACTGGTCCATAATTCAAGAAATATGGGTTCGAATCCCGTCTAGGACCAATATTTATCATTTGCATCACCCCTACAACACTGGTTGCCATGACCTGGATCAGACACAAGGTGTATGGTTGTTGAACCCACTCTGTGTATGTGTATATGTAAGAGAATTGCCTGTATGTATGTAACTGTGAGCATTGAATGACCTTTGAAAAGACTTACAATTCTAGGAAAATAAGTGTAGTACTAGTAGTCTGCACTGACCTCTCAGGCAAGGAGCTGCATAGACAGGTAGGCATGGGTAGTGTGTTGATATCAGGGAGCCTAGGTGGTGTAATGGCTAGCACACTGGCCCGGAATGCAAAGAGATGTGGGTTCGAGACCCGCTCGAGGCACAATATTTCCCATTTTCATCACCCCCCATGACGATAGCAATAGCCACGGCAACAACAATTCCAACAATAATAGCTACATCTTTTGCATTGCAGGTAGTCTGGCTAAAGATCCAGAACCACGACATTCCGGGAAGTTCTGACTGCAAGCAGTCCTATCTCGTGTGTTTTAACGGTGAGGGTACCATGGGCAAGCAGATCGGTCCGCGTGTCTGCGGGCGCAGCCAGCCCGACAGCGCGCTGGAGATGACTTCCAGGTCCAATAAGCTGACAGTACTATTTGCCTCTGACAGTGACAGCAGCACCCCTACCGGCGTCGGATTCATCGCCCAGTTCAAGGGCATACATCGATGAGAGAGAGCTTAGATCAAGAATTTTGGTTCACATTGAAAACCATAGCAACTAATGGATTAACACTTTTTTTGTTGTCAACAAAGAAAACAAACAATAATTGTCAGTTAAATATGAAGGGTTTAGGTTCAAAACCCGACAAAATGCCATCCAGGCCGAAATAAAAGAATGACTACCATGCTTGAGCTGAAGCTGCCATCATTCTAAAAATCAAACCAGCTTTTTGTAAGAAGCTGCCACAACTACGATAATGTCCTACTCAACATGAAATTGATATATTAGACCTGGAAAGCACAACAATAAATTCTACTTTACAGAAAACAATTACAATGGTTGTATCGGTTTTTGCGCCCGAAACCTTTTATTATTACACTTTTTGGCCCAATGCTGTGGCAGAGGTTTTCCAACCATAATCATTTACTACTTTGGCTTTCTAATCATAGTATGCGTCTTAACTGATAGATAATATGCAGTTATCGGTTTTATATCCACCGATGCTTGGATAATGTATTATGGGAGTACCGTGGCATGTGAATGTAGTGAATGTTTACATGGGTAAAGCTAGGCTTTGCACACAAAAAAAGAACCGAGGTAACCCTCTGTGTATCTCTTTTTTCTTCTTTGTAAACAAATGACCAACCAATTGTATTTCCATGACCTAAAATTCGGCATACAAAAAAACTCACCCGAAGAGTGGAGGTGACATCGACAAATTGGAAACGTGTATAATTAGTACTAGAGTTGACATAGTTTTGGGGGTGTAGTCAAGGAAAGATATATGTGCTCTATAATCTATTATGGGAATATAAACAAGGACACGACCAAACTACCTTCCCATATATTAGTTACTACACCCTGTACTATCATGTTGTTAGTTACTCCTACTGTGCTGGAGTCATTGAGTTAGTACTGCCTAAGCTGCTGCCTAGTCTAGGTCCTACATCCCCCACTAGTCTGCCTCCTGTGTGGGGCTCCTGACCTCCCTGACACCAGCTGCGTCTGGTCACTACTGCTGCCGGACCCGCTCCGACGGTCCGTTAAAATACATTTATAGACATATAAATCGTTATATACACATATATATATCGACATATATCGATGTATATATATATATAGATATATATATATATATGATGTATAAGAATTGTCCATGTTGCCGGAAACATGCATAATTCACAAACCCTGACTACGGGCCTGATATGGTCAGCACCATAGATACCGTTCGTAGGCCGCGTTGCTACGTACTAAAATAACTTCCGGTAGTAGATCCAAGGCTTGTCCAGTTCTTAACTGGCCACCGTCGTCGACGGTTCACCTGAGCAAGTAACAAGTTTCGTACAGAGCTAATACATAGTTGCATGATGCCGAAACGTGGAAGACGAAGTGTCGTAGGTCGATACTCACATGCTCTACTAACATCTATGGATCATTCGGGGGGATCGAGTGATGATATTCATGGATGTCACGCGTTGAGTCGTAAAGGTGGTTCTTCCTCTCGACTTAACGTGGTTGATCTGGAAGGGGGTGTCTCTAAATCACCTCTCCCAGGACCATCTACATCACGGAGGAAAAGCATTTCACTGGAGGATATAGCAAGTTTACTAGACGTGAAGTTAGCAGCTTCACAGGCGCCGTTGTTAGAACGCCTACACACCCTGGAATGTGCCCAAGATGGCGGCGCTGGGTCTATTATAGCCCCGCCGACGAGCATGCCGGATGTTTACGCAGATGACGTCATGGCGGAGGAGTTGGCAACCGTTATTCAAACGACAAGCGGTTGCACCCCGAATCGAGCGACTGTGTCGTGTAATACAAGGAAACCACAACACACATCTAAAGGTACAGTAAATGCACATTCTCGTATTGTTTCCGTCAAACGACATGCAACAGATGAACAATTTAATGACAGTGATGAGGGGAGTGAGGATGATACTATGATGAACGAATTAATTAGACTAACACAAAAGCGTGCTAAGCTGTCTAAGAAGCTAAAATTATTACCACACAAATATGTGATAAGAAATGAAAAAAAGGGGAAAGTCGGTCAAGGCGAATCGACTTGGTTTGAGTATATGGCGGCGATGCGACGGATGGTTAGGCGTGGAGATGTGCCACCAGGTTGGGACGTACATATCGATGATCACATCGAATCCATTCTGGATATGGCTCAAAATTATTCCTGGAACACTTGTCTCACATACAGCGAGAAAGTTTTTAACATGATCGCTGATAAGCGACTGCCGGAGGGGTGGAATAATGAAGGGAAAATTGTGGAGATACGCCGGGATGTGTGTGGACTGGGAAAACGCCTTGAACCTCATGCAAGTAAAAATCATGTCACTGGGAGTTCTTTTACAGCCTTTAGGAAGGGTGTGGATGCACGGCCATGCATCGTATGGAACAAGGGCGGGTCATGTGGCTTTGAAGAGGATCATGGGGAAGGCGCTGGTCGATTTCTACATATATGTGCTTATTGCGCATACAAGCTTAGGCGCAAACACGGACATAAAGAAACGGAGTGCCGTTCTAAAATTCGTGCATCCGAGTTGCCTAGTGACGCCAATGGTAACCGTGTGTCGAGTTTTTAAATTGCAGTGGGCTGAGCGCTGCAACTTCATGTGAGCAAGTGCGTATATCGCCGCGCAAGCTACACAAGTACCACCGGGGGAATACAGATGGCGACATCAGTCTTCATTCTTCAAATCTCTCTGGCGGCCAGTGCGTTAACCAGGTCGGTGCGGTTGGTTTGCCGGTGTCATGTCGGCCGTCTGAATTACTGTTGTCGCCCCATATCCCTGTTTCCGGCATTAGTTCTGAGTTAAAATTGTTAGTAGCAACTAATGCCCCGGACGGTGAGAAGTTTACCGGTGGTGTAAAGGCCCTTAACGTTAGCAATTGTGTAAATATTGTTGACAAACAGTCTACGCCGTCTGTCGGTTCAAAAAAGAGGTGCAGGTTCAAAAATGCCCCGTGGCGAGCCGCTACAGGACATGTTGTTAACATCCATAAACAGCTGTGGCGTAATTTTTCTGTTAATTCCACTAGACGGGATAAGGGGCGACGTACAGCTCCCGATGGTACGGTGGCACAGTGGACACCCCCGACCGTGGTTATGGCTCCGCCAGGGTCCAGGCCACGTCATTGTCATGACTACACAAATGCCTGTCTTAGGCATGTCCGCCGACATCCTAAGTCGCTGACTGATAGTCAAGTGCCTGCTCATAACTGTGATGTGCTTCCATTGGGTGGTCGAACTGCCCCACGTGGAGTTAACCGTCCCAGTTTAATGAATGACACTGACACTGCTGTGTCACCTAATATCAGCCCAGCCGCTGATATAGTTAATGTTTCTCCTGCCACTTCTTGTCAGTTGTCTAACAGGTCTCACCCATATTCTAATGTTGTGGTTCACGGTGAGGTCCCAATTGCTGATGTTAAAGACTCTGATAAGGGGTGGTTTACTGTTAGTACTTCGGATGACACCAATCCACCACTCTGTACTGGACTGAATACTGACATTGGCAATTTTGAGATTGCTAAGGGATCCCAGATGGATCCCGCCAACTGTGTAGTTACTAAAATGGAGAAAGACACTGGTATAGTCTGTCCGGTTAAGTTATTATTATCACCTGTTAAAGATGTTTCACCAATTCATGTTGCCAGTTCTGTTGATACTCAGTTGACGTTGGGATCTACAATTGCTTCGATTGAATATGATGTGCCAGACTCAGTAGATCATTTTAATGTTCCTCAATATGCATATACAAATAAGCGGGCTTTCTGCGATACGTCGCCATCCAAATACAAATTACACGTATTAAAATCGTGGCCAACTCTGTCTACCATAGGCTTTGCTCAGGAGTTAATTACTAACTCACTGTTCAGCAATTATGCAGTTATTTATAATAAAGTACGAGTTACAGGTCTTCCGAATTATTTGTCTGCTAGACTGCCTGTCCCTTCCGGTTTAATCATTAAAAATTGGAGACGGTTATTAGGTGACTATGAAGATGTCCACCTAGTAGATTTTTTAGAGTTCGGCTGGCCGTCGAATTTTACTGGTAAAGGTATCCCTACATCATCTATTATTAACCATGCTCATTCCAAGGAAGACCTCTTTTGGATAAACAACTATGTTGCAACTGAATTATCCCACAACGCGCTGATGGGCCCATTCGATCGCTCCCCATTTTATCCATGGGAACAGGTTAGCCCAATTATGACCCGCCCCAAAAAAGGTACTGATGAACGCAGAATTATAGTTGATCTTAGTTTTCCTAAGGGGTGTAGTGTAAACTCAGGTATCAATAAGGGGTTTTATCAGGGAGAGCCCGTACAAATATAATCTGCCGACTATTATGTCGCTGGCTAAGCAGGTCACCAAATTGGGGCCTGACTGCTATATGTGGTCTATTGACCTCGCGAGGGCGTACAGGCAATTAAGAACCTGCCCCTTAAGTGTGCCATTGTTCGGTATTAAGGTGAACGAAAAATTGTATTTTGACATAGCACCGCCCCTTGGCTGCAGGACGTCCAGCATGGCCTGTGCCCGGACTACGGCCGCCGTGGTTCATCTAATGACCAAAATGGGTTTCTTTACGCTATGTTTTTTGGATGATTTTGTTGGGGTCGAAAGTTCATTGGACAAAGCACAGCAGGCATATTCATATATTTTACGACTGACTAACGTTTTAGGCTTGAAGCTCTCCATTAAAAAATGTGTTCCACCTACCCATAAATTAGTATGGCTGGGATATGAGCTAGATTCACATAAATTGATAGTCCGTATCCCCGATGGAAAATTACTGGATATTTTGCTGGAGTGCCATAAATGGGTCATTGGCCGGTTAGTTACTAGGAAGAACGTCCAACGGCTGGTCGGACGTCTGCAGTTTATATCTAAATGTGTTACTCCAGCACGTATTTTCATGAATAGAATTTTAAACTTTCTCAGGGGAACACCGTTTTGCGGTAAGGTCTTGGTCACACAAGACCTAGTTAGAGATGTTACATGGTTTTTGCGGTTCGCAGAAGGTCACAATAGGCTTATTTTACTTCGACATGTCCCTGTTCAGAAGTGGGTGATCGAGTGCGACTCTTCATTGCTTGGGGGCGGCGCATTCAGTTCGACTCATTTTTATGCTAATAAGTACTCCCCCGTTTTTCTTGCAAAAGGCTTCCATATTGCGCAATTGGAAGCAATAAATTTGGTTGTAGCTCTAAAATATTTATCCCCTGTTAACCCACATTTATACCAGATTATCATTAATACCGATAATGTTGCTTCCCAACAGGTGCTATCCTCTGGCGCAGGTAGAGACCCGGTCTTGTGCGCCTGTGCTCGGGAAATTTGGAGGTTCGCCGCCGAATTCACTTGCCCGGTCCAGGTGATTCACAAGCCGGGTAAAGATCTGGTGCTGGCGGATGCCCTCAGTAGGTTGTTTACTGATAATAAATATCTAATTATGGCCAAAAAGTTGTGCCGACAAATGTTGTTGACTGAGATTAATGTCTCTCATGATGGTCATGTCTTAGATTTATCTTTATAATCTCTCTGCCAGTTGATAATTTTGTTTGTTGCCTTTATCAACTTGCAGGAGATATGCGCGCGCTTGTGGGACGGCTAAGTGTCTACTTTTCGGCGGGATTATCGACTGGGACTTGGCATAATAAAAGGGTGCAGTTCGGGGAGTATCTTGGGTTTTGCAAAAAGGTTGGAGATAACCCCAAACGCCCCAAATTGAAGACGGTAATGTTATATACTTTACATCTAAATGATAAGTTAAATACTGAGAGTGCTGTAAGAAATTATATGAGTGGGGCAAGGTCATGGGTAAGGCTATTTAATGGTAACACGAAATCGTTCGATTGCTATGCACTGTCACTGATTAAAGCTGGTATATATAAGTTGAAAGAAAGTAATGTAAAGAGGGCGTTTCCCTTGAAAATTAAACACATTAAAATGATGATTCTAAAATTCAGAAAAATTGGAGATGATGGACTGGTGTTAATTGCTGCTTTGCTAATAGGTTACCTTTGTTTGTTAAGACAGTCTAATTTGTTCTATTCCGAGGTGACGGGCGGTGACGGTCACATGCTGCTCGGTAGGGACATTGAGCCACACAACACACACCTGACGATCAAAGTCAGGTCCACCAAGACCACACACAGGCCTGAAGACGCCTACAGCATTGATATACCAGCGGGGTCGAATCACGCCTTCTGCCCAGTGCATGCATGGGCAAAGTACATCAGTCTGAAGGTGACACATGAGGGCGCCCCAGCCTTCATGCTCCGTAACGGGCATCCTCTAACAGCGACGATCTTCAGCAAGTGCATGCAAGCTGCACTGAAAGCATGTCGACTCCCTTGGTGGCCGCTAGTAACTTGCCATAGTCTACGGCGCGGGGGAGCTCAGGCATATGCGAAAGTGGGCATGCCGATCGAGTCAATAAAAGCTGTCGGGAGATGGAAGTCTGACAGCGTGTTTAAATATGTGAATAAACATGTGTTGTAGGGAGGAACCATTATCTCTCGTGTCCCAAATTTGGCTGAGAGATTATGGCTCCTATACCCTTGTTATAAAAGTGCTGAACGAAATGAGTGGCGAGTGTGTGTGTGTGCCAGATGAAAACTGAACGTGTGACCGTGATCTGCCTGAGCTGCTGCCTCATGTCTTCTATCAAGTTGTCTCAAGTGAAATCATAAAATATCTGATAGTCTGTAGCATAATGCGTTATATGTCATATGATAGTAAAATCATAGGCATGACCTGCATATAAGTAATGAAATGATAAACTAATACCTGATATCTGCCAGACGACCTGCATATAAGTAATGACATGAATAAGTTCTGCATAAAAGATGATCTGCATATAAGTAATGACCACCCTATAGAAGTGATAAAGCCACAGGTTGTACTACCTGGTGATGATAGCATAATGATAGCTAATAATCCAATTGCATTATTGGAAATAGCAAAAATAATATGTTCACAAAGGTGTAGACAACAAGGCTGCTGTAAAATTTATTATGCCTGAGTAATAAATTTATTAGCCCATAAAAATGAATTATCTGTGTCTGGTTTTGAATTGTCCATGTTGCCGGAAACATGCATAATTCACAAACCCTGACTACGGGCCTGATATGGTCAGCACCATAGATACCGTTCGTAGGCCGCGTTGCTACGTACTAAAATAACTTCCGGTAGTAGATCCAAGGCTTGTCCAGTTCTTAACTGGCCACCGTCGTCGACGGTTCACCTGAGCAAGTAACAAGTTTCGCCATCCCTCCCACCCATCGCTATGTCTTGTCAGGCTGAGAGATTATGGCTCCTATACCCTTGTTATAAAAGTGCTGAACGAAATGAGTGGCGAGTGTGTGTGTGTGCCAGATGAAAACTGAACGTGTGACCGTGATCTGCCTGAGCTGCTGCCTCATGTCTTCTATCAAGTTGTCTCAAGTGAAATCATAAAATATCTGATAGTCTGTAGCATAATGCGTTATATGTCATATGATAGTAAAATCATAGGCATGACCTGCATATAAGTAATGAAATGATAAACTAATACCTGATATCTGCCAGACGACCTGCATATAAGTAATGACATGAATAAGTTCTGCATAAAAGATGATCTGCATATAAGTAATGACCACCCTATAGAAGTGATAAAGCCACAGGTTGTACTACCTGGTGATGATAGCATAATGATAGCTAATAATCCAATTGTATTATTGGAAATAGCAAAAATAATATGTTCACAAAGGTGTAGACAACAAGGCTGCTGTAAAATTTATTATGCCTGAGTAATAAATTTATTAGCCCATAAAAATGAATTATCTGTGTCTGGTTTTGAATTATACGAATATAACACTTCAGTATCAGTATGATGTGACTGAGTGGGACATTGGGTCATAATGCTCGTGACTGGTCCACCAGTGGGGCAGCACCATAATGTCACCATGTGCGTGCACTGTCACAAATCGGTAACTGTCCTGATATGATCTTAGCCGTTCCAGCCGGGTAAGTGGTCCCAACTGCAAACCTGAGGTTGTAGTAGTAGATGACTTAAAGTTGCATGGTCCGATGGCGTTTGAATTTGTGTCTATTTTTTAGGTAAATATATCAAATTTATCGTTATGAGCTACTAATCATTAGTCCAGAGTCATTTTGATGAAAAATTACTAGTTTTGAAGCAATTTGAGCTGAAAGAACCCAAAATAATTTTGACAAGCTTGCCAAAAGTCCTGTGGCTATGACCCCGATGGTCAGCTCACGGTGACCATGAGATGTGAGATGACCTACTACTCCTGGAACCTGACAGGGCTGTAGGTAGGTATTTGGGTCACTCTCCTGAAAACTGGCCAGAATTGTCACATGGAGAGTTAAAATCTAATATTTGAATTTCTAACATTTTTTGGTTGCAGATGTAAAGGGGGGATTTCCAGCTTTCATTTCATTAAATAATTTCATACGTAGAAGCATATTAATCACAACATAACATACATAAATATGTAGTGCTTATATTGATTAAAAAAGACACAATTCCCAGCCATGCTTTATTCACTGAATAATTAGTGTACAATATTTGTGTGGCATCCAGACACAACTGTTTACATCTGTGATGGAAATTTGTAATGTTATTTCTGAAGACATCAAATAATTTCTTCTTAAATTTAAGCATGCTTACATGTTAATAATACATACTTCTTATTTTGATTTGGGAACTGTTTTGTTTGATATATAAATGCAATACACGATGTTAGTAAGGATTCAACCATGTCCCATATGTCATGCTACAAATGGCTGACTGTAAAATGAGTTTTATTTGTACAAAAACACTTCATAACTAAAAGGACCAAGGTTGCACACAGTTTATTTTATTTCCCTTATTTCTTAAGGCCCTGTCATATTACGGCACATCTCACAAGCACGCCGCCAATGCGTGAAATCACTTTTTTACGTCGAGATGTGTCAGACTATTCGGCACGGGGGGAAAAGTTGGACATCAGCGCAACATAGTGGACGTAAGCGTAGCGTCGGTCCGACGTAGTGGCATTGTATGTCGACACATGAGAAAAAAAACAAAAAAAGTTTGGCACAATGTGTGGCTAACGTGCCTCTCACACGTGCAGCGTTTACCTAGCGTTTGCATAACGCGCTCCCAACAATCTGCTAGTGACCGTTAAATATGTTGCACAACATATGAGCACGTAGTGCCATTGCATGAGAGACGCATGTCCAATGACAGTCCAGCGCATTTTGGTGTTGCACCAGTATGCACCCAGCGCATGTGATGTTATTGTAGCTCGTGAGTAACACATGCCAACATGTCTCAACGTAGGCGTAACGTAAACGTCCATGCGTTGTCATACGTTAAAAGCGTTGGAGGATGGCCTGGGGTTTGTAGCACCATATCAGTTTCTACAAACTGCACACTCTGCGATCCCGAGCCGTCCAACTGGCGCATATGCTGCGGAACGGCTGCTGCCGTCATAGTGTTAAGCCCAGAACCCAGCGCATTTGCCAAGACCGCCAACAATATGCGTACTGCTTGCATTTCTCATGTACATATTATTGCTCTGTTATTAGTTACTGTTATGTCATCCATGTCTCATCCTCCCTCATACCATACATAGTCCCGATGGCAGATGCACTATTAATTGACAAATGTAGAATTTCCTAAATTTAAATTACCCAAATTGATTAATTACATTTATAGAATTGACCCAAAAACATCGAATATCCAACATGGAGGGGAGGGGCAACATCCACCTCATTTCCCCTTCCCATCTATGGCCCTGCACAGTAGGCCTACTTGGTCCGGGGAGGGTAATGAGGTCACAAGCTTGGCCTAATTGGTTAATGGTCTCCCTGCATAATGGGTGTTTCAAAGTGAGTGTCCAAAGGGGTGAGGTTATAAATTCACTGGTCATTCTGTATATGCCGTCCCAAATCATTAACTAATGCGCCAGGATCTAAGTTGAATATATACATTTAAGTAGTTGTTTCAATTTTGACAAAATGATATTTCATCAGACCATGCAACTTTAATATAGGTTCCTCCAGCTGATGACTGAAGAAGGATGAGATGCTAAGGAGTAGATGGAATTTTCCCGCCTTATTATAATCGCATAATGCCTTTTACAACATATATAATTAACGATTCATATATCGGTGTCTGTCTATATATATGAATAACATAATATTGCCATGAATAGTTACATAATTATATGTATAGATATATACATACATCTACATACATAATTATAATGAATGGACCTCGAACAATATTATATTTCATATTGTACATGAATTAGGCTTACCTTAGATGTACCAATCCCACATCAATTCGTACTGCCCCTGCCTTACCTGGATGCAGAACTGCTTGCTTTCTGCTTGCTCAACTGACACTACTACCATATTAAAGTTGCATAGTCCGATGATTTTGGGTTTCCGTCATTCTCTGATACTCGTCATACCAGGTTGCTCGGTATAAGCTACCTTTATATACTTTGAAGCAACTTTTATTTTAAATGGCTAACTTTAGAGATATTTGAAGTGTAACACACTAAATATATTTTCGCAAGCATGCCAAAACTCTGAGACCATAAGCTTCTTCAGTAATAGGTTCTGTTAAATTGGCTCGTATGTGGTGACAAATGCTTGATATGTGCATTAGTCTAAGTTAGATATGTAGAATCGAATCTAGATCCCTGTTTTAGTTTGAAAATTTGATGTTCTTTAATTTACTAGATTACAGTTCCATAGCAAATAGCGAACGCGCTCTGTAAAGTTAAAAAAACTAAAATGAAAGCCAAATGTGTACATGCCCTGGTTGCATTATAAGGACCCTCCTGGGTAGGAAGGTTGATGTATAATGGGCTTCAGTCTTTAGCTTGGGTCCAATTGAAGCGCATTTGAAATCATTTGACACACACACTCACATATATCTATTTGCATGTGAAATTGTAGTTCTATTATACAAAGTGTGAGATCACTATGCACTGCTCTGCTGCATACCATGTTCGACTTTGTCGCCATATACCCAGGGTGTTTTGTAGTTTCCTACTTTTCAATGTATATAAAGTTGCATAGTCCGATAAAAACATCAAATTTTCAAAACCAAAACAATTATCTAAATTGTATTCGACATATCTAACTTAGATACTGGTGCACTTCTTAAACATTGGTCACCACACAGAAGGGAATACTGAGGCAATTGAATAGAACCTGTTACTGCAGAAACCGATGGGGGTCAGAGTTTTGGGATGCATGGCAAAATTAATTTGTTGTGGTTGCACTTCAAATGTCTCAAAGGGTAGCCCCTTAAAATGAAAGGTACTTCAAGGTAAAGTAAGGTATAGTATAACGATCAGTCTAATGTATTTATCTCAGAAAAAGTCAGAAACTCAAAACCATCGGACTATGCAACTTTAAGCTCTGGTTATGCGGTTTCCCTAGTTGGTTCCCATTATAAGCATAGGTAGACTGACTGTATGTACTTTGTTTTTAATTTTGTTTAAAAGCTATGCATCCACATACATTGCGCAATTAATACAAGCAGTGCTATTTCACTAACAACAATATGAATATTCAAAGGACATCAGTATCAAACTCTCTACATGGTGTCAGATGTGGTTGGACTTATAGAGTCATGGCTTTGTCAGGATTGAAGCTGCCAGCTCCAATTTTCCTGTGGACTGGAGGCAGATACTGTGTCATGCATCCGCACTTGGGGCCCGGCGCGCTGCCGCAGCCGGGTGCAGGCCGCCAGCTAGGCAGGCCCGACTTCAAAGCAGCGCAGTGCTGCACAAACACATAGGATACACTGAACCACCGGACCGTAGTACCAACGACTAACTGACACTTTGCTGAATAATATCGGCGTAACTAGTTACACGCCACATAAATGTAGGTCACGCAATTTAGATGATAAAGGCCATTAGCTTTCCATGGTGAATATGGTCCTTTCTGCCGACATGGCATTGGTCGTAATGTTTGCATTGCGTTTGATGCGAGGGAAGGAAGAGGGCCCCCCCCCCCCCTCTCCTTTCCCTGCCCCGTCGCCCGGCTTTCTCACCGTCCCTGTCATCCTCCCCTCAGCTTTCTCCCCCCCACGCATCTCTCTCTCCCCCGCCGGCTTTCTCACCTCACCCGCACCTCGCGCCTCCCCGCTCCTCCCCTTATAAGCCGCCCGCCCGGCCTCCTTCAGCCATTCGCCTTCCTGCCGCCCTTCCCGCTCAAGCTCCTCGCCAATCAAAATCCCCAGCCGAGTCAAACCAAAGATTTTGAAAACTTATATTAGATTTTGAAAACGCAGAGTAGCCAGGTAATCGACATTTAAGAGTCATAATCTAAGGTCACATCAGGACGGGTACAGACCTGGAGACAGTGCTCACTCATGGTGACGTTATAGTGCTGCCCCACTCGGAGACTTGCCACTGGGGCCAGGACCAAATATGACATGGTCACATTATCCTGATACTGAGCAAAGCAGTCCTTGCCGTCTCCTGTTAAAGAGTGTCAAACTTCGATAACAGTGAACTAATTCAGCATTTTGTTGCTGTTCAGAAGGGAATGCTAAGTCAATTTAATAGAAGCTATTACTGCTGAAGCCTGCAGTCTCAGAATGTTGATGTGCCTGTCAATATTTACCTTAGAGGGGTTTGAAGTGCAAACATGCAAGTTTAGATATTTAAAGTTGCATAGTCCTTTAAAGTTGCATAGTCCGATGCTTTTGAGTTTCTGCTATTTTCTGAGATAAAAATATTACACTAATCGTTATAATCTACTTTACTTTAGTTTGAAGTAACTTGGATTTTAAATGGCTAAGTTTGGAGATATTTGACATCAAAACATGCCAAAATAATTTTGGCAAGCACCCCAAAACTTAGATAAAGGATTTACCCGGTACTCGCAGTACACGGGTGAATACCAGCCTTATATAAAAACGGTCGAAAAAGGGGGTTAATGAAATGAGAGCCTAATTTCACAATCTAAGAAGCAACATTTATTCTTTGTAGGTGTCTTCATATTTACCCACTACTTTTGAGTTGGAAAATATTATAAAACATATACTTTAATGCAATTTAAAAGTGAAATCGACGGCGTTCTCTGGCCGCCATCTTGTCTTTTTGCATTCTCTCCCATTTCACCAAATCTGTGCCAATATATGTAGCCATTTGATCATGGAACCACAGTTTCTGCTTCATGTTCCATACTAAAGCTATTTTCGCCCATATTTAGACTACGTTGTCGTTCACCCGTGTACCACAAGTACCGGGTGAATCTTTTATCGACCCAAAAGTCTGACACCAGACTTTAGCAGTAACGTTTCTATTAATTGACTTATTTTGCCTTTCTATGCAGCAACAAATGCTTAATAAGTGCACCAGTATCTCAGTTGAATATGTAGAATCAAATCTAGATAAGTGTTTTGGTTTTGAAAAATTTGATGTTTTCATCGGACTATGCAACTTTAAACTAAAGGTTACTTCAAACTGAAGTAAGATAGATTATTATATTGACTTGATTGTGAGAAACTATCTTTGAAAAATGACAGAAACTCAAAACCATCGGAATGCAAAGTGCCGGTTTAGGTTTGTTTATTGTGTGTGTTTGTTGTAACTTTACGTCCTGGCAACATCTAAGGTAAATCATTATTGGTAGTCATTATTGGTAGTCATATTGCCAGCCACCATTGCTTTAGATTCAGAGTGAACCGAGTGGTTTTTCTTCCCAACAATCACTCTGGTAAACCACGCCCTGATTAGACTCTGCTCTTGCCATTCAGCGTCCCGCAAATTGGTGTTTTGAGGCGTGCAACTCTCGCGCATCGTGAGACACACGAGAAGACGAGAGACCTCGCGACGCGGAGTAATCTTCTCAAAATGGTGGCGGATTAGTCTGTGGCCTAATCACTCCCTTGGTGGTCATCCGCCGGGTCTCTGGTGTAGTTCCTCTGTGTGCGCAATGTGGGCACAGTATGCGTCTACTCATTTACAAACAAATCACCACAGGAAGAGTGTCCGAATCCACTGGCAGCAGTAAAACTGGCAACTAAATAGGAAGGGTTCAGGCGTAAAAAACCCGTAAATGCAGGTCCAACAATGTTAATTTTCACTAATTCCACGTTGCTTGTAATGGCATGAGTTATGGAACAATGAACAACCAAATAAGAAAGTAAACTGGTTATCTTTTGAAGGTTTGACTCTTATGTATATCTCAATTTTTGGATTGACGTTTACAGGGTTTTGAACCCGAACTACTCACTTATCAAAGTAATGCAATTCTGTGAACAGTAGGTCACTTCCGGTATGGATAGATTTGGGTCAAAATCACTCACAACTCCCTCGCATTGCTTTATATTCGCCGATGGGTCGCCGGGTCGCTGAGAGTGGCGATGGTTTGTATTGAGAGGAGGTACAAAGGGACGGCACCAGGGGGCGCCACCAGAGACGCTGCGGAGAATCACAAGTTGGTTAATACCGGCGCCGGCCGTTGTCAACGCAGTCAAGCATTTGAGGCTCGAGTAGATTGCATTTAGTGACTAGGAAGAGAAGCAGAGCTGTACCAGCCGTGAATCTGGCGAGGGTTTATGACTGAAACGAGTAGGCCTACTGGTAATGTGTTTACATGGGGATGGGGATGGGGGTATGAAATCATTATGTACTAATGCACATAATGCTTGGAACTGAGAAATCATTAATATTTTCATTTCTATTATAATGAGATGTGACAATGGAATATGGATTAACTTGGTGTGTTTCCAATAATCATCATCATGCTGTCAATCGCAATGCAACAAAGACTGCTGTCAGTACTTCGTTTCATAAAAGCTGCTTGCAAAGTGTTGAAATGCTGCTGGCTTTTGCACTCTCTCGGGGAGCAAATAGAGGTCCAACATTGGCAAGAGCACACCAAGACTGGCACAAATATGCAGACATGTATATTATATATGCATATGTCATGGGGGTGATGAAAATGGGAAATATTGCGCCTAGAGTGGGACTCGAACCCACATCTCTTTGCATTCCGGGCCAGTGTGCTAACCATTACACCACCTAGGCTCCCTGATATCAACACACTACCCATGCCTACCTGTCTATGTGGTTACTTGCGTGAGAGGTCAGTGCAGCCTACTACACTCGTCCCCCTGGAATTGTAAGTCTTTTAATGCTTACAATTACATACATACAGGCAATGCACTTACACATACATACACAGGGTAGGTTCAACAACCATACAGCGCGTAGCTTGTACAGGATCATGGTCACGGCAACCAGTGTCATGGGGGTGATGAAAATGGGAAATATTGCGCCTAGAGTGGGACTCGAACCCACATCTCTTTGCATTCCGGGCCAGTGTGCTAACCATTACACCACCTAGGCTCCCTGATATCAACACACTACCCATGCCTACCTGTCTATGTGGTTACTTGCGTGAGAGGTCAGTGCAGCCTACTACACATATATATATTTGTATATATAAATATATATTTATATATATATATATATAAATACAGTAAAACCTCTCTAAATCAACCGACTTTGGGACCGAATTTAAGTGGTCCATTTAGGGAGGTGGTCGGTTTAGGGAGTTAGAATATGGTTAAAATGGTATTATTGGGAGCCAAATAAAGCAATCGGTATAGGGGAGTGGTCAATCTGTGGAGGTGGTCGGTTAGAGAGGTCTTACTGTATATGTAATATATTGGTTACAATTGCTAAACAAATTGGCCCTCCTCGTTCCATTGCTCCAGATCCTATCCTGGTAATACCAAATGCACTTTGTTTAAGGGAGCGGTGTGACCAAAACCGTGGGATTGAACCTGAATCCCATGGAACTCATCTTATTCAGCATCTCCCTGCTTTGCTACATATTCTGATTAGTTAACTGACGTTAGATTTCAGATACCATACCGACTCAGGCCCGGGGGCGACGCCCCTCAACAGACTGTCACCTTCTCTGGTGTTAGATCTCCCGTTTTGGTAGATCATGGTTTCGAACCCTGATCGAGTCAAACCAATGACTTAAAAATGTATACCTGTCGCTTCCTAGTCAGGTGTTTGGCATTACTGGGATATTGCAAAGACCGATTGGCTCAGTGTCAGGATAATTTAACTGAATGAGATATACGGTCATGGTGTTGGCAGTCTGGTCTCCCAGTGGGACAACACTATAAAGTTGCAATCAGTGTGCACTGTCACAAGTCAGTACCCATCCTTATATGACATTAGGTGTTGCCAGGACGTAAAACTCCAACAACCCACTGTTACGGTTACCGCTAAGTGTTAGCAGTACAGAATAGCTGTCTACAAAAATGTTAGCAATGTAGAATAAGAAATGTATTCTATGTCTACGAAGTTGTAATCATTTTAGCTTCCAAAACCTCTCATATAAATGTAACAAAGGGTAACTTTACTATACTGCTACACTGTTGGGAAGACAGAGTGAGTCTATCTGGGTATTGCTAACAAGCCTGTGGGTGGGAACTGAAGGTGGGTGGAGCGGCGGTTATAATCTCTTATGCCTATATTCACCTACCGTTTGTGCGCACCCACCTACCGTATACGATCTAAAACTGCCCGTTTCGCGCACAAAAATCGCTATGTGTGCGCTCCCTGTGCACACCTAGCGATTGCGATTCGCGACTAAAAACTCAGTTTTATGGCTAAAACGGGCCGATTACAATTCACGATTCGAAAAATGAATCGGCCCGTTTTCAGTTTTAAGCGACTGGGTCAAGTCGCGAGTTTTAGTGCGCGAATCGTATATGGTAGGTGTGTACCAGGCATTACACACCACCTTCCCAATCTTCACGACCTGCCCCCCTTCTCACACTTGGCGCGCATCTGACCGCAATTTTCACCATGACTTAGCCCAATTTCCTACCGAAGTGGAAAGCACTTTGTCGAAGAACACCCACCATATTATAAGACTATAGATATCAAGCACCAACACAATGCCACCATTCTTTGCGCAAGCTTATTGGAACAAGAGGTATATTCATTCTCTTTTGGTGTAGGCGCGATATATAATAAAATCCCATTAAGGAATATGTACACTGGTAAATAATTGGAGATCAAGCACTGGCTAATTGAGATTCACGATAAACATGGCTATTTTGGTGTGGGCGTGTCGGAGCTAGAAGCACCCACAGGAGCTGAGCTTTCGGGGAGTTTCCTGAACAAACATAATATATTTCAGCCAAAATGTTTAATATGTAGGCCTAAGGTGGGCAAATAGACTTAAATGATATTAGATAGTATCTCTTGCAGTCATACTTTCTTGGATGGCATCCTCATGTAGGAAGTAAATGTATCTGATTAATACAGCTAATTACATAAATGCCTTTATCAGGTAGGCATCGAGAAGTTTAGTGGGAGTTTTCGCAGAGAGGTATAGGCAACGGAACCGTTGTATATATTGGGGGCGTGGCAATCCTGTGATGTGAGGGGTGGTGTCTAGCTAGGAGGTTAATTGTACCCTGACAACATAATACAGGACCGGCTGGCCAAATTGACAAGGGCCTTGGCTGGCTTCTCTTGTGGGGGTTTATAGGTTCGGGCCCTGGCAGAGTTAAATCAATTAATTACAATATTAGTACTTGTCGCTACTTAGCATCGTGCTTGGAATTAATAGGATAGGACAATGACTGGTTTGCTCAGTATCAGGACAATGTGACTTAGTAGGATATCGGGTCATGGTGCCGGCGGCCTTGTCTTCCACTTTGGTCGCACTACAAAGCCAGTATGAGTATTATACTGTCAAAAGTCTGTAAGCGTCCTGATATGAACTCACATGTTGTTAGGACGTAAAACCACAACAACCTAAATAAACAGCAGCTTAGTCATCAGATATCCATGATTAGAATACTATTCTACATTATGGTGCTATCACATTACGACGCTTCGTGCCAACGTACGTCAACGTATGTGATTTTTTGCCGCTACGTCGGGATACGTAGTATGCATTATGCGCACGTTGGTATACATCAATGTATGTCGACGTTCATCAAGATACGGCATCCATGTCAGGGGGTCGGCAAAGTTTTGTGCATGCACAAAACTTTCGACTCATGACAACGTTCTTCAACATTCGAGAACATGTGGATCTTATGTCCGCTGTACGCTATGTAAGCGTTAGGAGTACATCGATGTACGTTAGACGTACGTTGGAGGAACATTGTTGTTATGTTGTCCTATGTTGACTTTTTTTCCTCTGATGGAGAGCGTTCCATCAGCGCATTGGCAACGTAACACCAACATATGACGACGTTGTTCTAATGTATGCATAACGTATGGCCGATGCGGGGTTGGCATTTCTCCACTGTGTCTCAACGTTTTTTACCTATAGGGCACGCGTCTGTCGGTCGCTTAACGTTGGCCCGCTGGGGGCACACTGGCGTAACGCCAAAACATACTGGAGTGTCACTGGACATGCATCGCTTACGCGCTGGCACTATGCTCTCATACGTTATGCAACATGTCGGACGGCAGCTAGCGGAACATTGGGAGCACATTATGCCAACGCTAGGTAAACACCGCATGCGTGAGAGGCTCGTTAGCCACACGTTGTGCCCAACTTGTTTAGGTTTTTTTCCTCACGCTTCGACATACGTTACCACAATGTTGGACGCACGCTACACTTACGACCACTACGTTGCGCTGACGTCAAACTTTCCTCCCCGTGCCGCAAAGTTTGATGCATCTCGACATAAAAAAATGATTTTCCGCATTGGCGGCGTGCTGATGAGATATTTCGTAATGTGACAGGGCCAGTACACCTGAGGCACATTCGGAATTGCTTGTTCTGACTAATTCATATTGTAGTAGTCCATCATGAATCCCACTACCACATGGTAGCCTCAACCTGTTAAGCTCCAGTCACACCTACCCGAACTAGCCCCGGATAATAAGCCGGATCACCCACGGACCAATCCCCCGGACAGCCACAGACAACCCCGGACGATTTCACATATCTACGGACAACCCATGGACTACTAGCCACGGACATCAAGCACGGATCACCTCGGATTGAGCCGGACAACCCCCGATAACCCCAGACGACCCCGGTGTAGCCACGGATTAGTCCCAGACTGCCCCCAAGTAGACACGGACAAGCTACTGACACCCCGGACAACCCCGGACCAGCTCCAGATTGCAATACTCCCCGGATCGCCCCGGATGTTTTAAACATTAAAACATATCCAGGGCGGACCCTGGACCACCAATGACCAGCCAAGGATACCACGGACCAGCCAAGGATGAACCACGTATTTGCCACGGATATACCCGGACCACGCCGGGAAGGTGTGACTGGAGCTTTATCTATGCCGATCTGTATTTGATAAGAAGTAGCAACAGATGGCAACATGCCAGCAAGAACAGCCCCTAAGATGGACTGTTCCACACATGGCTAGTGGCCACCCCATGGAAGAGATTATGTGCTACTCCATTGAACACGCACGGGTCAGTTCAATTCTGACCTTGGTGGAATAAAACCAGGTTTAAGTCAATTTCAGTATTACGCATTATTCCCTAAGCGGGGTAGGAACATCGTCTATTACAATATGGATACTCATTTAGCTCATAATGCAGTTGGCTTATTCCTTTAGTTGCTGTGTTTGCAAATATTCTCTGTAATCTATCAGTTCTATATTCTATATAACAATAACACTATTTAAATGATTAATGACATAGGTCTACTAATAATGTATTATATTCTCATAAGTAATACTAAGCCTATTAATAATATCACTACAAAAAATGTCAATGAATAATGACAATGACAAAAATAATTCAACTATATAATATTTGATTTCGTAATACTCACTTAATTAAAAATGCAGTAGCCTACATACTTAGGATAGCTCCCATTCTTTAATAGTTTAATTATAATTTAATAATCAATTTACTACTAGTACATACTAATAACAATTATAGCACCATTTTATTTTGATAAAACATGGCAGCAAATACATGTTTTAATAACCACTAACAGAAGGCATATTAGTCTCCCATGATAGTGTAGTTGGTAGTTCTTTTCATTAGAACAGGGTGGTTGAATAAATACTAATTACATTAGAGGTGTTCTCTGTGGCGGAGTGGTTAGAGTGTCTGACTTTTTTCTAGGTCGGACTCCTAATCTGAAGGTCAGTAGTTCGATTCCCCATCCCTGCCAATTTGGATTTCCACCCCTGTGTGTAAGTGTCAGTGTCATCAAAGGCCAGTTGCTCTCATACCATGTCTATGTAGTGTGGGAGGTTAAAAATCCCTTGGGTCGGTAAAAGTGTAGGCTCGGGCTTTCTATCGACAAACTGTCTAATGGTGAAAACAAGTCTATTCAGACTTATCCATGATAGGCAGTATAAATCTTCAAGAAAAAAAAAAAGAATCCTTCTACTATCTCGAGACCTTCCAGGAGTTTAAATGGTGGCGCCACATATCGATAGACCCTGTGCGCGTTTAGCTCAATATAATTTTCATTTTAGGCACAAGATGGCAGCACTGTCAGAGCGCTGCCGTCCTGACATTGCACAACGAGAAATAAGTCCGATGATTTGAAACCTTCTTGGCGCATAGATTTCCACCCCATTCAAGATGGACGTTGGACTGTCGGCGAACTAGAAGTTCTTTTAAACAGAAGTGGATTGGAAGAACAATACAACTACTCGAGTTCCGCTGTTCTGGCATCCATGCTGAAATGTGATGACAAGAGTCTCAGTGACTGACACTTTGACTCTGTCACATTTACATTAGTCGGGTTAGATCAATAGATGATCATGACAACAAATTGCTGCGTACTGGCACCGGTGACAGCGCTTCTGTTTCTTATCGTCAAAATCACCGGATTGAACACTCTTTCGATGCAGTGGAATAATGATATGCTGCACGTAGGTACAAATATGCAGTAATGCTAAACCCGACGTCACATCTTTAGTCGCGTCACTGAAATAGCAATGAGAAACAGTGACTGACTGAGTCAGTGACACAATCACCCGGTTTGAATGAGGACAACATAGCGGAAATAACAGGTCTACCGCCGCAAGTACAAACAGGTGATAATTGATACAACTACGGCATATGGCATATGGATACAATTATTTGATGTTTCTGCCAATATCTAAATCTGCAGAATCTTGACGAAATGAGCTACCTGCGAAAGTGGGTCTACATGACAATGCAGAGGTTGAGAGATTCCGGTGTCTGTCGCTAGGTGGCGAATGTGTGATTATTGTATACATGCCATGCCGCCATCTTGTGGTCGAGTTCTGATTTAGCTGAATGGTTTCTGATATTTGTTGCGGTTTTCTGACCTAACAACATTTGTGGTCATATCACAACGCGTACCAAATTGGGACAGTGCACATTCGAGGAAACTTGATAGTGCTACACCACTTGTAGACCAGTCCATTGGCACCATGATCCGATATCTCATTATCCTGATAACTAAGCCTAAGCAGACCATGATGCAGTCCCTGCGACGGCGGCGGCCCCTCCTAACATTTTCAAATTGGTCCAACCATTCAAAGTATAATTTCATGGAAGCTCCAATGAATCAAACGCAATATGCTTTTAGAATTTTTAAGATATTCCAAAAATTGAGTGAGATATGTGCATTTGAAGGTTTTTGACATTCAGATCTTTTGTATTAGCTAATGCACTAGAGACGTGCCTTATTAAGGAGTGTTAAATAGACTAATTATAACAACATTTCTTTGTAGTTTCTTTATTAACGGTCAGATCCTGATCAAACTTCGCACCAAGGTTCTTCTTCATAAGGCAAATCCCTGTTGTATGGGCAAGTGAAAAACTGTGCTTATTTCTATCATTGTTTAACATATGTTGTCTTATCTCCTTTCTATTTGCAGCCATGGCAAACATAGAATCAGTTAAAAGTGCCATAGTCATTGTACCACCCTTGGAGAAATGCCGGCACATCCAAGAAATCCGCAAGTAAGTTTCAAACGTTCTGCCTTTTAAGCTGATAATTTGAAACTCACAGCCTATGTGCTTTCTTCTATTATATGTGCTTTGGTTAAAATCCATTATTTGAATTCACCACCCAGTCAGCAAATATGTGTGACATTGATGTTAGATGTTGCAAAATATACAGTAAAACCTCTCTAAATCGACCCACCTTTGGGCCGACTTTCCGTGGTCCATTTAGGGAGCCGGTAGGTTTAGGGAGGTTTGTTTGTTTGTATATTTTTGTTTTACATCCTAGCAACATCTAAGGTCATATCAGGACGGGTACTGACTTGTGACAGTGTGCACTCATGTGCCCCACTGGGAGACCAGGCTGCCAGCACCATGACCTGATATCCCACTCAGTCACATTATCCTGACACTGAGCCAACCAGTCCTTGCCCTATCCTAATAATGCCGAGCGCCAGGCTAGGAAGCGAGAAGTATCAATTTTTAAGTCATTGGTTTGACTCGACCAGGGTTCTAACCCATGATCGTTTAGGGAGGTAGAATATGGTTACAAGGTTATTGTTGGGACCCAAATAAAGCGATCGATATAGGGGAGTCATCGATGTATGGAGGTGGTCGGTTATGGAGGTTTTACTGTAATTCGAATTTTAACAACAAAAGAAATCCCCCCCCAATTAAAAAAAAAGTTCATGGTATCGAAATGCTGTCATCCTGTAGGCTGGGTACATTTATCTACCCTCCCACTACCCATTTTACATTCATCAATTATTTAATATTTACTATATGACATGGTGCCATTGTATTGTACGCACATGGGCAAAATCTCTGCAAGCCTCGTTTCCAATTACAGGTTCCATTGATGGTGAGGAATGCATTTGTTGAAACTGTATAATCCATTGCAATAATGCAATTATCTAAACAAAAGCACTTATATAAATTTGATGCTACATATCGAACAAAGATTGGGTACTGAATGCTAGAATCTCCAACATTTAGATAGTCACACTAAAATAATGCTGGCATGTAGTCATTTCAAATATCTCCAAAGTCAGCCCATTAAGATAGATGTCACTTCACACTAAAATAAAATAGACTATTGCAGTGTCAATATCGTATGACTGATTTTCGTCGACTGTCTTACTGCAAATGACTTCATGTGTTGTTCCTTATAGGAAGTCTGATGACACCTACCACAGATGGATGCCCCACATCAAACTTGTTTACCCATTCTATACCGAACATAGCACTGTGTTCAGAAGAGAAGCCTTACGACTCACCAAATCCCTTTCGATGATTAAGCCATTCACAGTAAGTTGCCACTGCAGGTCAAATGCATTGGTTTTTTTGTGTTTTTTTTTTCTTTGTACATTAGTTGATTGAGCGGGCGA
Organism: Branchipolynoe longqiensis; assembly: GCA_030323885.1. Classification (NCBI taxonomy): domain Eukaryota; kingdom Metazoa; phylum Annelida; class Polychaeta; order Phyllodocida; family Polynoidae; genus Branchipolynoe; species Branchipolynoe longqiensis. Next base: position 43,959,484 of record CM059199.1, on the reverse strand, counting down.
AATTTCAATTGCAGACAATTGGTCTTCCTCATTCCACTGCTCCTTGCTTTATCCTAGTTATGCCGGATGCCAGGCTAGGTAGTGATACATATTACGGGATGGCTGAATGAGTTAGAGCGTCCGTCTCCCGTGTTGGTAGATCACAGGATCGTGGGTTCGAATCCTGGTCGAATCAAACCAATGACTTAAAAATTGATACTTTTCGCTTCCTAGCCAGACGCTTGGCATTACTGGGATAGAGCAAGGAGCAGTGGAATGAGGAAGACCAGTTGTCTGCGACTGAAATTTCCCCTGCTTAAACAAAAAAAAAACAAAAAAAGGAAAGAAAAAAGTCATTGGTTTGACTCAAACAGGAGTTCGAATACCATGCCCTACCGAAAGTGTAGGTGAGCGCTCAACTTATTCAGCCATCATTATCATATGGGTATTCTGAGTTTGCGTTATTTGGTTGCTGAGGTGTAAATACTCTTCCCTGTTTGTTAGATATTCCAGAAACTAATTATTTCTAAATACCACTACTTACATTCCTCACCATCTTCATATCTTGGGGTCATTTGTTCTTGTATGGTAGACTATCAATTACCATATGAATAGAGAACTAAAATCTGATTCCATTGTCAAATTTCATTTTCAGGTGAGATTCAATAAAGATTCACTGGCAAAGTTCTGCATTGGCCATTCAAGATTTGAGATCAGGATGCAGCCTGTAATGACGAACTTACCTCTCAACGAGAAACCAAGTCTGGCGAAGAAAAGAAGAGTAAGCCTACCGGATAAACCAACAAAGAAGCAAAATTCTCCATCTCTGGTAATGTTTGGGTCCATCTGAAGCACGGTTAAATCCATTTATTACCGATATATATCCCTATGCACTGATATTCATCATCATCATCATCATCATCATCATCATCATCATCATATTCATCATATTCATCATAACCACCCGCACCAGACAGGATGGCTGAATTAATTGAGCGTCCATCTCCTGTTTTGGGAGATCGAGGGATCCAAACCCATGGGTTTGTGTGTTCGAACCCTGGTTGAATCAAAACAATGACTCAAAAATTTATACTTGTTGCTTCCTAGCCAGGCGCTCGGCATTATCGGGATAGGGCGAGAACTGCCTAGCTCAGTGTCAGGATAATGTGACTGAGTGTGATATCAGGTCATGGTGCTGGCAGCCTGGTCTCCCAGTGGGGCAGCACTATAAAGTTGCCATGAGTGCGCACTGCCACAAGTCAGTACCCATCCTGATATGACCTCAGATGTTGCTAGGGTGTAAAACAACAAACAAAATCATCACCACCGTCAATCCCATAACTGCAAGGGTCATTAGGGCACCACAAATGACTTTGTAGCCAGTTTTCATCCATAGCCCCATTTCAACAACTTGAATTAAGAGCCTTGAAATAACCCTATTTTGGGTAATTGGTCTTGAAAAGCCTTGAATTACATTAAAGTGTCCCCACTGATCAAAATTAGTCCGAAATAGCCATTCCCCATTGCTGTTTTTTCCTGAAGTCCAAATGAAAATAGCCTTGAATTCCTATTAAGAACAGCCTTGAAAAATCTTCAAATAGCCTTGAATTCCATATCTTCACATGTGTATGGACATTGCATTTAAAATCCTTTCAAACACATCACTTTTTAAGTGGAGAAATAATGCTGGATATCATTTATCAAATGACAATTATCAGAGCTAATCCCATCCAGAACCAAATGCTATATATATAAAATCAGGGAAGGATTCGCATGCATTAACAAAAGTATTGAATGTTCTTGGATTTAGATATTTAGTTTGAGTACCCTCGAATGTCCTTGAATTTAACTTATATTCTTGAATATTCTTGAATCTGGTGGCCAACTTGTTGTATTAAACCTGACTCAGGGACTCTATGAACGCTGAGAAATCTTAGCTATCTAATATGCCTACTTATCTAAATGTGATGCAGCACTTCTTGTTTACATAATACCCTGTCTTCTTATTCAGGGAGAAAAAGTCTCACTCGCTCCAGCTAGAACCTTGCCCAAACCAGGCCCACTTAAGAATTGGGTGGAAGAACCACATGATATTTCAATTGGATTACCCAACCAGCTTCCTCCGAGAACAGTCCAGCTGACTTCAGCGTCTGGACTAGCTTCCCTCAGTGACGCGATATGGACACCGGAAAACATTTCGCAAGAAATTGAAATCGCAAAAGAAATTTGTCAGGTGGACAGCTTTGCAGCTTTACGTTTCGCATTCTATGGTATCGATGATGAAGCCTCACCAGGTTCAGATCAGTCGAGTTTAAATATGCGAGAGTTTGGCTATGCCATGACTGGTAGCCCTACCAAGTGTGACATGGAAAATAATGGTTCTTTGATGCAAACTTGCATCTCTATCGAAACCAGGGGTACTGATGCAGAAAGTGGTTTGCAGGAAACTAGTCCTCTGACTTGCTCTTTTGATTCTGATGAGACATCTGATGCAGAATCTGTCTGCGAAGCGAAAGAGGCAACTGAAGCAATGGCGGGAAATGAAGATGACACTATATCCATGTGCGAAGAAGGCCAACGAAACCACCAAGAAGGGTTGGTGGCACTTCAAGAAGCGCTTTCCCAGGCCTACCCAGATCTGACCCATTTAATTTTGCAATCAAACCCGGGGTTCCAGCCTCACCTAACACTTGGCCAATCTGATTTCTATGGCAGTCAACTGCTGATGACAGACATCGCCAAGTCATTCACCGAATTCAGCTTCCTTGTCGACAAGATACAGATCATTAGCTGTAACAGTCTTCTTGACCCGTTCAAGGTTAAGATGAGCATACCTCTTGGAGCCAATGTTTGCTAACTTAGTTTGTTTACAGTAAACAAATTAATTCATCTAAATATTTCTATTCTTAGCAGCAAGGCACTGATCTTCTGGTTTTACATGGGTAGGTCTATATATTATTTACAAAGAAACTGGATATTAAGTGGTATTATAGAACATTAAATAAGAGTAAATGGCAGATGAAACACTATGATAGCAGCTTAAATTGAAATTACTGTTTGGTTTGGGTTGGTTGTTGGAGTTGTATGTCCCGGCAACAACTAAGGTCATATCAGGACGGTTACTGACTAGTAACAGTGCGCACTCATTGCGACTTATAGTGCTGCCCAACTGGGAGACCAGGCCCCCCAGCATCCTGACCAGTGGGTTCGAATCCCACCATCTACCAACACGGGAAACGAACACTCAATTCATTCGGCCATCCCGTACTAGCCTTGGAAAATGTGCTGAGTCTGTATATAGGTGATTTTTACTCACTAGAATCTGGTGTAGACATAAATAGGCTGTACAGTCGACTGCAGAACTCTCATGTACAAAAAAAGTATTTGTAAAGATATATTTTCTAGGAAAGCTTAAAGCTGCATAGTCCGATGAAGCATCAAATTTTCAAAACCAAAAGAAGTATCTCAATTTGATTCTACATATCTAACTTAAATACTGGTGTACTTGTTAAACATTTGTCACCACATAGAAGGGAATAGTGAGGCAATGTATTATTATTACTTCAGAAACCTATGGTGTCATAGATTTGGCAAGTTTGTCGAAACTAATTTTGCTTGTCTGCACTTCAAATATCTCAAAAGTTAGCAATTTAAAATAAAAGTTACTTCAAGTGAAAGTAGGGTAGATTATAACGATCACCCGAATATGTTTATCTCAGAAAATGACAGAAACTCAAAACCCATCAGACTCTGCAACTTTAAAAGACTTATGCAAAAAACATTTAAAAAATGCTACCTTTTATTTTCATTTTGAACATTATCCGTACTTGTTTCACCTTATTATGTGCACACCAGTTACTGTATGTAATTTGTAAGATAATCACATTCTAGAAACACCCACATTTGTGTACGCCCACAAACATTACATGGTCCCCGTGCTATAATTAGAGCTCAGTTAGTTCCTGGTTCAATCAGTCAGTAATTGGAGGTTCCCTGATTGTGGAGTAATTAATAAGGTCAGCAGCGAACTGTTTACCAGCTGCGTCTTTTTTAAAAATGTTGTTTATTAATTGCATAAAACCTGTGCCCGCCCACATGGATGCTACTTCCTGTTTCGGCAGCAGTAGGCAGTTCAACATGTCATTTTTGGACCCCCTCTCCCGGAGAGCTCTGCAACCTACAAATAGGTTATGTAGGGTCATCCAAAGTTTTCAACAGTTTCATGGCTGTACAAGGAGTGCTATTTTTCAAGAACTTAGCCTCAACCCCCTCTGACACCCACACACACAAACAATGCATCAACATTTTATCACAGAAGCTGATTGGTTTGTATTGTGTCAACATTTGATTAAACTTACACAATCTGATGGTTTGGAGTTTCCGTAATACTTTATAGATACATATATATTAGGTTGATCATTATAGTCAAGACCCTCTTTTTTAAAGGGTTGACTTTAGAGGTATTTGAAGCAAAAGCATGGCAAATAAATTTGGGTGGGCACAGGGAAATACCAGATGTAGCCTTTTTTTATGCATTTTCAAGGATAGCTGCATAGGACAAGTACAGTAAACTACAATACCTGTTTAATTATGAATACACCAGTATCTAAGTTCGCTATGTAGGGTCAAATCCTGGTAAGTGTTTTGGTTTAAAAATGTGGATTCATTTTTTTTTTTAAACCTAATAAAAAACACTTCTTCCATCTGTATGAATTCGTCTATAAGGCCCTTTCCACAGAGATTGCTACACAGTCAGGACACACTGTGGTGTTCTCTGTGGTGGAGTGGTTAGAGTGTCCGACTTTTTTCTAGGTCGTATGCCTGATCTGAGGGTCAGTGGTTCGAGTCCCCATGCCCCCCCTCCCACCTCTGCCAATTTGGATTTCCACCGCAGTGTATAACTTACAGCGTCATCAAAGGCAGGTTGCTCTCATACCATGTCTATGTGGTGTGGGAGGTTAAAAATTACTTGGGTCGGTAAAAGTGTAGGCCCGGGCTTTCTATCGACAAACTGGCCACAGCAGGAGCGTCCATATCGCAGCCCTGAGAATCAGCTATCTGATTGCAAATCCTGCTACCACCATCCACCACCGAGAGCACGTCCCACAATAAAGATCATACCTCTGCTCGAAAATCCCTTGAGATAACTGGCGGAAGGATACGATGAAGAAGAGCACACACTAAATTAGATCTTGCCATTTACATCAGATGACAGGATGGTGGTGGAAATCTACTATCAAGTATCAGACATTTTCCAAAGAGCATGGCGCACAGTGAGCCGCTCGTCACAGCAGTAGTTCTTGTCACTACCGTCAGAGGGTGGGATGGTTGTGGAAATCCTCTAATGGTTAGCTGCACAGACAGTCTGCACTGCATACACATGACATGTTTCTAGTAAATAATCTGTCACATCCACGGTAGTAAAGATGGCGATGCAGGGCTCGAAATCAGCAGTAGACTTACAAGAAAATCCTAGTTTTGCTACCATACTTGGATGAGTGGTAGCAACATTTTGCTAGCAGCTCAACATTCCAAGAAAGGCGAGAGCCTCATCCACAAATTGCAATAGTTGGTTCGTTCCCCACTCGGCCAAACTTTACCATGTTTACAGAAAGCGTTTGCATATTACCGCCATGCATGTGACAATTTTATTCCATTCATGAATATAAATGATTTGAAGGTTTATTGTTTCTGTACTGGAATACCAGTTATTGAATTGAATATGCATAGCATTTGGTTGGTTGTTGGAGTTTTACATTCTAGCAACATCTAAGGTTATATCAGGACGGATACCGACTTGTGACAGTGCGCACTCATGGCGACTTTATAGTGCTGCCCTACTGGGAGACTATGCCACCAGAACCATGAGCTGATATCCCACTCAGTCACATTATCCTGACACTGGTTTTGAATCCCACGATCTACCAAAACGGGAGACAGACGCTCTACTATTTCGGCCATCCCGTCTGGTCGCATATTACTTGTTATAAACACTACCCTCCATACAAACCGTTAAGTAACACACACCTTTTTCCTGGAATGAAGAGTCAGCCAATGTGTGGACACTTTGCATGTAAAACAATGATTACTGTTGGATACGCTTTCATAGAAATAATTGTATCATCCCTGTAAAGTCCGTGACTGCTGATGTACCACGAATGTAATGCGTTCATTTAGTCTAGCTACACTCTGCTACTGCAATTTCTTTTTTTTTAAATAAGAAACACAACAATAAATAAATAACTGACTTCTATGCGATTTCGAGGCTGCATATAACTAGAGCTGAGAGCTACGAGCTTTGTATAGGCTACCACAAGCCTGCATCAAAGAAGAGGATAATAACAACAACAATAATAATAATAATAATAATATAAGCCTGGATTCAGGTCTTCAACCTGGACCCTGAAAAATAGCCACCGAGATATTGCGTAGGAGGGAGGCAGCCACTTGTACACGGCGAATGCAACAACAGCAACATCAAGAGAAAACAAAAGAAACAATTATCACACTTTCACAACTTTAGATAGTAGGCAACAAATTGAAGATCTGCAGACTTTTGTTTTAATGAGTCTGGCACATAGCAGAAAAATGTAATTCATATGGAATTATCTATCCCTTACGGCCTTCATGCTATTTTTGTTTTAGAATTAGGTTTTTGAAATAACATCACATTTTCAAAACCAAGGACTTGTCTAAATTGTATTGTTCATATTCAATGTAGATACCAGTGCACTTGTTAAATTTTATTTTGCTGCGTAGAAGGAAATATGCCTACTAACTGAATCAAATAGAACCTAGCTCTTGCTGTTGGAAGTTTAGGGTTTCAAGCGTTTTTAACATGCATCTCAAAATTAATTTGGCATGGTTGCACTTCAAAAATCTCCAAAATGAGCCATGTAAATTAACAGTTACTTCAAAGTAATTTAATATAGATTATAACGATCAACCTAATATATTTATCTCAATCAATCAATAGTTCCATCCTCTAGTCGAGGGTTGGATGCAATGGTTCTCCACCTGTCCCGATGTTGGGCTGTTCTGATAGACTGTGAATAATTCAAGCCTGTCCACTGTGAAATATTTGTAAACCATGATGTTCTTGGTCTCCCCCTCCCTCTGCTGCCATTCACCTTCCCTTCCAACAATGTACGGTATATTGAACTCTGACGAATGATGTGGCCAAAATAAATAAGTTTCTTTGTCTGTATAGTGGCAAACAAGCTTTTCTTATTTTTAATTTTTCTGAGAACTTCTTTGTTGGTGATCTTCTTTGTCCATGATATTTTCATCATCCTTCGATAAGTCCACATCTCAAATGCTGCTAAACGTTTGTACATTTTCTTAGAGATTGTCCATGTCTCTGCCCCATACATTAGAGTAGACCACACATAACACTGAAGAATATGCTTCCTTGTTTGTATTAATATCTTACTTGATGTTAACACTCTATACATTTTGGAGAATGTTGTTCGGGCTATTGTTATCCTTCTTTTAATTTCTTCCTCACATCTCCCATCAATTGTAATCTTTTGTCCGAGATATATGAATTCGGATACTTGTTCTATGTTTGTGCCATCTATGGTTATATTGACATTTGGTTTATCTGTCTTTTTACTTATAACCATTGTTTTGGTCTTCCTGGCATTCATCTTCATGTTGAATAGTATTCCAGCTTTATTGATTCTATTCACTATATCTTGTAGGTTTTTCTCACTGTCTGCTAGTATTACACTGTCATCGGCATATCTAAGATTGTTGACGCTCATGCCACCTATTGTCACACCCTTGCAATCTTCAATGTATCTGAAAATCATCTCTGTGTACAGGTTAAATAGACATGGTGACAATACACACCCCTGTCGAACTCCTCGTTTAATCATAACTTCATCCGATAGGCCCTGCTCCATTTTTATAAATGCACGTTGTGTCCAGTATAAGTTCACAATTAGTTTAATGTCTTTTCCATTGACACCAATATCTTGTAAACATTTGATTAACAGTTCATGATTGACTCGGTCGAAGGCCTTCTCATAGTCAATAAAGCAGGCATAAACATCCTGGTTCACTTCACAATAACGATCACAAATCATTCTCATATTGAAAATCCCTTCACGTGTACCTCTTCCAGATATAAACCCACTTTGTACGTTACTGATTTGTTCTTCAATTTTCTGTCTGTTTCTCAGTAAAATTATTTTCAGGATCATCTTCAACATATGACTCATCAGGCTTAGTGTTCTGTACTCAGTACACAATGTTGGTTTTAGCTTCTTTGGGAGTCATACAAATATGGATTCATTCATATTCAATGGTATAAATCCAGTATCATAGATGTCAGTTACTAGCTTATGAATGATTTGAATCCCCACTTCATCTAGTCCTTTTATCATTTCTGATGTTATCTGGTCACTTCCAGGAGCCTTACCTGACTTTAGATCATTGATAGCCTTCTCAACCTCTGATACTAATATAATATTCCCATCTTCTTTCTCAATTGTGGGTGGGTTCCCTCTGTCATCATTGTATAGTTCGTTTACTTATTCTTCCCATCTGGACTTTATTTCATCTTCTTCAAAGAGCATTTTGCCGTCTTTGTTCTTGATACATTTACTGCTTCTCTGTCTGTATCCTTGACCTGTTATCTCTTTCACTTTCTTGTGCATCTCTCTTGAACGATGTTGAGACTCAAGGTGTTCCACTACTTCACACTTCTTATTCCACCATTCATCTTTAGCTTTTTTGCATTCATCTTCTATTTCATTCTTCAGGTGTTTGTATTTAGGTGGATCAGTGGTTTTCACTTTCTTCCTTTCTGCCATCTTTTCTAGATGGCAGAAAGGAAGAAAGTGAAAACCACTGATCCACCTAAATACAAACATATTTATCTATAACAGGAATATTACAGGAACTTAAAGCTGCCTAGCCCGATGATGCATTCAAATTTTCAAAACCAAAACAATTATCTAAAATTGCTTCTATATATCTAGCTTAGATCATGATTCATTTATTAAGCATTTATTACCAACTCGAAGGGAATACCAAGGCTATTTAATTGAGCATGTTACCGCTGAAGCCTATGGCGTCAGAATTTTGGCATGCTTGCCAAAACTAATTTGGCATGTTTGCACTTCAAATATCTCAAAACTTAGCCAATTAAAATAAAAAAATACTTCAAACTAAAGTTAGACGATCAATTTAATATAATTATCTCATAAAAATGACACGAACTAAAAACCATCGAACAATGCAACTTTAAGCCTATCGGATTATACAACTTTAATGTTAATACTAGATCATTAGCGGCCATTTGCTACTACTAGTAGCTTTCTGGGTGTTCCAGGCACCGCCATGCAGTATAATGGCCTTTATTTGGGAGTCCTTTCCCTAATTGAGGAGACATTAGTGTGGATGCAGAACACGCACGCGAAAATACCACACTGATGACGTCACCAAACTTCGTTTACTTGTTCTTCCAATAACTGTGTACTTCACATAGGCTTAAATGTAGTATTCATTATATGACATGTTATGCAGATAATCATTAAGTATGGTGTTTCTTGTCAGTCGGGATATCTCACTATCAATTTTGTCTTGTGCCAAATATTATTTAAGTGTGAATTCGCTCCAATATAATTTCTATGACAGTTTAGCACAAAAGTCATCAACTATTATCTCACTGCTAATGTAGTGCATAGAAATATAACATCCTAATGTCAATTTAAAACATGACCAAATATTATCTCAATCTCAAATTAATACAATCTCAGATATTATGTCAATATAACACCTTGTTGAATATTATTCCAATGTTAATTTATATCATTGTCAATTATTATCTCGAGGCCAATTTATACCATTCCCAAATAGTACCTTGATATTAAAGCTGCATAGACCGATGAAATATCAAATTTTCAAAACCACACCAATTATCTAGATTTGATTTGACAAATCTAACTTAGATACTAATGCACTTATTAAGAATTTGTTTCTGCTTAGAAGGCAATTCTGAGTCAATTTAACAGAACCTGTTACTGCAGAAGTCTATGGTGTCAGAGTTTTGGCAAACTGGCCAAAACTAATTTTCCATGTTTTCACTCAAAATATCTCAAAAGTTTACCATTTAAAATAAAAGTAACTTTGAACTAATGTAAAGTAGATACTAATGATCGATCTCATATATTTATCTCAGAGAATATACAGAAATTCAAAACCATCGGACTATGCAACTTTAAGCTCTGTTAGTTAGGATGCATTTTTGTTGTTGTTGTACATTAGTTGATTAAGCAGGGGAAATTTCAGTCGCATACGACTGGTCCTCCTCATTCCACTGCTCCTTGCCCTATCCTAGTAATGCTGAGCGTCTGGCTAGCAAGCGACAAGTATCAATTTTGAAGTAATTGGTTTGACTCAACCAGGATTCGAACCCACGATCCCATGATCTACCAACACGGGAGACGGACGCTCTAACTCATTCGGCCATCCCGTCTGGTCTATTTTTGTTGTGCTGTATAAAAGCTATATAGGAATATGAAATTGTGTAAGGCAGACGGGTTGGCATGGTTAGCAGTCATCAGGTCATTATGTCCATTGGAATGTGCACGCGCTTGTTAGTGATGCCTCTCTGTGAGTATGGCCTATGCTGCCGACATAGCGTAAATCAACCACCAATCAATCAATCAATGTTAGTGACGCCGGTCCTGTGATCACACGCGGTCACGTCGTGAGATGGCGCTGGCTACATCCGCCTCCTACAGCCTGCACACACACCATAGCCTGCAGTCTGGGACTCCACATGCACGCCCAGGTCCATCTGCACGCAGATTGAATACTAGATAAAAGATTCACCCAGTACTTGTAGTACACGGGTGAAGGACAACGTCGTGTAAATGCGGCCGAAAATAGGTTTAGTAATAGTATGGAACATGAAGTAGAAACTGTGGCTCCAGTATCAAATGGCTACCCATATAGGCACAGAGTTGGTGAAATGGGAGAGAATGCAAAAAGACAAGATGGTGGCCGCAGAACGCCGTCGATTTCACTTTTAAATCTTATTAAGCTAGATATTATATTATATTTTTCAACTCAAAGGTAGCGGGCTATCAATAAGACATATGCAAAGAATAATTGTTGCTTCTTAGATTGTGAAATTAGGCTCTCAATTCATTAACCCGCTTTTTTGACCGTTTTTAATATAGGGTTGGTATTCACCTGTGTACTGCGACTACAAGTACTGGGTGGATCCTTTATCTAGTTGAATACTAGATCCACCCCTATCCAGAGTAGAGGTGAATGACACCCCTGTTTTAAGTTCCGTAGTCAGATGGTTTTGAGTTTCTGCCATTTTCCTTTGCCTAAAGTAGATTATAACAATCAATGTAATATATTTCTTTCATTTGGAGTAACTTTTTATTTTAAATGGCTAAGCTTTGAGCTATTTGAAGTGCAAACATGGAAAACTTATTTGGGGAAGCACGTCTAAACTCTGACACCATAGTGTAAAATATTTGGGAATTTTGGGGTGATTTTTATTTAGTGCCATGCAACCAAGCAGGTGATGGCTGCATTGGTACTCTGGAGCGAACGGGCTACCGGGTACCAGCTAACTAGGTCATCTGACTTGTACCTGGCTGCATTGGTACTCTGCAGCCAATGGGCTGCCGGGTTCCAGCTAGGGTTCCAGCTAGGGTCACCTGACTGATGATATCCAGATAAAAACCTATAAATAAGGGTGCTGGTCACATCCTCTCTCTTTCACCACTGCCACCAGGTAAATAAACAGTTGAACTATATACATGTATGTAGCACTGTACAATACAAAATCATGTGGTTATGTCCATAACTGAGCCTTCCGACACTTTTTCTAATGAGTTGTTCAGCAGCCCTGTCGCAGGAACAGTGATTGAATTGAATTGAATTGAGTGCTGTGGGACACGGAATAACTAGCTAAATACAGGAGGTGAGTAGGGGTAGAGGGGGTGCGGAGGCGCTTACTGAGTGAACTAAGGGGTTCCGCCATCTCATCGAATTATGGAGCTTTATGCTCATTATATATGGGCCTGTGTCTGTGGGTTTATCTGGATAATGAGCCAATTAAAGTTAACTGCAATGCAGGCATATGTCTTTGGGAGAATCTGAGTAATGACACCATTGTAAACCAACTGAAAGCGTATAGAAAGAGTTACATATAATTGTAGACTTGTTTGTTAGTTGGGTTTTATGCATTAGCAACATTTAAGGTCGTATCAGGATGGATACCGGTTTGTAGCAGGGCTCGGTCTGATTTGGTGAGTATCAGGATAATGTTACACAGTGGGATATCATTATGAGGTCATTTGTGTCGGTAGATTGGTCATTCAGTGGGACATCAATGGACGGGGGGCTGCCCTCTATGGAAGATATTCTGATCAAAAAGAATCTCCGGTGGACTGGACACCTCATGAGGATGTCATCAGACAGACTACCAAAGCAGATCCTCTACTCTCAACTGTCTTCTGGTTACAGAAAGAGAGGGTGCCCTCGTCTCCGGTTCAAGGATAACATCAAGAGAAACCTGAAGCTGAGAGACATTAAGACTGACTCAGGGACATCACTCTCACAGCAGAGAGCTAAATGGAAAGCGGCAGTCAAGTAATGAAAGCAGTCTTTGTCGCATCGCGACCGACAGCATGATGATGGGACATCAGTATAAAATCACCATGAGTGCGCACTGTCACATTGTTTGTTGTTTGTTTGTTGTTTTACGTCCTAGCAACATCTAAGGTCATATCAGGACGGGACACTGTCACATTATCCTCATACTGACCAATCCAGTCATTGCCCTACCGTGCTGAGCACCAGACTATTCAGTGATAAATATCAATTTAGTAAGTCAGTAGTTTGATTCTACAGGGGTTCGAACCTTCCACGACCTTCCATACTGGAAGCCAGGCATTAGATCTCGTCCGCATATTCTATGGGAATTCACCATGTTTCATATGTAAGCCCTACATACTATTCGTTGTATTCAATGTTAGAATATTTGTGTTGCATATTTGGATCGGAGGCGGAATGGGCAGATGGTAGACGTTGGGGGATGAGGCACCACCTGGAGGGCAGGAGGGGAATTAGCAGAGCTGCTTGAGGGCAGACCTCCAGCTCTCTAGGCTGCACCCCATGTCCATCATCATCATGCTGTCTGTCGCGATGCGGCAAAGACTGCTTTCATTGCTTGACTGCCACTCTCCTACATTTCATGAAAGCTGCCTGCAAAATTGTTGAAGTGCTGCTGGCTTTTGCAAGTTACCAGCGGCACTCTCTCAGGGAGAAAATAGAGGTTTCACACTGGCAAGAACATGTTCAGACAGGCGCCAAACTATTTGTCCCTGCAGTGGCTGGTCAGGAGATGTTGGGAGTTCCAAACATCAACTGCCCTTAATGCTGCCACAGTGACATGGTTTTCTGTTCTGGGTTGGCTCCCTTAGCCTTCGGTTCTGTCAAGAACCTCTACCACAAGGCAGTGGTTTACAACTCTGCAGGGCAGGGGCGTCAAACTCCCTGAGGTATTTCAATACCTGCATACGTCCAGTAACCCAACTACCCAAGAACATACCAAAAGGAGTAGATACAATGAATATAATAATATAATAAGAAGGCAGGAGAATTATTTCCATGAATAATATTTGCATAAGTAGTTTATACTTTACATTTACTGTTACCATTGAATGACATCTGTTGTTTTAGTTGTAGTGTTATTGCTGTTACTAGACAGTATTTCCATTATTAAAATCATAACCGGCGTTGCTGTGACCCGATATAGGCATTGGTGCACTATTTCCATTCCGGAAGTTTCGACGGACATTTCGAAAAGTGTCGACCTCTTTCCTTTTTTGGTGGTAATTCAGATTGGGCGGGTGAGCTGTTTTCAGTGTGGTTGTGTGTGTGTCTGTTTTCTATCTGTCATCCTGGACTGGTCGGCGAAGGGTTGATGAAATCGGCCCCAGTTGCTTCCCACACACAGACTCGTGTCTGCCGAGCTGATGTCCACTCTCATCAATAGTTCGTCGACTGTTTTCACATACAAATAATTTGCACCTCAAAAACAAAAAATCGTTGGCAAGTCTCCCAGGGCAGGGGAGAACAGGGACAACTGGGGAACACTGGTTGCAACATTATATGTGGTGTCCCACTGACCCTCGCGATTAACGGATTGATGATAATGATGATGATGGTGGTGGTGGTGATTAGCGTTTGCTCGTGCAGTTTTGCTCCTAAGAATTTCTTCCAAACGGTGCGTGCGGTTTCTGCCTATGCTCCAGACACTGTCACCCTTCGCTATCTGTCCTATATGTTTGTGTTTCTTTGTGTGTTTTGTGTGTGTTGGGGCTTTACATCCTGGCAACATCTAAAGTCATATCATGACGGGTACCGACTTCTTACATTGAAGGGAATACTAAGTCAATTTAATATAGAACCTGTCACTATTGAAGCCTGTGGAGTCAGAGTTTTGACAAGCATACCGACATAAATGTTGCATGGTTGCACCTAAAATATCTCAGAAGTTAAATTAAAGTTACTTCGAGCCCAAAGTAATCTAGGTTACAACGATAATCCTACCATAAGCCGTGTTCACACGGGCAAAATGTGAAGCGAATTAGACAAGTCAAATCATATGATGCGAATTAGTTTGAAAGTGTTTCGCGTTCACACGGGCAGTGCTTTGAATCGGTTTAAAGCGGAAGTGGATATCTGCGCATGAGCAAGTCCAGACTAACCAGCACCAGTTTGGGTGCGTCAACGTCGACCATGAGAGTGTGGGTTCGACCTAGATATTTATGGATTGAATCATATTGGTTTGGAACGGTCAAAACTTCTGCTGGGCAGTGAAACCCTACAAATAAATGATGAAAAAAATATATGTGCACCTCTAGCAGGTTCATAAAGCAAATTTACCGGAAAGTAGGTCTCGACTGTCGCGTCCTTAATCCGCCTCAAGTAAGTGGGTTGCGTTCACACGGGCGAATCATATAATTTGCTTCATATAAACCACCTACAGAGGTGGTATAGATGAAGCGAACTAGTTGATTCGAATCAGCCCTAAACCGACTCAGACGCGCGTTCACATGCTAAATCTGAGCTGAACTAGGCAAGTTGATTCATTTGATTCGAATTAACTGCCCCGTGTGAACAGGGCTATAGTTATCTCAGAAAGTGACAGAAACTCGAACGGGTGGGTTCCCCCCGATAAGTGTCCCAATGTCGATGTTGGATATGGAGTATCTTTACCCTATGGGGTTTGGTTTTGAAAGTTGATGTTTTTATCGGACAATACAACTTAAGGACTAACAATGCTCGACCCATGACACTGAATTTGGCCTGTTTTTTGTGGGGGTTTTTCTTGAAGATTTATACTGCCTGTTATGGATAAGTCTGAATAGACTTTTTTTCACCATTAGACAGTTTATCGCTAGAAAGCCCTAGCCTACACTTTTACCAACCCAAGGGATTTGTAACCTCCCACACCACATAGACATGGTATGAGAGCAACAGGCCTTTGATTATGCTTTAAGTTATACACAGCGGTGGAAATCCAAATTTGCAGAGGGAATTGGGGAATTGAACCACTGACCTTCAGATTAGGACTCCGACCTAGAAAAAAGTCAGACACTAACCACTCCGCCACAGAGAACACCACGCCTGTTGTTGCCGACATGGTGTTAAGTTTCCACCCCTCACTCACCCACTCCATTACTCATTCCCTCCCCCTTCATTCACTCCCTCCCCCTTCATTCGCTCCCTCCCCCTCCCCCTTCATTTGCTGCCTCCCCCTCACCCTTTATTCGCTCCCTCCCCCTCACCCCACATTCACTACTTCCCCCTGTCCCTTCATTCACTACTTCCCCCTCCCCCTCCCCCGTTATTCGTTCCCCTCCCCCCCTTCATTCCCTCCCTCCCCCTCCCCTTCATTCGCTTCCTCCCCACTCATTCGCTCCCTCCGCATCCACCTTCATTCTCTCCCTCCCTCCCCCTCCATTCACTCCCTCCCCCTTCATGCACTCCCCCCCCCCCCCTCCCGCTCCATTCGCTTCCTCCCCTCCCCGTTGATTCGCTCCGTCTCCCTCCCCCTTCATTCACTCCCTCCCCCTTCATTCCCTCCCTCCCCCTTCATTGCTCCCTTCCTCTCGCCCTCCATTCGATCCCTCCTCATCCCCCTTCATTCGCCCCTCCCCCTTCATTCACTCCCTCCCCTCCCCCTTCATTGCTCCCCCCCCCCCTTCATTCACTCCCTCTCCCTCCCCCTTCATTCGCTCCCTCCCGTTCATTTGCTCCCTCCCTCCCCCTTCATTCCCTCCCTCCCTCCCCCTTCATTCGCTCCCTCCCCTTAATTCGCTCCCTCCCCCTCCCCTTCATTCGCTCCCTCCCCTTAATTCGCTCCCTCCCCCTCCCCTTAATTCGCTCCCTCCCCCTCCCCTTCATTCGCTCCCTCCCCTTAATTCGCTCCCTCCCCCTCCCCTTCATTCGCTCCCTCCCCCTCCCCTTCATTCGCTCCCTCCCCCTCCCCTTCATTCCCTCCCTCCCCCTTCATTCGCTCCCTCCCCTTCATTTGCTCCCTCCCTCCCCCTTCATTCCCTCCCTCCCCCTTCATTCGCTCCCTCCCCTTAATTCGCTCCCTCCCCCTCCCCTTCATTCGCTCCCTCCCCCTCCCCTTCATTCGCTCCCTCCCCCTCCCCTTCATTCCCTCCCTCCCCCTTCATTCGCTCCCTCCCCCTTCATTTGCTCCCTCCCTCCCCCTTCATTCCCTCCCTCCCCCTTCATTCGCTCCCTCCCCTTAATTCGCTCCCTCCCCCTCCCCTTAATTCGCTCCCTCCCCTCCCCTTCATTCGCTCCCTCCCCTTCATTCGCTCCCTCCCCCTCCCCCTTCATTCGCTCACTCCCCTCCCCCTTCATTCGCCCCTCCCCCTTCATTCGCTCACTCCCCTCCCCCTTCATTCGCTCCCTCCCCTTCATTCGCTCCCTCCCCCCCCCCTTCATTCACTCCCCCCACCCCTTCATTCGCTCCCTCCCTCACTCCTTCCCTCACACGCCAGGCTATCCTCTCCCTGCTCCAGTGTTCCATTCCACAGCCAACACTACGGACACATGTATAAGTTTGTTTGCTGGGGTTTTACCTCCTAACAACATCTAAGCTCATTTGAGGACGGCTACCGACTTGTGACAGTGCGCACTCATGGCGACTTTGTAGTGCTGCCCCACTGCGAGACCAGGCCACTGGCACACCATAATCTGATATCCCACTCAGTCACATTATCCTGATATTGAGATAACCAGTCGTTGTCCTATCCTAGTATAGCTGAGCGCGAAGCTATGAAGCAACACATATCAATTTTGTAAGTCATTGGTTTGAGTCGAACGGGATTTGTACTTCAGACCTTCCGCACGGGAAGCCTTCGCCCTGACGGTTCGGCCACCGCGTCCGGTGACACAGGCACATAATGATGAAACCTAGGGGCAAAACACGCTTCCCCATTCCACCGAGCCACAGCCTCGCAACTCGCACAGGCCCCCCCCCCCCTACATACAGCCTCACACACGCAATCCCATTGCAACACGAGCACCCGCACACATGCGTACCACACATAGACCACGCACACCATATACCACACACGCGCACCAGCACACACATATACCCACACACACGCATCCACACACACATACACGACTCCAACACCCACCCACATCAACCCGCACACATGCGTACCCACAACTATACCACACACACAATAAACCACACACATCATAGAACACACGAACCCACACATATACGCACATACACGCATCCACACACCCACACCCGCCTCCCACACACACCGCCCAAACACATTGCAAAACCTACCCACATCTACGCGCGCACACACGCACACGCATCTACTCACGCATCCACACGCCAACGCACACACCTCCCACACACGTACCCACACACTCCCATTGCAATACCCACCCACACATACACCCCCCCCCCCAATTACGCACACACGTCCATATACTCCCACCCACGCCTGCATGTGCACAGTTCCACACTCACACCCACATCTACATCCACCCACATAGCGCCCTCCCACGCCCACGCACACACACCCCATCCCCACCCCCTCACACACAGACGCGTGTGCTCGTGCGCGAGCGCGCCTACACACTGCACGCCAAGCTCCGTGAACGAGTGGTGGGTTTCGCACGCAGCACCGAGCCCGCCGCCCCCCTCCCCACCCCCCATCTTCCCCTCCCTCCTTCCACCACGACGCTCCTCCAGTAGGTATAAAGCGGCGAGCTGTTGCCGGGGATCCACCAGATCTGCGTGGTGCCGTGTAACTCCCGGTCATCCGCCTGGTGGTAGGTTGCAAGCAGTCTCTGCCCCCATCCCGGACTCCCCGACACTCCCTCGCCACCATCCTTCGCAATCTGTATGTCTCTTATGAACGGATCGTGTATATAGCAATCCCACCTATAGTTGGGAGGGAAGAAGAGGAGCAGGAGGAGATATAGGGACAGGAGGAGAACAAATAGGACCAGGAGGAGAAGGAACGACGGGAGCAGGGGGAGCAGGAGAAATAGGAGCCGGAGGAAGAGGAGGAGAAGTAGGAGGAGAAATAGCTGCAGGAGGAGCAGCAGGAGATATAGGAGCAGGAGGAGAAAGAGGAGGAGCAGGAAGAAGAGGAGCAGGGGAGCAAGAGAAATAAGAGCAGAAGGAAGAGGAGAAGCAGGAGGAGGAATAGGTGAAGGAGCAATAATAGATATAGGAGAAGGAGGAGAAGGAGAAACAGGAGAGGGAGAAGGAAGAAGAGGAGCAGGGGGAGCAAGAGAAAAAGAAGCAGGAGGAAGAGAAGAAGGTGGAGGTGGAATAGGTGCGGGAGCAGGAGGAGATATAGGAGCAGAAGGAGAAGGAGAAACGGGAGGAGGAGCAGGAAGAAGAGGAGCAGGGGGAGCAAGAGAAATAGGGGCAGGAGGAAGAGGAGAAGCAAGAGGAGGAATAGGTGCAGGAGCAGGAGGAGATATAGGAGCAGGAGGAGGAGGAGAAACAGGAGGAAGACCCGACAAAGCAAAACCAGACCCCACAAAGGAAAAACCAGACCCCACACAACAAAAACCAGACCCCACAAAACAAAACAATATCATCTGTCGGCGCCATGTGGAGCTGGACAGTTGGGGCAGTGGTGGTGTCCGTCCTAGTGTTTGGGGCAGATGCCCAGAAGAACAAGGACGAGGAGTCGGCCCGAGCCTGGCTGGCGGACTACAACGAGCGAGCCATGGACGTGTACTACCGGTCGACACTGGCGTCGTGGAACTACAACACTAACCTCACTGCCCACAACCAGCGGCTGTCTGTAAGTAGCACACCCGGCTGTAGCGCCGACAAATTAAGTCACAGTTTAACTTACAGATCCTGTTCTGGCTGATCTAGGCCCTATTGGACCTCTAATGCCAGCGCGTTATGCTAAACAAACAACAACAATATTTTCTTTGCACACATATGGAGGTCGACAGAGCCCTGAAGTCATATAATTGTGGGAATGATACTTCATACCTATATCTGAGGAGTTCAGGTACACAACCCTGTAAATGCCAATCCAAATATTGAGATATTGAGATAAACATTGCAATCAAAGCATCAGAAAGTTAATTTGTTTGCATTCCTATTTCTGTGTGTGTTCATTGCTCCATAATAATTTCATCATAGAAAAAGTGGAATTATTGAGAATTAAAATTACTTTCAGGTTAAAAACCTTTTATTTTAATTAAATTATTGAATAGGCATTGATGGGGGGTTTGCGCCTTAGCTCTTAATATGTACAATGCATTACCTTTATGCAGAGTCTAGCATGTTATGCGCATTTTGTTAAATGTGGATTTAAATTTGTTTTATTTTGAAGCCACACAATTGCTGATACATTATTTTTATGCAGAATGTAGCATGTTAATGTTATGCGCATATTATTTAATGTGGATTTCTTTTTGTCTGTTGGATGTTGTTAGGTATTTCCTATTAGGCTAAGATGGTTCGAGCGGCATGGCGAGCAGGTATTTGCCTTAACACAGTGTAAAGTCGTCATCTGGCAGCTGTAGTTGTGTAGGCAGGCTATATTAAATCAATACAGGCAAGGAGAGAAAGGAAGAGTATAAATAGTGAAAGTAGAGCGAGAGCTTGCACCCTCAGGTTTATTATTATATAGTGGTACATGGATCTGATATGGCATACCACATGACCATTATCTCCAATCAGCCACGAGCATTTCTAGTTCCACCAAGGAACAGTAAGCATTCCTGTGTCTCCATGACTACGGATGAAAACATTAATAAACTTAAAGAAATTGAACCATCTGTGGGAAAGCCACCACAGACTCATGCGGGAGGTCGGCGGGACCAAGTGGTCCTTAGCCGCTGACATGTTGGCCAATCGTGGCTTACACATGCTTTTCTGCTCAAGGGGGAACCTCCCCCTGAATGTATTGGGTGTCAGTCCCCACTGACACTCAAACACATTTTACCATGTTGCATTGATTTTTTGGCCCTGCGCCAACGGTTCTACACTGCAGACAGTATGCATGACCTTTTTACTAAGGTAAAACAGGAAAACATTTGAGCCTTTTTGAGGGCAGCTGGACTGTACCACCTTATATAGTTTACTAAATGGATTCTATCAATTATTAATGAAACTTTTCTTTTTCTATGGGAATTTGTTTCCCTTGACCACAAATATATGATTGTGAGCTTTCTAATTTAATTAGTGTCTATTGGCACATAATTGATTGTCTGCTTTTACATGTAAAAGCGATGGTTTGAACAAAAAACAAACATTTCTCGCCGTGAATATGGCCTATGCTGCCGACACGGTGTAAAGCAACTACCAATCAATCAATCAACCATGACTACTGTGATCTACCCACCACCACCATGCAGTGTGGCTGCTTGGCCTCCACCTGCCTGCTTTGTGTGTGTATGTGTGTGTGTGGTGATCCGTGACTAACACTTGCGGGGAGGGTGTAGTGAATGGAGCTCTTGAGCTCCTTACACACTAACAGTAGTGCCCCTCTCACACTATCTATCTAATACACAATGACCATTGACTACAAGTAAAGAGTCACCAGCAACTCCATAAATACATTCATGTCCCTGGCCCTATACATCATTTACATTAATAGACCATTTGTACTCCTTTATAGACCATTTCACATTCCCCACCAATGCGTTTTATCGGAATATTTTACAACGGGCTAAGTTTGGTTTGACATGTGTGTGCATGCAATTACTCCGATATCTGTAATCATCTTTGCACAAGAGCCTATGCGGCACCTATATAGAAATATAAGCAAAGGATGTGACGTTAATAGTATGTGGGCCTATAAAAGGCAATTTAATTAACACTGTTTCAACTACTAAATCCATACAAGTTCGCAAAGACTTTCATGAAACTTCGGTGAGGGTAAGCTGTCGGCTCTTTGATATCCCCTACCAATGATGCTTTGTTTGTTTGTTTGTTGTTGTTTTACGTCCTAGCAACATCTAAGGTCATATCAGGACAGGTACCGACTTGTAACAGTGCGCACTCATGGCGACTTTATAGTGCTGTCCCACTGGGAAACCAGGCCGCCGGCACCATGACCTGGTATCCCACTCAGTCACATTATCCTGACACTGAGCACACCAGTCCTTGCCCTATCCTAATAATGCCGAGCGCCTGGCTAGGAAGCAACAAGTATCAATTTTAAAGTCATTGGTTTGACTCGACCGGGACTCGAACCCACGACCCCACGATCTACCAGCACGGGAGACGGACGCTCTAACTCATTCGGCCATCCCGTCTGGTTCACCAATGATGCAGTGCCTGGCTAAATCAGTTGTCGTGATACAAACAGTCATGTCATTTATGCGTGCGTAGTTTTGTGTGTGCATCTAGGTATGAATACATAGCATAACGACCACAGCACTGGCCACTGACAAACCCACCCACTAAAAAAAGAAGTTGTTAATGAAAAATAATAAGATGACAAAATAAATCAAATAAAATAAGGTTTTACATTTTATGAATGCCTGAGTACATAGAATAAACAGTGCAAGCCCTGACTGCATCGATCTGTTCCCGGCATTGTCCCAGCCAGCTCACTGAGAAAAAGGAGTAACTTGGACCCGACCAGAAAGGAGGTTAATGTGGGGTGACAGCCTCATTCGCCCGGCTTGAGTTCACGACACTCTGCTATGGGGGTTTTAATTTATTGACAATACAACTTTATAGCAATGGAATCATTGTAGACTTAGTTAAAGTTGCCTAGTCTGATAAGAGCATCACATTTTCAACAACAAAAAAGCACTTATATTGAACATCCATAATCACTACATATCCAAATTAGATAATGATGCACTTTTCAAGTATGTGTTGCTACATAGAAGGTCATACTAAGTCAACTTAAAGTTGCACAGTCCGATGAAAACATAACATTTTCAAAACTGAAACACTTATCTAGATTTGATTCTATAAATTCAACTTAGATACTGGTGCACTTATTAAGCATTTGTTGCTGTATAGAAGGTCGTAATAAGTCAATTTAATAGAACCTGTTAGTACTGACGTCAATGGTGTCAGAGTTTTGGCGTGCTTGCCAACATTAATTTGGCATGTTTTAACGTCAAATACCTCCAAAGTTAGCCATTTAAATTAAAAGTTACTTCAAACTAATGTAACGTAGATCATAGCGATCAGCATAATGTATTTATCTCAGAAAATGGCAGAAACTCAAAAGCATCGGACTATGCAACTTTAATAGAAGCGGTTACTGTTGAAGCATCTGTGGTCAGAGTTTCAACAACCAAGCCAAAATGAATAATGGTTGCAGGTTTATATTTCATGTATCTCCTAATCTAGTCAATTAAAATCAAAGTGACTTCAAGCTAAGGTTACAGCAATCAACCGAATATGTATATCTCAGAAAATTATACAAACTCAAAACCATCGGACTATGTAACTGTAAAGCCGGACGGTCAGTGGGAGGAATTGGTTAGTCTTCAATTAAAGGCCAGAATTAGCCTATACAACCATCCTGTAAAGTCCACGACTGGAATCTGTGGTTGTGTAGGCAGGCTATGGTGAAATCAATACAGGCAAAAAGAGAAAGGAAGAGTATAAAGACTGAAAGAAGAGAGAGAGAGCCAAGCCCTCAGGTTTATTCTTATATGGTACATGGATCCAGTATGGCATATCTCCCAATGAGAACCAAGCATCTACAGCTCTACCAATGAGAATCAAGCATTTCCAGTCCCCATGGTTACAGTGATCTGCCCACCACCACCAAGCAGTGTGGCTCCTTTGGTCACCACCTACCCTGAGCTGAGTGTGTGGTGATCCGTGACTAGCAGAGAGGGGAGGGGGTAGTGGGTAGAGTTCCAAGTGCCCCTTACACACTATCTTACTAGCACCACAATGTATATTTACAATGAGTCAAGTACCACCAGCAACTACATAAACACATCTATGCACCTGGCCCTATATACCTTTTTCATAAGTAGAACAGTTGCATTCCCCCACCAATGCGGCATTATCAGAATATTTTACAATCCTATGGCAGCAGTCAGACACACCCACTCGTTCTCCGTCTTCAAATTGTCTCTGCCACATCTGTCACTGTATATGGAAAATTACCCTATAACTAGCTGGCTATTCAGTCTTATATTTAGTTAAGCATTCGCATCATGTTTTGGTAGGTTGTGGGATTAGAACCTCCGGGTTTGAACCCTGGCCGAGTCAAATCACTGACTTAAAAATTGATGCCTATCGGTACCTAGCCTGGTGTTTAACATTACTAGGATAGGGCAAGGAGCATCGGAATGAGGAAGTCCAATTGTCTGTGATTGAAATTTCCCCTGGTTAATCAAATAATGTACTTGATATTAGTTCCATGTCTTTGTGAACATTCAGGCCGTAATCGATTAACACGACCCGGGCGACTTGGCTCACCCGAGTCGTCAGAATTTCAAATAGAACACCGCTAGTGGAGTCGACAAATACACGTGCTGTGTGCAAAACGACCCGACCCCAGCAGCCCACCTCTTGGCTGGGGTTTGCTAGGAGCGATGACGTCACATCTGTGCTGGTACCTGTAGGATAACCGCTACCAGTACAACTCCTACGTGTTGTTTTAATGCTTTTTTTTAATAACCCAGATTGTCAGCTTCTACAATCATAAAATACTTTAAATCCTATTTTGCTGTACATATATCGGTTATTGAAATAAATATTAAGTATTAGATTAAGGCACCATTTTGTCCACCCCAAGCGTATTCGTTTATTCAACCCGAGTCTGTAGGATGTGCGCATGCGCCAAAAAGTGGCTCAGGTGACCCGAGTTGATTAATCGATTACGCCCCCAGTGTATACAAATAGCTCTGAGAATGTGTGCTGCCCAATGGCTGTAAAACATGATTGTGCACAATTTCAATTAAAATGGCCAAACCAGTAGAGAGGTACTGATTCACACGTCAGTCAGTCACCATAGCAACGGTCCACTCAGTATTTATGAATATCCACCACATAGCCAGAAACGACATGGTGCCACTGGTTTACTATCTATAGACCAGACGGGATGGCCGAATGAGTTAGAGCGTCCGTCTCCCGTGCTGGTAGATCGTGGGGTCGTGGGTTTGAGTCCCGGTCGAGTCAAACCAATGACTTTAAAATTGATACTTGTCGCCTCCTAGCCAGGCGCTCGGCATTATTAGGATAGGGCAAGGACTGGCGTGCTCAGTGTCAGGATAATGTGACTGAGTGGGATACCAGGTCATGGTGCCGGCGGCCTGGTTTCCCAGTGGGACAGCACTATAAAGTCGCCATGAATGCGCACTGTCACAAGTCGGTACCCGTCCTGATATGACCTTAGATGTTGCTAGGACGTAACACAACAACAAAACTAGCTATAGATTCAAATTATGTGTAATTTCAACAGGGTTGAGTTTTCCCCTGATAAAACCTGTTTCTTCCGGGACAGTGGACAAAAAACCTGGATTGAACCTGGTTTTTTCCCCAGTTTGATCTGTTTTCTTCCACCCTGTTTTGTTCTCCATTCCCCCCCCCCCCCGCGATTTGATCCCTTATTTTTGTAACCCTATTCTACACTAGTTAAATCCATAAATAAATAGCCTATTACATACAAATGAACAGAGAAGAGGGCGGTAAGCATGAACACTGGCAGCAGCACCAAGCGACCTGAAATATAACAACTGCCCCAAGCATCAAGGCCTTAAAAGCCGGAGTCTCAGGGCAGGAACAACTGGTCGGTTGACGCTGAGATTCCGGCTTTTAAGGTTTTAACATTCTACCCATCCCACCCTTATTGGCAGAAAGTATCCAATTTCAGGAGGTGCAGTAAGAGGACAAATGGTGCTGTATCGATGTTTATTGTCCTGTCCTGTGGCCACCAATCAGGACACTTACTTAAGGGGCTGTCACATTAGGGTTTTTTGCGGGAGCGTATGGCGGCATAGGCGCGTTACATCATATACGTGCCGTATATGCTACTCATACGCTACGCATACGCTACTCATACGCTACTCATACGCCGCCAGATGCCGGCTTATGTGAAGCGTATGAGGCATACGCCGCCATACGCTTTCATAAATCCGTCCGTCCACATTTTTTTGTGCATGCTCAAAAAAACTCGACCTATGAGGGCGTATGGCCCATACTGTCAAAAAATGTCACAGCACGCTCCCATACGCTCCTCATACGCTCCTCGTACGCTCCTCGTACGCTCCTCGTACGCTCCTCGTAGGTTCCACATACGCTCAAAACCACCCGAAAGGTCACCAAATGTCATCATAGGCCGGCACGCGCAGGACCTACGTAGGTTTTCAATACGCTCCCGCCATACGCCGTAATGTGACAGGGCCTTGAGTGGCTAGGGTGCTTAGAAGACTATCGCTATGGAAACTGACCTGTCAATTAGTAGGTGAAATGGGGTTTGACTGAATTTAAAAATTGCACATACACTTATGTCCCTTTTCTGGTGATGAATAGCTAGCTACATGTTTGGTAAATAACGATGTATAATGGAAGGAGTGTCCAGAAACCAGTTCGGTTCGAAGGTCAAAATGGGAGTGAGAGACTGCTGACATGTCTTCTTTATATAACTTGGATCCTGCTTTTTAAGCTGTCATGAGGCAACATCTATATCCTGCTTAATGATATATAATCCGATGGTTTCGAGATTCTGGCATTTCTTTTTGATAAAAATATTTAGATTTAGATAAAGATATTATTATATTCATTAACCTAATATGTTACTTTAGCTTGAAGTAACTTTGTATTTTAAATTGTCAAGCATTATTTGAATGTGACAATTTAAAATGCAAATATGCTAAATAAATGTTGGCCTGTATCTAAAACTATGACAGCCGAGGCTTCAATAGAAACAGGTAATAGCAAATTTCCTTAGTATTTATTCTTTTCTATGCAGTAACAAATGCTTAAAGTTGCATAGTCCGATGGTTTTGAATTTCTGTATTTGTTCTGAGATCTGATATTAGATCAATCACTAGTATCTACTTTACATTAGTTCAAAGTTACTTTTATTTTAAATGGTAAACTTTTGAGATATTTCGAGTGCAAACATGGAAACTTAATTTTGGCAAGCTTGCCAAAAGTCTGGCACCATAGACTTCTGCGGTAACAGCTGCTTTTAAATTGACTCAGTATTGCCTTATACACAGAAACAAATGCTTAATAAGTGCATTAGTATCTAAGTTAGATATATAAAATCAAATCTAGATAATTGGTTTGGTTTTGAAAAGTTGATATTTCATCGGACTATGCAGCTTTAATAAAGGCACTGGTATCTAGGATAGATAATTATTTTCATTCGATGCTTTCATCGGACTCTGCAGCCTTTCAATGAATTGGGCTTTCAAACTTAAAATATGTATCGGTAGTTTCATTATTTATATCCGCATACTAAATTGTCTGGTATGCAGGGGAGTAGCTAGACCTTTAACAATGTGTACTCCTAATTTCAGCAGGGGGTTTAGGGAGACGCTTAAGCTTAAGCTGGCGGATTTTACATATTTTAGACTTGAGTTTTTGACACTCCGGACTACTACATGCCTCCTCTCTCTCTCTCTCTCTCTTTATTATTTTATTATTTTTGTTGTTGTTGACAAAACGATGTGGACGTTTTGGCATACGCGCAAACACCTAGCTATGCCCCTGGTATGCATAATAAATTAGTTAGCCCGATATATAATGAATATAATATATATATAATTCACTACATTTTCCTTTGTTTCTTTTGATGCACATCCTCAACACTGGGGGAAGTGTTGGGAAAAGATTTCTCGATCAGAGCTTGAGTCGGTGGATAGAAATAGAACATCAGACATTGTCCTAAACAATTATTTTCAAATATTTATGCCAGCCATCGTACACATTTTATTCCTTAACATCTTTAGCTGCCTTATATATACACATATATAGACACATATTTACAAACTAGTATAACACATAAGCCTACTTGTCCCTTTGTTACATTTCAAACAATGTTGTATATCAAATAACCTGATCTAAGAATGTCTGGAGTAAATGTGTTGTTACTTAACAGATCACCCAACCTCACACACCCATACACCCACACACCCAACACACCCTTTCATGTTAACACATTTCAGACTTTGGACATCCTCTGTTGGAATAATGTGTGTGTGGGGTCCGGGTGATGGTGGTGTGTGTCGGTGTCAGTGTGGGTGGTGTTGTGGTGATGGTGGTGTGTGTCGGTGTCGGTGTGTGTGGTGCGGTGGTGTTAGTGTGTGTATGTGGTGGAGTGTGTAGTGTCGTTGTGTTGGTGGTGTGTGGGTGTCGTTGTGTGTGGTATTGTGGTCAGTGTGTGGGAATGGGTGGTGTTAGTGTGTGTGGTGCTGTGGGGACTGTAGTGTGTGCGAGTGTCGGTGGAAGTGTCCTGTTGGTAGTGATTCGGTGTAGGCGGGTGTGGGTGTCCTAGTGTTAGTTGTATGTGTGGGTGTCGCGGCTATGGTGTTGTGATGGTAGTGCGTGTTGGTGTCGGTGTGTATAGATAGTGTCATGATGAATGTGTTGTGTGTGTCGGTGTGTGTGCTGTTATGGTTGTGGTGGTGGTGGGTGGTGGGTGGTGTGTCATGGTGATTGGTGTGTCTAGGTTGGGTGTAATTGTCATGGTGAGTGTGTGTGTAGCTTGGGTGTTGTGGTCATGGTGATTGGCGTGTGTAGGTTGGGTTGGGGGGGGGGTCATGATGATTTGTGTGTGTAGGTTGGGTGTGGTGGTCATGGTGATTTGTGTCTGTAGGTTGGGTGTGGTGGTCATGGTGATTGGTGTGTGTAGGTTGGGTGTTGTGGTCATGATGATTGGTGTGTGTAGGTTGGGTTGGGGGGGGGTCATGGTGATTTGTGTGTATAGGTTGGGTGTGGTGGTCATGGTGATTGGTGTGTGTAGGTTGGGTGTGGTGGTCATGGTGATTGGTGTGTGCAGGTTGGGTGTGATGGCCATGGTGACTGGTGTGTGTTTGTGGGTGTATCTGAGTAGGGTGAGTTTCAGTATTAGTATTACCCAACACCGGGATAAGCCACACAATGTATACTTAATGGCCCTGTCACACTATGACTTAACGCGTCAGCGTAGGGACAATGTGAAAATTATTTTATTACATCAAACTTCTCGGCATAATATGCAAATTCGGGACATCAATGCCGCATAGTTGACGTGAGCGTAACGTCGGTACAGCATAGTGATAACGTGCTTCAACGCGAGAGGAGAACGTAATTATGTTCATGGCACATTATATACATTATTCGATCGCCAGAACTACGCGCCTACACATTAGATACGTCATGACATGGTGGCGCAACGCTAAACGTACATTGGACATACGTTAGGTGCATGTTATCCATATGCCGTCACTAGGTTCCCACTGCCTTTGAAGTAGGTCAGCGTAGTGCAACGTAGTGAGCAGC
Organism: Branchipolynoe longqiensis; assembly: GCA_030323885.1. Classification (NCBI taxonomy): domain Eukaryota; kingdom Metazoa; phylum Annelida; class Polychaeta; order Phyllodocida; family Polynoidae; genus Branchipolynoe; species Branchipolynoe longqiensis. Next base: position 43,930,515 of record CM059199.1, on the reverse strand, counting down.
GTTCGACTAACGTATGTCTAACATCATCGACGTTCGCCTAATGCGTTCATAGCATGAGTGTGATGTGACCCGAATGTCAGAGCATCACGTCGAGCTACGTCAAAAGTTTTCAACATGTTGAAAACCTTGATGTAGCTCGACTTAACTCAACATATCTTGACGTAAATCGACGTCTGCCAAATTAATCATGACGTAACTCGACGTTCCTCAACGTAATGACGAAACGTCATCTACCTCGGCTTACGTTGGCGCTTTACGTTGTAGTGTGACAGGCCTATTACAGAAAGGAGGTAGAGATCAAGTCACAGACCAGCTACTGTTATCTACTGAGGGGAAGTGAACGGCTCCTGACCATTACTCATGCCGCCTTGTACGTAAGAAGCCGGGACTGGTGGTCTCCAGAATGAACACTGGTCCCGTAAACCCTCTGCTACAAGTCGGTACTCGCTCACAGAGTTTGGAATTTCTGCATAATCTACACACACATATGTACAGTAAAATCTCTGTAAGCGACCACCTCCACAGATTGACCACTCCCCTATATCGATGGCTTTATTTGGGTCCCAACAATACCATTGTAAGGATATTCTAACTCTCTAAACCGACCACCTTCCTAAATGGACCACTTAAAGTCGGCCGCATGGTCGGTTGATTTAAAGAGGTTTTACTGTATATAATTTGAAAATCAGGTTGGAAGTGAATGATCACGCGATCTGGGCCCGTATGCACCAATCGGGGTTAGGGCCTTAACCGCGGCTAAGGTATCCCCGCAAGTGCCCTTATTCAACACCTGGTGCAGCATAAAGAGGAATATTGAATCAATTTAATATAACCTGTTCGTGCTGAAATACATGGACAGAATCTTGACGTATATCCCAACATTAATTTAGTATGTTTTAGCTTCTTAAATCAAATGCTCTCTGCGTTAAATCGCAATTGACATGTCCTTCCTGACCTGAACGTACATGTTGTTTGAACGTAAACCCCAATAAATCTAATCAGGCACACATATATACAGACCGCCATCTATTTATACCTATATTCATTTAAAGTTGCATAGTTCGATGGTTTTGAGTTTCTGTCATTTTCTGAGATCAAACTAAAGTAAGGTAGATTACAATGATCAACCTCATGTATTTAAGTAACTTTTAATTTAAATGGCCAATTTTTGAGATATTTGAAGTGCAAGCAGACACCATTTTGTCAAGCATGCCACAATTCTGACATCATAGGTTTCTGTAGTAACATGTTCGATTAACTTGCTTCAGTATTCCCTTCTATGTGGCGACACATGTTTAATAAGTGCACTAGTATCTAAGTTAGAGATGTAGAATCAAATCTAAATAATTGTTTTGGTTTTGAAGATTTGATGTTTTCATCGGACTATGCAACTTTAATTATGCACATGCACACACACATATATACAGAGACACACATCCACACACACACACACACACACATATATATATATATATATATATATATATATGCTTGCTGGGGTTTTACATCCTCGCAACACCTCTGGTCATATCAGGACGGGTACTGAATTGTGGCAGTGCATACCCATGATTACTTTATAGTGTTGTGCCACTGGGAGACCAGGCTGCCCGTACGATGACTTGATATTCCACCCACTCACATTATCCTGATACTGAAAAAAAAAACCTGTCTATGGTAAAATCACTTATACTTTATACTTATAAGTTATACTTTTCATGAAGTTAACCATGATGTTAATGGAGACGTGTTGTATATATGGGTATACATGATTGATTCATTAGTGATGCTTTAACACAATGTCAGCGGCAATGCTCATCTTGAAAAAGTTCATAGTATTTAGTCTGTCAGTCTTGGTAATCAAATGATACTTGTCGCTACATACCTATCCTGTCACTTGGTGTTAATACGTTAGGACAAGGACCGGTTAGCACAGTTTCAGGATAATGTGACTGTGTGAACTACCAGGTCATGCTGCTGATGGCATGGTCTCCCAGTGGGGCAGCACTATAAAGTCGCCATGAGTGCCCACTGTCACAAGTCGGTACCAGTGATGATATCAGCTCAGATTTTGCCAGTTCAGAAAACAGCAAACAAACTTATATATATATATATATATATATATATATATATATATATATATATATATATATATATATACATATATATGTGTGTGTGCATGGACATATACATAAATAGACATCATCATCATCATCATCATCATCATCATGCTGTCGGTCGCAATGTGACAAAGACTGCTTTCATTACTTCACTATCACTCTCCATTTATCTCTCTGCTGTGAGAGTGATGTCCATGAGTCAGTCTTAATGTCTCTCAGCTTCAGATTTCTCGTGATGGTATGCTTGAACTGGAGATGAGGGTGCCCTCTCTTTCTGTAACTAGAAGACAGTTGAGAGTAGAGACATACATAGACATACAGCTACACATTATATACACATAAGCGCATACCCTTAGACATTGATTCATATACATACACGCACAAACACACGTGAATACACACATCAGTACTGAGATGTTCTTGTTGATACAAACGGCGTGTTACATCACTAACAAGCTGTGCTGACCAGCAAGGCGGATGTGGGCCTCTGATAATTACAGCGAACATGTGGGCGGATCTAGGCTCTTCAGACGAGGATGCGCTAAAAATAAAGGCACCATGTAAAAAGGGAACACAACCGAGAGAAGCAGTAAACACGATACGGCCAGAGCGCTGCCTTTGATTGCAATAATGTGATACTGAAGTTGGTTGGTTGGTTGTTGGAGTTTTACGTCCTGGCAGCATCTAAGGTCATATCAGGACGGGTACCGACTTGTGACAGTGCGCACTCATGGCGACTTTATAGTACTGCCCCACTGGGAGACCAGGCCATTAGCACCATGACCTGATATCCCACTCGGTCACATTATCCTGGCACTAAGCTAACCAGTCCTTGCCCTATCCTATTAATGCCGACCGCCAAGGTAGGACGTGACAAGTATCAATCTTCCAAGTCATTCATTTGACGCGATCGGGAATTGAACTCCCGATCTCCCACACGGGAGGGCTCAGGGGGCTGCGCTCTACCGATATATATATATATATATATATATATATATATATATATAAATCAGACAAATATCAGTGTTGCTTATTTCGTGGCTGGGGGTTTTACATCATGGCAACATCTAAGGTAATATCAGGATGGGTACCGACTTGTGGACAGTGAGCACCCATGGTGACTTTATGACTTCATAGTGCTGCCCCACTGGGAGACTAGGCCACTGGCACCATGCCATTATCCTGGTACTGAACTCTCCAGTCCTTGCCCTATCCTAATAATGCCGAACACTAGGATAGGTAGTGAAAAGAATCAATATTGTAAGTCACTGATTGACTGGCCTGGGTTTCAAAACTCCCGACTTTCCGCACGAGAAACCGGTACTCTACCGATTCGACCACCGCGTCCAGTCTTATATATCAATGCTATATGGCATTACCTGTCTGTAAGATACATAATCCGATGAATGCGCCACATTTTCGCAACCAAAAACACTTCCCATTATTTATTTTTATTTTGTTAGTACATTAGTTGTTTAAGTAGGGGAAATTTCAGTCGCAGACGACTGGTCTTCCTCATTCCACTGCTCATTGCGCTATCCTAGTAATGTTGAGTGCCTGGCTAGGAAGCGACAAGTATAATTTGTTAAATCATTGGTTTGACTCGACCAGGATTCGAACCCACGATCCCACGATCTACCAACATGGGAGACGGACGCTGTAAATCATTCTGCCATGCCGTCTGGTTAGCATTAAATGTTCTTGGATATTGTGAGAGGGTGTGAGAACAATGCTCCGTGCCTGTGTTTACCAAGACTAGGAATTTCGTGGGGGTGTTTTTCAGTATGCAAGTAATGAAACATTACCTAGGAGTAGGATAACTTATATTTAATAATACCATATAAAACTCTTCTTACATCAGATGTCTCCAAAATAGATAACTCACCTAAGAAGCTGCAGCTTTTATTTATTTAGTTTACCCATAATTATTATTCATCAAGCCAGCAGCATAGACCACAATCAATGTTTATAAACATTGTGTATGCATGCGCAGCTTGGCTGCAGAATGAAGGCACACTGCCATTGAGTTTGCCGGTACGCGCAGTGCAAAAGGTTAGATTTTATTCCAAATTAATAGAAATGCAGAACCCTAACCTTATAAATTTGATATAATCTATTCGTTGAATATGTTTTCTATATGTGTTCCAAGCGGTTTGTTTCTAGGTGGTGTGCTTTTATAGATATTTTGCTTATTCTCTAGGAAGATTGCTCAGTCATAGCCATTGAGTTTGCAGTGTGACAGTGTGTCGTCCTGCAGCCAAAAGGCTTGCACACTGACCTAGATCCTATGCTAACGTTATATGAAATAGGTCTATAGCAACATGACTACTCTGGATTTATCCACTTATTTTATTTATTCATTAATTTATTCATGCTATATTTGCTTATGATATGTTTGCTGTATATTTCTGCCGTGTATGTTGCTACACCATTTGCTTATGTTTCCCCATTTGCTTAATGCTAAGGCTGGAGAAGTAGGTTTGCTATGCATCTGTTTTTTTGTGTTCTCTGTATCAGTGTGCATGTCAATGTTGTGTGTGCTTGTTTTGGTTTGTTTAGGGTTCTACGTCCAGGCAACATTTAACGTCATATCAGGCCGGCTCAGTGCTTTGTCTTTTGTCTATATTTGAAGAGCTCTTTTCCAACACATGATAAGCACCCGTCCAAAAACTGAGTTTGCAATGCCAGTGCCGGGTTTATGGATCGTGTCTTGGAGATGAACACAGTTGGCTCACGGTGTTGAGGAGGCGGGGAGGAGAGAATGCCAGCTCCGCAGTGAATAACATGGAAGTTATAGTGGTTAGAGAGAAACATTAAGGGCTGCCGTTATTTATATCCACATAATAAAATATATAGTACACACATATATATAAATATATATATATATATATATATAGTTTACCTCGGTACTAACCTCTGGCTACTCATAGCCCAGAAGAAGGAAGCACACCTGGGTCCAGCAATTAGCATAATCTATTCACAACGGGAGGACGTTTGTTGATTAGCTCCAGCAGGTTAGTATCGTTGTTGAATGGATACGCTGGTATAGTTCATGTTGGCATTCACATACATTAAGTTTTTAAAACTTGTTATTCAATATTAACTGATTTACAGGTTAATTACGACTATACTATATATGAAGAGCTCTTTTTAATTATATATATGAAGAGCTCTTTTCCTAAACATGATCTACAAGGTTGGCATTGGCATTGCAAACTCATTTTTCTGGATTGGCTCTTACCGCGTTTTGGAAAAGAGCTCTGTTTTCAGCGATGCACCTATTGCAGTGTGGCACGTGTTGCTTTCATGGTTGATGCAGCGAGGTGCGTGTTGCACATGTCACGTGACAGGCAACAGCCAACATTGTCTCCTGCTGTTGCCTGTGCCTGCCTCTGTACAAACGCCCCAACCTACCTGTGTTTCTCTATACAGTACACATGAGGTATAGGGCACACACAAATATCCATCTAGTTAAAGTTGCATAGTCCGATGGTTTTGAATTTCTGTATTTTTTCTGAGATAAATATATTAGATCGATCACTACTATCTACTTTACATTAGTTCAAAGTTACTTTTATTTTAAATGGTAAACTTTTGAGATATTTTGAGTGCAAACATGGAAAATTAGTTTTGGCAAGCTTGCCAATACTCTGGCACCATAGACTTCTGCAGTGACAGGTTCTGTTAAATTGACTCAGTATTGCCTTCTACGCAGAAACAAATGCTTAATAAGTACATCAGTATCTAAGTTAGATATGTAAAATCAAATCTAGATAATTGGTTTGGTTTTGAAAATTTGATATTTCATCAAACTATGCAGCTTTAAGGGTTCAGCAAGAATGGTTCTAACATTTGCCACCCATGATTATTTGCCACCCACTATTTCACAGCGTATAACTGCTGCCACCCAACCCTTTTCCGGTGGGGACTTCTACGAGCCGAATAGATTCCCGCACAATGATCGAGAGTATGCACACATGCAAATTAACATACTCACACGCACAAACACGCACATATACAAACATACACATATGAACACACTGTGGCACGCACATAGACACGTATACACTCTGGAACATGACTATACGCGAAACTTTCATTTATTTATACTCCTATAAGGAATTATCACTCATATCAATACGCAGCTATCGGGGGATGCCGTTCCACTATTCCTCGGGCATCAGACCTCTTATTTTGCAATAACTTATTATTGTATATATTCAGGTAGAAATTTATCTTTGTGTATAGACAAATATATGTATATATAACAATAGTAATCGCATTATCTCCCACACTAATAGGAAGTAGCTTGCTCAGCCTCGACCCACATCTGGTAATGAGCTGGTTCATCAGGATCCACAAGCACAATTTGTCCAGATGTATACAGAAGGAAAGAGTGGGAAAGTAGTGGATTGTATCTAGTCAAGTGCCTACAATGAATGAATCTGCATCTAATTTAGTGTCACTTGGAATTAAAAACATGGATCCTTGTCTGCCTTTTCCCACACAAACTTTCAGGATTTTATCCATAAATGTTTCAACACCCTCCCCCCCCCCCCACCAGCTCCCCAAAACATGAAAAAACAGGTGTTGCTTATGTATCACATACCATAAGCCTGAGAATGTGTGAAGAACCACTGGGCCTATTTAGAACGTTGCAACGGGTGGGTTACCAGCAAACCCATACTCAATACACCAACAATTAATGGTTAGAAAAAAGCAAAAGCGCAACCAGACAATAGGTGTTGGTTTGTTGTTGGAGTTTTACATCCTGGCAACATCTAAGGTCATATCAGGACGGGCACTGACTTGTGACAGGGGGCATTCTTGGTGACTTTATAGGGCTGCCCCATTGAGAGTGAGAGACCAGGCCGCCAGCACCATGACCCAGTCAGTCACATTATCCTGACCCCGAACCAATCAGTTCTTGCCCCATCCTAATAATGCCGAGCGCCTGGCTAAGAAGCGACAGGTGTAAATTTGTAGATAATTGGTTTGACTCGATCAGGGTTTGAACCCGTGTGTTTGACTCCCACAATCTACCAGCACGGGAGACGGACGGACGCTCAACTCATTCGGCCATCCCGACAGAAAATAGTGCCAGATGGCAAATAGAAAGTACACATATAATAGTGGGACTGGACGGGATGGTCGGATGGGTAAGCTCGTCGGGCAGCTTCCCAGGTAGAAGGTATTGGGTTCGAACTCGAGCATAGTCAATCCAATACTTCCAAAATTGTTACCCATCGCTACCTAGTCTGGCCGTCGGTTTTAATAGAATATGGCAAGGACTGGTTTGCGCAGTTTTATGATAACATGACTGAGAGGGATATCGTTTGTTTGTTGGGGATTTAAGTCCTTGCAAAAGTTACGGCCAGATTAGAACGGGTACCGACTTGCAACTTTATAGTTCTGCCCTACTGGGAGACCAGGCCGCGGGCACCATGACCCGTGATATCCCACTCAGACACAATATCCTAATACTGAGCTATCTAGTCCTTGCCATATTCTATCAATGCTGAGTTCCCGCGCCTACGTAGCGATAAGTACGAAAGTCATTGGTTTGACACGGCCTGGATTCGAACCCTCCGACCTTCCACATGGGAAGCTAGTGAGCGCTCTTACTGATTCAGCCACCGCATTCGGTGAATGGCAAACCGACGGCCCAGTCTTCCAGTAAGGCAACACTATAAAGTCGTCCCAAAGCGCGCACTGCCAACAAGACGGCACTCGCCCTGATATATCACATTATATTTGTAGGAACCTAAAGTCGTAGGTCCCACACTTACACCCAGGAGACAGTCCCAGAATTTGTGGTTGTTTTGGGGAGTTTTCAGTCCCGTTAGCACACTGAAGGCTGAAAATCTGCAGCACTGCATGGGCACCGGCAACGTCGGCCCCCAATATAATGTCATGTTTTAATGAGAATGCGCGGCTAATTGTTAGCACGTCGTGGCCTCAGCATACCACGTGACGAAAGCACTCGGGTCCAGGCTGACAAGAAACGTTACTGACCAGCCACAGTCCATAGATCAGCCTCTTTCTCAGCGAGCAACAGATGGAAAAGATAAACAACAAAAAAGAAACAAACAAAATAACCAAACCGCAATAAGCACACACAGCAACACTCAAAAGGGCCACATTTGTTAAAGTTGCATAATCCGACGGTCTTGCCTTTTGCTCATGCACACTGAAATGCTGGACACGTAAAGGGTACATTCCTTACATGCGGCATGCGGTGTGCGAATGCGAATGTGGCAAAAAATTGAAACGCCTTGAAGTCAATGGACTACAGTCCTTACACGCGGTATGCCAATGCCAATGCCAATGCCAATGCCAATGCGGCAACTCGATCGGTCCCGGTAGTGATCGGTGTGGCATGCAGCATGCGGCAAGCAGTATGCAAATAGAAACCATCAGTCGCATGTGTCCATTAGTTTTAGAGGCGACTGATCATTACGGAACGGTGGGCAGAGGGGACACACAGGCATAGTGATTAGTGTGTGCGGAGGGGAAACATATGGAGTAGTAGTGGTGGTGGTGGTGGTGGTGGTGGTGGTGTTGGTGGTGGTGGTGTTGGTGGTGGTGCCGTGTACATAGTGATTAGTCTCACATGGGGGTTCCTACCTTTATAATTGCCAAAGTATAGATAACTATTCCTATTTCTGTGGATAAAGGTAGGAACCCCCGTGTGAGACCTCATCACATGCCGCATACCACATGCTGCATGCCGCCTACCACATAGAAGGAATCATGCCATTTGCATACCGCATAGCGCATGCCGCATATCGCATACCGCGTGTAAGGAATGCACGCTTTAGGTTTGTGTGACCAGTCCTGTTTGATTTGAGTAATGGTGAATAAGTAAAGTTGCTTTGGTCATGTTACTGCCCCTTTAATTGTAACCCTGGTACACACACAGTGGCTGCCATCAGTAAACTTCATACAGAACCCCATAATGGGGCGATACTTACTCAGGTGGTTATTATTCCCATCCGTGTCCATTTTTTGTCCAAGCGTCACTCTCCATTCAGTGAAATTAACACATTGTGATGGTCCACATCCTACTCGGGTTGAGAAATAAAATGAGTAACAATGAGATGGCTTCAAACCCCGGGCGCTACCTAATTTATTCCAGCAAGGTCAGAATAGGAATGATTCGGTAACTGCTGCCACCGGTTGGCTCATTGCGGACTACTAGTACTACAAGATGTTGGAAAAAAGGAGTGCGCCCCTGCCCGTGATTCTAGACTGGCCAGATGGACCCATTTGGACTACACCGTGTAGAATTCTGAATCCACACCACTCTCATCTGCCACGCCACGCTTCAATTCATATATATATATATATGAGTCAGTCTCACGAAAAGAGGCCAATCGGGGAAAGTTGTCGCGTCGAGCATTGGATGTTGGTGTCGAAAGGCATAATTATAGTTTAGCATTGACAAAGGTGTTGGAAAGTTCTTTAATTTATCCTGAATGTAAAGGTAGAGAAAATACAACAACCCTGTTCATTTCTAGGATAATTTAATATGAAACAAAGAAATGCACTACACTTTAACAATTGCGACGCCAACATCTGTTAAAGATGTCAGCATCGACTATTGGATGTTGGCATCGAACGGCATAATTATAGTTTAGCATTGACAGAGGTGTTGGAAAGTTCTTAAATTTATCCTGAATGTAAAGGTAGAGAAAATACAATAACCGTATTTGTTTCTAGGATAATTTAATATGAAACAAAGAAATGCACTACACTTTAACAATTGTGACACCGACATCTTAATTTGACCACCAATTAGCCCATTTTCATGAGGCCGACTCATATTTATATATATACACATATATAATTATATATATTATATATATATCATGTGTAGGCCCCTATATATATTTATATTCCCATATATATGCATTATGGGAATATAAAAAAAGATAATAATTATATGCATGAATAGATTGAAGATATTATCGTGGGACCGGTCGCGGTGGGCGAATCGGTAGAGTGCAAGCCTCCCGTGCGGAAGGTCGGGAGTTCAATTCTCAGTCAAGTCAAACCAATGACTTAGAAAATTCATACTTGTTGCTTCATAGCCAGGCACTCAACATTATATAAAATTCTGCTATTAACATGCAGCAGAATATGGATTATTATGGTAAGAAGTAGGCCACAAGGGGCCAGCGGCTACTGGATGTCGCGTCGGTCGAGCTCTCGTCATTCTTTGTTGTTTGTTTCTACTCGTTATGTGGTCGTTTTATAGGGCGGGCTACCTAATTTATTCCAGCAAGGTCAGAATAGGAATGATTCGGTAACTGCTGCCACCGGTTGGCTCATTGCGGACTACTAGTACTACAAGATGTTGGAAAAAAGGAAATTTAATGACGCAAATGTGTCCACTGGGCAGGATGGATAGGATGAATATGTTGAAGGATGTGCTGCTTTACAATTCATTACAAATAAGTTACAGGGAATGTTATTTGAAGGAGGTTATTATCCTTTACTCACCTCCCACACCGAAAGGTTGGCATTCCAATCACAATAATTAGATTATCTCATTGATGTATTGATTGATTAATGCTTCACACTCTACTAGCAGCAAAGGCCATATTAACACTGAAAGATTAGTGGAATTTACTCCTTCTCTTTTATTTCATCAAATAATGTGTTACTGTTGGCCACAATTATATGCTTAAAATGGAATTTACAAGAAAAAGCAAAATGGAGGGTGGGGGTGGTGGAATACTCCTAGATCACCCTAGTGCCTCGCGCCTTTGACACTTGTCTATTCTAAGAATGTCTATGCAATCCAAACAAATATTACTAGCTAGAGCCCTGGTGATACCTCACTTTCTCCTACAGCCCACCAATAAACCAGGGGAGAACCTAGATAAAGGATTCACCCGGTACTCACAGTACACGGGTGAATACCAACCCTATATAAAGAAGGTCGAAATTCGGGTCAATGAATTGAGAGCCTAATTTCACAATCTAAGAAGCAACAATTATTCTTTACATATGTCTTATTGATAGCCCGCTACCTTTGAGTTGAAAAATATAATATAATATCTAGTTAAATAAGACTTAAAAATGAAATCGACGGTGTTCTGCAGCCACCATCTTGTCTTTTTGCATTCTCTCCCATTTCATCAACTCTGTGCCTATATAAGTATCCATTTGATACTGGAGGCAAGCATTCTACTCCCTGTTCCGTACTAAAGCTATTTTCGCCCGTATTTAGACTATGTTGTCATTCACCCTTGTACTACAAGTACCGGGTAAATCTTTTATCTCGGGAGAACCCTGAATGGAAGCGATAGGGTGCGGGCCTTGTACCATAAGGGGGATTAGCGATCCATCACATGAAACAGTTTCAGAGGCGTCTTCTGTGAAATCAAACTGAAACCTCTTTCCATTCATGGGTCAGTAATTGCAGTCCAGTGAATTAGAAAAAAAGAACAAACCCATTATGAGCCCATTCTTGCATAACATCACGTCTATTCATTTAAAATGATCCACAGCATCATGATTGCAAAAAACCTGTGGTTATTTTCATAAACAAGCCTTGTATGCTTTTTTTTCTAAAGGGTTGATTAGGAGCCTTGTTACAGAGACAGGGTTGCGAGAATAAGTACCTACCAACCCAACACCGCACCTGCATGGTTCCCTATAGGTGCCTGCGGAAGTTGGTGTTTGTTGGTGTTTTACATCCTAGCAACCTTTCTGGTCATATTAAGATGGGTACCGACTTGTGACAGTGTGCACTCATGGCAATGTTATAGTGCTACCCCACTGGGAGACCAGACCACTGACACCATGTCCCGATATCCCACACAGTCACATTATCCTGATTCTGCGTTAAGCAGTCCTTGTTCTATCCTATTAATGTTGAGCGCCAGGCTAAATAGAAACAGGTATCAACTTTATAAGTCATTGATTTGAGTCGGCTGGAATTCCAACTTCCAACCTTCCACACACGAAGCCTGCGCTCTATCGATTCTGCCATCGCGTCCAGTCGTGGAACGTGGAATACCAATATTAAGACCCCGCTACCCCCCCCCCCCCGCCCACCGATATTTAGGGCAAGTGTCCTATTTCATGAGGTCAGATGGTGCTGTGTCCAGTGTTAATGTGTTTTATTTTGTTCTTATCTCCCCTCACCTATCACAGTAGATAAAAGATTCACCTGGTACTTGTAGTACATGGGTGAAGACCAGCCTTATATAAATACGGGCGAAAATAGCGTTAGTATGTAACAAGAAGTAGAATGCCTGGCACCAGTGTCAAATGGTTACTTATATCAGAACAGAGTTGGTGAAATAGGAGAGAATGCAAAAAGATAAGATGGTGGCCAGAGAACGCCATCGATTTCACTTTTAAATTTCATTATAGTATAGGTTTTATTATATTTTCCAACTCAAAAGTAGCGGGTAAACATGAAGACATATACAAAGAATAAATGTTGCTTCTTAGATTGTGAAATTAGGCTCTCATAAAGACTCCTTTCATTAGCCCGATTTTTCGAACGTTTTTATATAAGGCTGGTTTTCCCCCCTATACTGGAAGTATGGGGTGAATCTTTTATCTACTATCACAGTATCAGGTGGCCAGCTAGCCAGTCGCCGAACACTCTATTTTAATTGGCTTTAATACTTGGCCTGTTGTAGGAGACAAAACATCAAGGACTGAACCTTAAATACCAACTACACTCCCAACAGTAAATTTGCTGGATGGCTGTTTATTTTGTGGTGTTTTTTTTGTGTTGGCGCCTTGGGGTCCGTTTAAACTGGGATACATATTGCTTCTAAGATGCAACACGACACGCGTTCCGACAGTAGGCCTAGTAGAGCACACACAAAGAAGGTGCAGTGTGGGTGGAGTGAATGGGTGGGGTGAGTGGGTGGGGTGAGTGGGTAGGGTGAGTGGGTGGGGTGAGTGGGTGGGTGGTAGCGGACGCGGTGGCCGAATCAGTAGAGCGCAGGCCTCCTGTGTGGATGGTCCGAAGTTCAATTCCAGGTCAAGTCAAACCAATGACTTACAAAATGTATTCTTGTCACTTCCTAGCCAGGCGCTTGGCACTATTAGGATATGGCAAGTACTGGTTGGCTTGGTGTCAGGATAATGCGACTGAATGGGATGTCATGACGTGGTGCTGGCGGCCTGGTGCCGCAGTGGGGCAGTACTATAAAGTCACCATGACTGTGCACTGTCTCAAGTCGGTACCCGTCCTGATATTACCTTAGATGTTCCCAGGACATAACACTCCAACAACCAACCGGAGTGAATGGGTACTATGCAGTGTGTGCGGAGTGTGTAATCACACACACAGAGGGGACCTGCCAGTTGTCTAAGAACGAGGTGTTAGGAGCCAAAGTACCCTGACGAAAGAGAACACCAGAGATCAGGTTTTATTATATGGGCAAATCGTCCTGATTCGGAGCAAACCAGTCCTTGCACTATCCTATTAAAGCTGCATAGTCCGATGAAAACTACAAATTTTCAAAACGAAAACAATTATCTAGATTTGATTCTACATATTTAACTTAGATACTGGTGCACTTATTAGACATTTGTCGTCACATAGAAGGGATTACCGAGACAATTTACTAGAACCTGTTAATATAGAACAGGATGGTGTGAGAGTTTTGGCATGCTTGCCAAAATTAATTTGGCATGTTTTCACCTCAAATATCTCGAAAGCTGCCCTTTTAAAGTAAAAGTTACTTCAAACTAGGTTAAGGTAAATTATAACGATCAAGCTAACATATTTATTTCAGAAAATGACAGAAACGTAAAACCATCGGACTATGCAACTTTAATGCCGAGTGCCAGGCTGGGTAGGAACAAGGTTACATTTTGTTAGTCATTGGCAGATTGGTTTGACTCGGCTGGGATTCGAACCCATGATGTCCCACATGGGATGCTAGCTGTGAAAGTACAACATCTGAATGGTTTGACTTCTGGTTACCGATTGACTTTATTCCCCGTCCAGGGTATCAGAGCAGCCGGCACCCACAAGCCTATCACGTGTTCTCGTTAGCATATTCGTTTGCTCTCCTCAAGTGCCTGGATATCTATTACGCATATATTACACTAGCCAGCGCTCTTACTGACTTGGCCTTCCTGTCCGGTCACTGAGAGTTTGAAGTATGCATCATGTCAATGGTGCATTGAACCAGACTGTAGGTAGCCATAAGATGCAATAGCTAATTTGAACCGGACGGGATGGCCAAGTCACCATGAGTCCGCAAGTTAGTCTGTTTGTTTGTTGTCTTACGTCCTAGCAACATCTAAGGTCACACACATGTCAACTTTATAGTGCTGCCCCAGTGCGAGACCAGACTACCTGCACTATGACCTGATCTCCCACTCAGTCACATTATCCTGACACCGAGCCAACCAGTCCTTGCTATATCCTAATAATGCTGAGCACCAAGCTAGGAAGTGACAAGTATCAATCTTTAAGTCATTGGTTTGACTCGACCAAGGTTTTAACACACAAACTCATGGTTTCGGCTTCCCCAATCTCCCAAAGCAGGAGACGGACGCTCAACTCTTTCGGCTACCCCGTCTGGTCCCACAAGTTAGTTACCGTCCTGATGTTTTCTAGGGAAGCAAAACCCCTAGCCATTCACTCTCACCATTTTGTGTATTTTTGTATTAAAAAAAACAAACAAATTATTTGGGGTAAATATGTTTATTTTGCTGAATAAGTTCTTTTGTCCGCACCGAAGACCTGATCTTCCGGCCATTTTTCAATCCGGAATTATTTACACAAAAACGGTACATAAAGTTAGGTATGTTATAAGGTGAGCTACCAGTAGGTGTTGAATACACAATTAGAAGCATATATAACGATGGCATTCTAAGTGTGGATAGATAATCTCTATATATCAAGCAGGCTGTAATATATGGGCAAGTCGTCCTGATTCGGAGCAAACCAGTCCTTGCACTATGCTATTAAAGCTCCATAGTCTGATCAAGCATCACATTGTCAAAAACAAAACAATTATCTAGAATTGATTCTACATATCTACTATAGATACTGGGTCACTTATTAAGTCCCTGTTGCCACATAGAAGGGAATACCAAGCCAATTCAATAGAACCTGTTACTGCAGAACCCTATGGAGTCAGAGTTGTGGCATGCTTGCCAACACTAATCTTTCATGTTTGCACTTCAAATAGCTTAAAAGTTAGCCATTTAAAATATAAGGTACTTCAGTCTAAAGTATGGTAGATTATAACGATCAACTTAGTATATTTATCTCAGAAAAATTACAGAAACTCAAAGCCATCGGACTATACAACTTTAATGCCGAGTGCCAGGCTGGGTAGGAACAAGCATACATTTTGTTAGTCATTGGCAGATTGGTTTGGCTCGGCTGGTGTTTATATATTACGGAGGGAGGCATGATACAGGCAATGTGTGGAAGGCGTAAGCACACTGCAGTGCAGAGAAAGCAGGCGACGGCAGGGATGTGGAATGCATGAGCACCGTGGTTGACGAGCAGGTGGCGGGGCTCCGATAAGGGACCAGGAGGACAACTCACGCGACGCGCTTATCACGTGACGAGAAGACCACGTGACACACGGCGCCAATGGGACGTGCTCAGTGAGTGAGTGCCAGCGTGACTGGAAATATACAGTGTACAGCATAACCCCCTTAAACCAAACTTGAAGGGACCCTAGCAATTTGTTTGGATTAACCGATCATTCATTTAACGGAGCTTTGACTTTGACTTTGACTTGGCTTTGGCAGAAACGTGGGTGCATTATGAATGTAAATTTGTAATATACAATCTATGTGGACACTTTGATTATTGTTTCTTATGCATATACAGTAAAACCCCGTTAAACCAAGCTTGGTTAAACCAAACGATCGGTTAATCTAAACTTTTTTCGACGGCTCGGCAAAATACTACCATTTATCATATAAAAAAGTGTCAGATGACCTCATAACCACATGACAGTTTGGTTTAGCCATACCGGAAGTGGCCTGGGGCCCGACAATTTTGTTTGGATTAACCGATGGTTAAACCAAAGACGGTTAATGCAAACTAACTTTTTATGTAACACACCACACAGTCTGCTTAATACAAATCTAAGCAGAATTAAGGAATTTCATACTGAGAAGCATATTAATCATGGCATAATATTAATATACAGAAATATGTAGTGCTTATATTGATTAAAAAAAAGAAGTAATTCCCAGCTATGCTGTATTCACTTAATAATTAGTGTACAATATTTGTGTGGCATCCTGACACGACTGGTTACATCTGTGACGAAAATTTGTAATGTTATTTCTGAAGACATCAAATATTTATTTGTTAAATTTATGCACACATGTTACTAAATATTTCCTTTTGATTTGGGAACTGTTTTGTTTGATATATCAATGCAATACAAGATGGTACTAAGGATCCAACCATGTTCCATATGTCATGTTACAAATGGCTGACTGAAACATGTTTTTTTTGTTATACAAAAACACTTCATAATTAAAAAGACCAATGTTGCACACAGATTATTTTATTTCCCTTATTTCTTACATCAAATCTGAAAATGAATATGTGCATGTATCTATATGTATCTATGTATATGTATGTATCTATGTATATAATAATACTATATATATATATATATATACACACTCAGTAAAAAGTGGTCGGTTGAGGTAACTATATATATATATATATATATATATATATATATATATATATATATATATATAAAGTATGGCTACGTAAGGAAAGGAAGGATACAGACGCGTGTTGGGTCGGACACTTTTATTGAGCATCTGGGCAAGCGAGATAACAGCCATACCGGTAAAAGTTTGAAATCGCGGATGGAAGTGACTTGCCGGGAGGGATAGACGAGGAAAGCGCCCAGTGGTGGCACTCGTAGTGGGCAACCGGGGCAAATCCGGGCGAGTCAGCGATTGGACAATAATAATATATCGAAGTAACATAATGGAAATGAATAATAATAACGATACTCCGCCTATTTATATCTGCATAATTCATTATACATACTATAAAGTATGGCTATGTAAGGAAAGGAAGGATACAGACGCGTGTTGGGTCGGACACTTTTATTGAGCGTCTGGGCAAGCGAGATAACAGGCCAAAGGAGAAGCCTAAGCATCTCCCTCCAACCCAACATGCGACTCATCCGAACAGAGGGCCATGACCACCCTCAAGTCTTTCACTATCCGAGTCCCCAGGGGGGTCTTCAGGTAGCTATAAACTGTCTCGGAGGCCCAATCACCTCTGACCTTCAGCTCCTCGATTGTGGCCCCACACATAGCAAGGAAAGTGCAACCTCCCCTCCTAAGGGAGTGGGACGAGAGGGTGGACGCGTCAAGCCCCCCCCCTAGTGGCAAATCTCTTAAGGTCTCCTGGTAGACGTGGTACGGGAGGGGACAGGAGAGCCCGCCCCAAACATGGGATCCGGAAGGCAGGATCAGATGGGTCCGCCCAGATTTGACTGAAGTGTCTCTCCATCCAATGCACAGCACAGACATCGGTGTCACAGCACCTGGCAATAGGAATCTCAAGCACCCGTTCAGTGAATTGGATCATCTTTGAACGGCGAACCGTCAGGAGCATCCCCCAGTCATGGAAAACAAAGTCAGATCTAAGAAGAGTAGAGTCTGACAGTGTCACCTGCGACTTCCGCAAGAGACCTCTAAAGGAGCATAGAACAGCCGCCCTCCATGCAAGTTGGCCTGGGTTATTTGTTAAGAGCGCGAAAATTCTTCGCAACATGTGCGGAAGCAGCGGCATCGCCCGACGAGGTGCATCACCCTTGACCCGACAGATTCCTTTCAAAGTGGAGGCCAAAACAAAACCTAGGTGGCTCACCGTTTTGCCTCAGAAAATAGTTAAGGCCGCTCAGGTAATTGAGGATAGATCGATATTTCAAGGAGCGGGCAAGCCACGTAGCATAGAGGGCAACCTGCTCGCCAGAACAGGGGATAGGGGCTCTAGATGAGTTAAACGAATCAACATAACCTAAATATTTCTGAATTTGCACCCCCCTTGCGATGGCCGGGTTCTTGGCGTAACACTGGCACTGATATCCCAGCTGTTCCTTCTTTAGCGCCGCTATCCCTGCAAGAGACAAACGAGGCATCAAAGACGTGGCAACAGCATAGTGCACCAGCAACGTCCACTGCCCTAATCCTGTCCACGCTGTCATTCTGATTTAATCTACACAGCGCGTCACAAATAACATTTAGGCTACTACGTATATAAACGGAGCTAAAGAGGAAGTTATTTTCAACAGCCAGCCAGAATAGTCTGCGGAGAAAAAACATAATGCCCTTACATCTCGACCTGCCCGTGTTCAGCGCTGCCTGAACCACAGCACTATCGGTCACAATCATGACGGTGCTATTGGCCCAGCCAGCACCCCAACGAAGGCAGGCTGCATAGACAGCCCACATTTCCTGGACATTAATGTGTGATGTACCGAGGTTAGAAGGGGGGATGACATGGTGGTGGCCGACGTAGGCCTCAAGAGGCTTGCTGGCTCCGTCCATGAAGGAGCCCACTAACCAATCGTTCCCATGTAGGGCCCCGAACCCCCAGTTGGAAGCATCGCTGTACGTTGATATAACGGGGGCAAACTTCCCCAAGATCTTGGCCTTGCCGTTAAACGTACTAGCAAATTTCAACCACCAGTATATGTCATCCCTCACTCCCTTATTTAGTCAGGCTCTATGGTAGGGTTGCTTTAACTTGGTCATCAAGTCATAGATACATCTGGTAAATGTCCTACCGCCCCTGATAACCTTAGCGCAGTGAGCAAGCAGGCCCCCAACCCGTTCAAGTTCTTTCTTGGAAGCTTTCCTACGCCCACAGAGCCTGTGTAGGACTTCCCTTGTTTTCAATAACTTATCATGTGGAAGGCTGAGCTCAAGACTCACGGAGTCAACATCAATCCCGAGGAACCGGACCTTGGTGTCGGCTTTGCTTACCTTCTTGAAACTCACAAAGAACCCCATCCTCCTAAGGATCCTTACCAATATCATCTGGCCCCGCTCGACTTCGAGCCTGGTACCACCCATGACACAAAAGTCGTCTAAGTAGTTAACTACTCGGTCAAGGCCCTCCCAAACACAGCATCTAACAACAAAATCAGAAATTTTGGAGAAAATGTAAGGGCTTGATGAAAGGCCCATGCTGAGGCGGTTGTCAAGAAAGTGAGCAAAGTCTCGTTCACCAGGTGTCCTGTATCGGAGACCCTGGCGCTGCCGGTCCTCGGGGTGGATCGATACAGCCCAGTATGCGTCCTTAATATCGATGGTTCCAAGCGCGTCACCCTGTTCCAATATGTCTGTAACGTCCTCCAGACCTCTGTAAGAAAACTTTTAGCAGACCTGGTCAGTGAAATTATTGACAGAAACCTCCGGGGGCATACTACAATCGATGACGACCCGACCGCCGCCGTCGTCCTTGGGGACGACAAATGCATCGTGGGTACATGCTGTGGGCACATCGATGATGGAGATGACACCATCACGCTCCTCGTTCAGAAACTTCCTGTCAATAATGCCACCCTCCCAGGCTGACTTACCGCGAGTCTTCATTGGAAGGTAACTAACTCCGCATCCGGGGTTAACCACCCGGAAACTGAATGTAACTCCGATCATAATATATAACCAATCGGGATCAGTGTCGCCCCGCAAAAATAGCTCAGCGAAGATTCTACAGGGTCTAAGCTGAGTAGCGAAACCGGCAATATTATGGACGCACCGACAGGAACCAACCACACACTCATTAGTGACCTCAATCGTCACGGGTGGCTCCCCCTCCCGTTCCCGAATGTGAACAAGGAGGCTACTAGGATCGCCTTGCTCAATGAACAAGCGATCTTCACGACTGGCCCCCAGCTGGTTGCAGCCATCGTAAACCCTGACCTAATGCTCCCCCCCGTACCTGGGTCTCCCTGACATTCCCGAGACCAACAGCATCAACCCCATCTGAAACATCAAAGGTAACAGTAATATGATCATTGTCAACGGGGAAAGAAGCATGAACGTCAGTATTGGTTAGGTCAGGCTTATAATCAGAACCGTCAGGCACTATTGTTTGAAATCGCTATTGTTTGAAATCGCAAGTTTGAAATCGCGGATGGAAGTGACTTGCCGGGAGGGATAGCCGAGGAAAGCGCCCGGTGGTGGCGCTAGTAGTGGGCAACCGGGGCAAATCCAGGCAAGTCAGCGATTGGACAATAATAATATATCGAAGTAACATAACGGAAATGAATAATAATAATGATACTCCGCCTATTTATATCTGCATAATTCATTATACATACTATATATATATATATATATATATATATATATATATATGTACAGTAAAACCTCCTTAACCGACCAGCGTTAGAGAGGTTTTACTATATGTATATATATACATGTATATATATGTGTATATACACAAATATATATATACAAATATATATATACATATATATATATATATATATATATTTATATATATATATATATATATATATATATATATATACAGAAACATATCTATTCAGTAAAGCCTCTCTAACTGACCACTTCAAGTTCCACAGTTCGACCACGCCCCTATATCCACCGCTTTATCTCCAAACGATCGCCCATACAATACTATTGTCATTATAATAAAAATCTCTGAACCGACCCGACCACCTCTCTAAATTAACCATTTAAAGTCGGTCCCATGGTTGGTCGATTTAGAGAGGTTTTACTGTATGTACACACGAATATCCGTGCGCTTACTTTAGTTCTCTCGTGAGCTTCTGCCAACCGAAATGAATGGATTCAGAAAATCCCATTTGATTCCTCGTTATGGGCCAGGAAGGAAATCAGTTTTCACACACATACAACAGAACCGAGTCAGATCAATTCTTGAAGCAATCGGGTTGCGCGTCTACAGGCCCGCCACCAAGCGGCAACTCCTATCATTATCCGAATAGAGTCCGCCTTGTGGTAGCCGGGCGAACTGACACGCCCGGACGCTTGTATTCCTCAGTCAGACAAGGGATCTCAATGTGAGTGGATGATGGTTGGCGGTTGGAGTTTTACGTCCTGGCAACATCTAAGGGCATATCACAATGAGTACAACTTGTGACAGCGCACACTCATGGCAACTTTATAGCATTGCCCCACTGGGAGACCAGGCCGCCAACATCATGACCTGATAAAATGATATCCCTCTCGGTCATATTACCCTGACACTGAGCCATCCAGTCCTTACTCTATCCTAATAATGCCAAGCACCTGACTAGGAAGCGACAAGTATACATTTGGAAGTCATTGGTTTGACTCAACAAGGATTCAAACTAGTGGGTTCAAATCCCACAATCTACCAACATGGGAGACGGACGCTCAACTCATTTGGCAAGACCAGACGGGATGGCCAAATGAGTTAGAGCATCCGTCTCCCGTGTTGGTAGATCGTGGGGTCGTGGGTTCGAACCCTGGTCGACTCAAACCAATGACTTTAAAATTGATACTTGTTGCTTCCTAGCCTGGCGCTCGGCATTATTAGGATAGGACTAGGACTGGTTCGCTCACTGTCAGGATAATGTGACTGAGTGGGATATCAGGTCAAGGTGCTGGTGGCCTGGGATTCCAGTGGGGCAGCACAATAAAGTCACCATGAGTGCACACTGTCACAAGTCGGTACCCGTCCTGACATGACCATAGATGTTGCTAGGAGGTAAAGCAACAACAAACAAACTCATTCGGCCATCCCGTCTGGTTAAGTGAACCTGGTAGAATGGTAGGCGAGGTGTGAGGCTGTAAGTGTGCGAGTATGTGATTGCGTGAGTGTGGGTGAATGTGTGTGAGTGTGTGTGAGGTGGGATCATTAAATAAATACCGGGTGGTTACAGACCCTGGAGGCACGACCAACCCACCGGGAGGCAGCGACACGCACTGTCAACAACCCACTGACACTGTTATGTATCTGAGACTGTCTCAAAAGGTGCTAAGCAATATGGGACAAAACTTTGCCCATAGTAACGATCAATACACTATCTACTTATGCATTTGCTCTGGATAAACTGATTTGTTTTTTACATGGTATCTCATAATCCCAATAGAATACATATTGATTTGAAGCAAATGTCCTTGTGTTTTCAGTGTAACCGTTTCTGTGCTGTTTTGTGTCAATCGTTACTATGGACAAAATAACGAAGAGTTAGCACCTTTTGAGACAGGCTCATCTACTAATCCACCAAGTGGCGCTATCTGTTGGTGGCCGATGATATTGCAGGTTCGTCATCCACATGGTGACACAACTCCAACAAACAAACACACACACACAAGAATATAGAGAAAAAAAACCACAAGAAGTTCTCGAGAAGAACTAGGAAAAATTCCCCGGTGCTAGTGAACACATGGGCGCCCCGTTAGGGGCGAAGAGGGCCGGTGGTGGCGCCACTGGTCGGTTCCGTCAGTGTGGTAGGCTGTAGTTATCAGCAGCAAATATATAGCTAATATATAGCAAATACATAGTAATAATATAATTACAGAATTCCCTTCCCCGCCTTTCTACTCGCATAATACTTGTACATCACATACAAATATATCTATCTCAGCGATAGAATAAATTCAATATAGATATATATATATATATAGTTTGTTTGTTGTTGCTTTACGTTCTAGCAACATGTAAGGTCATATCAGGACGGGTACCAACTTGTGAGAGTCTGCACTCATGGTGACTTTATAGTGCTGCCCCACTGGGAGACCAGACTGCCAGCACCACGACCTGATATCCCACTCAGTCACATTATCCTGACACTGAGCCAACCACCCCTTGCCCTCTCCTAATAATGCTGAGCGCCAAGCTAGGAAGCAACAAATATCAATTTATAAGTCATTCGTTTGACTCGACCAGGGTTCAAACCCACGATCCCACGGTCTACCAACACGGGAGACGGATGCTCTAACTAATTCGGCCATCCCCTCTGGTCTATCTATATATATATATATATAGACCACTCAATCAAACAAACACAAACAAGCATAAGAAGTTCTCGAGAATAACAATATATACATATATGTATATATATATATATCAGCTATGGAACAAATTCAAAATATAGATACCACTCCACCAAGCAAACACACGCAAACTCAGGAACAAATGGATATATACCAACTATATCACACATTCCAAACACATTCCAAACACATTCAAGACACATTCAAAACATACACAAACATAAGAAATTCTCAAGAAGAATTATATATAAGATACACATACATTTAATATATGTATATATGATATAGAAATAGAAATTAACCTCAACGTGTACCTCAGGCACTTCCAGCGGGTTATTGGTCTATGCTGACTTCACACCTTAGATATTGCCAGGATGTAGAACCGCAACAAACAAACACTACACACCTCCTCAGATCATATCGGGCAATAATGGTTTAAGGTCGCATTCCTTACACGCGTAATGCGTAATGCGAATGCGAATGCGACAAAAAATCGAAATGCCTTGAAACCTATGAGCTACATTCCTTACACACGTAATGTGAATGCGAATGCGAATGCGAATGCAAATCCATTTTCCCGATAGGTCCATGTAGCGATCGGTGCTTAATGCATAATGCGGCAAGCTGGTGCGAATAGAAAAGCATCAGTCGCATTTGTCCATTGATATAAGGCTGGAGGAGGCGACTGATAATTACGGACAGCCGGGACAAGGTGGTGCAAATAGAAAAGCATCAGTCACATTTGTCCATTGATATAAGGCTGGAGGAGGCGACTGATAATTACGGACAGCCAGGAGAAGGACGGGAGAAGGTCATATTGCGTCGTTTTAAAGAACATAACAAGCCCACGAGTAGAAATAGCACACATAAAGACAAAATAATGGTTTTGTTGACCGAAAAGGACGGTCCTAACATGGCTCAGTTTAGGATGTTAGGACCATCCCAATCGGGAGACTGACTGTTATGGGAAAGCTAAGAATGCCACTTGCTGTCCGGACCGTACTTTGTCCACACCTCTCTCTATCACCTCTCTGCTGGCCTGGCACCTCCATGATATGTCTAAAAAGAGTTCCAGGAGGGGGTGCCCGCCAGCATTTTCACTTTCTACTCTTACTCTGTCCGTGTCTATGGCTCGCTGGATGGTCAGCATAGGGCAAATAGACACGGTCCTTTGACTCAACTCTCCTCATTTCTCTTTCCTAGATTCTGCCCATTCAATTTCTCCCAGGCACACTTCTTCCCCTGACCAGGGTTGTTGTGTTCTTGGGTGGGGCCCTTCACCTATTACGATTTCTGTGTCTGGTTCTTGTTGCTGGAACGACCGCTGCTCCCACCTTTGCCCGACTTCCTCAAACCCCTGCTGACCGGATTCAAGTACTACACTACACTACACACACCTACCACTACACACCGGCACGGAGAGATTCGCTGCCACCCGACACCCCACCATCACTACGTTGTGAAAGATGTCCCCAGCTTTCACAACACTCCCTCTACGAAGACAAGTCTTCAACCACAGATTGGGCCGATTTATCGGAGCCTCTCTACCCAATGTTGCAGTTCTGCAACCGGTAACCGTCGTAAGGTTACGAACACCCCAATTGATTGACTAAGAATGCTACCATATGCACAGAAATATGAATACTTATCTATAATTTGGTTATAATAAAGGTAGGAACCCCCGTGTGACGTACAAAAAGGTACATATATATAAATGCAATATTTGGTCATATATAGAGCAGTATGGAGAATAATTGTTTATTTTTATTTTTTAAATATAGCCAGTGGTGTGACCAAAAAGGACGATCCTAACATGGCTCAGTTTAGGATGTTGGGACCGTCCCAATCGGGAGACTGACGGTTATGGGAAAGCTCAGAATGCTACCATATGCACAGAAATATGAATACTTATCTATAATTTGGTTATAATAAAGGTAGGAACCCCCATGTGACGGACAAAAAGGTACATAGATATACATGCAATATTTGGTCATATACAGAGCAGTATGGAGAATAATTGTTTATTTTTATTTTTTAAATATAGCCAGTCGTGTGCCGCATAACGCATAACGCATTACGCATTACGCATTACTCGTGTAAGGAATGCGACCTTTAAGGCTGCATTCCATATACGCGTAATGCGTAATGCGAATGCGAATGCGAATGCGACAAAAAATCGAAACGCCTTGAAACCTATGAGCTGCATTCCATATACGCGTAATGCGTAATGCGAATCCGAATGCGAATAAAATCCATTATCCCGATCGCTCCATGTAGCGATCGGTGCGTAATGCGTAATGCGTAAAGGTGCTGCAAATAGAAAAGCATCAGTCGCATTTGTCCATTGATATAAGGCTGGAGGAGGCGACTGATAATTATGGACAGCCGGGACAAGGTGGTGCGAACAGAAAAGCATCAGTCGCATTTGTCCATTGATATAAGGCTGGAGGAGGCGACTGATAATTATGGTATTCATGAGAAATATGAAGAATGGGACGGTGCAAACATATAGGTTCATGCGGCGGACCTGTTAGGAAGCAGTCTTCAAGGTGGTGCGAATAGAAAATTATCAGTCGCATTTGTCCATTGATATAAGGCTGGAGGAGGCGACTGATAATTACGGACAGCCGGGACAAGGTGGTGCGAACAGAAAAGCATCAGTCGCATTTGTCCATTGATATAAGGCTGGAGGAGGCGACTGATAATTATGGTATTCATGAGAAATATGAAGAATGGGACGGTGCAAACATATAGGTTCATGCGGCGGACCTGTTAGGAAGCAGTCTTCAAGGTGGTGCGAATAGAAAATTATCAGTCGCATTTGTCCATTGATATAAGGCTGGAGGAGGCGACTGATAATTACGGACAGCCGGGAAAGGTGGTGCGAACAGAAAAGCATCAGTCGCATTTGTCCATTGATATAAGGCTGGAGGAGGCGACTGATAATTATGGTATTCATGAGAAATATGAAGAAT